>LQNS02276499.1:3400776-3412611 GCA_001587735.2 Parhyale hawaiensis
CTAACGTTTACAACACTCTTGCCAGTCAATTCTCAATTAACTTTCACAGCACTTTTACCAGTAACATTTTCCGCATTTTTTAACTGTATATAACATTCTCTTCCGCATGTTCTTTCGTTCGTTAAATGGATAACATTATTTTGCTGAGGAATATCCTGGTTCAACATTGTTTGTCCTAGATATGTAAAAAAATAGATATTAATTACTAGTATTGAAAATATTGTGCGTAGTACTAATTAAGCCTAATGTAAGCACTCTTAATACGTGAGAAATATCAGTGTAGAATTTTATTTTTAAGGGAGAAAAGATTCAGACAACATGAAATTTGCGTCGCGTTCGTTGAGCAAATGTTTTGCACAACTATATATTTGGAATTCTGAAAATGTGACCGCGCCATTTTGGTAAACTGATTGAAATCAGTGGCGTCCTGGATCGGTCTGAAAGATCAATTCATTCTAAAGATGAGCTTCTGAAATAGAGAGCGCTATCTTACCCAGTGTTAGTGCGGGTTGAGCACACTTCCAAATAGTTGGAGATCGTCCCCTATTCTCATTCTGCGGATCTATTGCACAACCCCAGCGTTCCCAAGCGCGTCATGTATTGAACGAAATATGAATTGGGCTTCATGTAATTTTAATTTTGATCCAATTTTTGGCCATTGGAGCATTTATAGCAATGAACTGGCATAATCGCTCATAGTGAATTTGCCGCTGACAATAATTATTGAAGCAAAGTATTGCGCTTTTTGCACATCTGATATAAATTGTCGCAAGCGTTTTTTGCTTTGACTCGGCAAAATCCAGCGATGTTGTAAAATTTTTCTACCTAAAATTCGCCTAACTACCGTATGTCTTTCTTCCTCTCTACAGGACCATGTATGCTGCATATCTCCTCTAGTAGGTTTACTCGTGTACGGTATGTAAAGATGGTATTTTCCCTATGTGTCGGTCTACCTTCAAAAATACTCTATGGCCTTAATAATTGCTAGTATCTAGTATTAGGGGCCACACGGACTTTTAAAAAATTGGCAGACGGGCCTGGCGAGTACCGGATGCATACTTATCAAAGATAACAAATAACATGTTTGCTGTAGATATGTAATTTATCAATAAATCTTATAATATGAACTTAAAATTAGTTAATACTTCTAAGATCCTAATATGTTCAGCAGGTCCGATTAAAAACTAACGGTGGCCCGAAGGCCGTAGTCTGCCCACCTCTGGTATAGACTATACATTAATTAGGGTGGATCATTTTTTCAACTTTTTGAGATACGGCTTATGTGTATATAGTGAGGGATTTTTGTGGAAGCACCTAAAATGATATGTGTAAAATTTTAGACCTGTAGCTCAATTTTTCCATTGCCGAAAGCAGTTTGAAAAATGGGAAAATATGAAAATATATATATTTTTTCTGTATTGAAAATAGTGCACGAAAATACATTTCTAGTTTATATTTTGAACCACAAAAATATTAATCAGCTTCTTCCCACGCCGCAAGTGATCTAATAATTCGGGATTTGCAACAAAACATGTATGTTTTCCAATATCGAAGCCAAATTGTTACCTCCGCCAAGGAGGTTGTGTTATCTTCGTGTTTTTCATTTAGTCTCTGTCACCAAGATAACTCAAAAAGTCATGTACCAATTTGGACGAAATTTGCAGAGATTATTAGACATATTACGAGGAACAGATGATTAACTTTTGGTGAAGATCCGTTTGTTTGCTTGTTTGTCTGCCTAAGTTTTCCCAATGCCATAAATCAAAAAGTTATGAACGGATTTTTATGAAATTCACATGAGTTGTCAGGTATATAACGAAAAGAGAATGACCAAATTTTGGTAATGATTCGTTTGTTCGTTCGTTTGTCACTGTTCTTCCTTTTATGCTTGTTTGCACAATAAATCAGAAAATAATGAATGGATCATTATGAAATTCATAGGGGTTGTTAGTAATGTTAAAAGACATAAATGATTGAATTTTGGTGCAGATCGGTTTGTTCGTTTGTATGTTTGATTCATGTTTGTCATAACGTTTGTTAGCAGCATAACTCAAAAAGTTATAAACGGATCTTCAAGAAAATTACACAAACTGATATTACTATCAAAAGACACGAATGATTAGAGTTTGGAGTTGATACAATGAAAATCGTGGTTTCAGAGCCAATTTGAATTTTTTACTAGCGTTGCCTCGCTTGGCGGAGGTATGTGCTCTCAGAGTGCTCTAGTTATAGATATAAATAATTTATTTTACTTCGTGTAGTTAAATACAGTTGGTATGGTATAACATCAAGTTGTAATAAAAAGATCAAGTCCGAATGGCTACGATTTACCATGCCGCAAGGTCAGTAAAAACGTATATAATACACTATAACATTTGCATTATAGTATATGAATACAAACGGTTGAACGGGTCTCCACAAAATTCACTCATCTGTTCCTTCTAACTTGCTTAATCGAAATCGTTGTAATTTTCGTGAAGATCCGTTTATATCTTTTTGAGTTATCTTATTGACAGGCAATAGACAAAAAGACAGGGAGACCAATAGAAAAACTCGACAAAAACACTGCCTCCTCGGCGGAGGTAAATATAAACTTTAACGTTTGCATGTTTCCCAATATTTAGATCTATAGTTTTACTCCTTTACTCCTTTATTGTTCTCAAAACATATAAAACATACAAGGTACATTATAAAATTTACAATATGTCAACAGTTCTGAAAACAAGCCCATTAAAAGTAGATTCACTTATAGGGCACCAGTCATTTATAAAGTCCTATAATGACTAATACAAAAATCTTTGAATTTTATTTTGGCTGAATCAGAAAATCGGGTACTTCGTTATATATCTTGACACATTGATATACAGTGGCTTGCTTCTTTAGCTAGACCAACCGCAGGTAAGTGAAATCGTTTATTTCGTGTATTGTACTGACTGGAAGTAAGCAAAGGAAAGAAATGATTATGATAATAGCCCATCTCACCAGCCATTCCTGTACGCAAGAATTTTAAGGGAAAATATTTATGAACATCTTTAACTTTCAATAGTCCTAGTTTATGGTGCATATCCTCTGTATGCATCAATGGTACGTCATTGTTATCTCTCTTAACGTGTAGTATAATTTATTAGCGTTTTGCTATAGAAGCCTCACGAGTTGCACACTAGCAGTGCAAATTTTTCTCCCATAACCAGATGGGTCACTTTCTTTGGATTTTGTTTGCTTGGTTATTTTATCCATTCTCTTGGGTCTTCTGTCTTCGATTCCAATGTCTTCACGAGAGACGACGCTGTCCCCGCAGAGTAGACTCCAGAATTGAACTTCAGCTTTTCCACAACTTGATATACCAATCTCTGCAACTATGATGCCATTACGATGAAATTATACTCTTTTCCTGAAGTTCATTTTTTCACCATATCGTTTACCAGCAGGAATGAGGTCATCGTCCATTAAATGCCATCATTTTGACGGCCAGGCACTGTCGCATTTACGTAAAAATGTGCCTCTCCTCTCTGTACGAACGTCGCAGTTCCGCTACACTTACACAACGACACACACATGTGAGTAGTCCCCTCAGGTTATATTTACCCTCGGAGAAAGACCCTCACATACTTCCTGCTACCAACAGTCATGTCCGGCTTGTGCCTCTGACAGGGATCTATTTATAAAATTTGTTTGTTGAAACCTCTTTCTTGTATTAATTTTATCCGAAGCATTTAAGCTTCATTTAGTACTCATGATATGTAGGTAAATATAATAATTTTTTACTCCTGAAGCGCGCATCTTGAAAGACTTTCAAATTTGCGCACGTAATGCATTAACCCAACCATGATGCAATTTTGAACGCGAAGCAGAAATACCGAGACCGTAATCACAGAGTTTTGATTAACCTCCAGGATTCGGTTAACCCCTAAGGATACGATTGGCCCCAGGATTACGGTTAGCCCCAGGATTACGGTTAGCCCAGGCTTGTGCAGATTCCTAATACAATAGCAGAGTCAACATCTACGATGATATTGGAGAATAGACTTAAGATATACGAGCGTAAAGAACAAAAAATGAATGAGAGCGTGTATAAAATAAATCATGCATGAACTATTCATATCTCCATACAAATACAAACACAGGGCTGCAAGGTGTTGCATAATACTGCATTTGGGTTGCGCTCCCAGTCCGTGGTGGTCCGAGCGTGAATTTTAATTTTTAGTTGGTTTATTCGGCCAATAAAGCGAATGTATAAATTATAATGAATGTGAGGGCCAAGAAAATTATACTCAATATTTATATTTATGCCAGTATTACTTTTTATGGATAATTTCCTCCTATAGTTCATAGTGCAACATACGACTAGTGCAAAATCGGCTCACTTCAAAGTACCTACGGCTCGTACATATCAGTATCTCTTAACCTCCCCATTACCGCTGTAATATTATAATAATTATTATTAATATTATTATTATTTTGTATTGTGTAGATTATTCAAGTACTTCTGTTGGCTTGATCCGCATTCTAAGTGATGATGTTAATTTTTATCTGATCTTTAAGACGCTCAAAAATTTATATTTTAAAAATAGCGTGCAAAAATTGTTATCACTCGCGAATGATGTGAGAGAGGTGATAATGTTTTCGTTGGAGATAAGAGTCGATATGCCGTACATATATTATGTATATTTGACTGTCCACCCAAAAACAAGGAGAAGGAGTTGAGCAATGTTCATAATTATTGCAGGAAGTCAGGTGGGTTGACCTAACTGTGAAAAATGTCAAACCTCTAGATTTAGCTGGCCATAAAAAATGACGGCGTTAAAATTTGTCCCCAACGAACTTAAACTGTTTAAATTGCATCAATTTACGCCACAAATTCAAGTTTATTTGTGACTGGCGTTCAAATAATCTAAGGTTTCGCGACCCTTTAAAAGCTCATCTCGCACCCCTGGGGGCGCGACCGCCCTGGTTTGGAACTCCTACTCTAGAACGATTGATTTTGCTGTCTCCTGACTAGGAGTTCTAATGTCTTGCCATTTGCAACTTGGAAATCTTTGTCTGATTGCCCTTTATGTTTTACTTTATGTGTGAGATTGTACCCATTCTACTAATGTTAAAATCAAGAAGACCTCCACATGTTGGAGAAATAAATAGTTTCTATTCTATTACACCGCGGGTGACGGTCTTACGCCCTTGGGCGTTCTAGTTATTTAATGCTGCGGTGATTTGGCTGCACAACAGCACTACGTGATGTGGCTAATCGACCTCGCTCTGAAATTTGACTAATTGACCGCGCTCGGTGATAGTCCGAATTTAGATTACAATTGAAGATAACAAGTCAACTACGCCTGGAGTCAGTGGGAAAATTTTAACCTCCCTCCATGCCGGTGTACTGGAGCCGGGCACCTGCGGCCTTTCCAGAAATATTAAAGAGGGCCGGAGGCCGCAACCGCCGCGTTTTTACTCCCGTTACCGGGCCACCAGTGGCCGCCGGTGCACATATCGGTCGGATGCCCCCTCGGCCGCAGCAGTTACAGCGCACATTTACAAACACAAGCGGGCACTAAACTAGCGGTGTATACGTCAGGTGTAGCCAACACGCGCGTGTGCGTACATTATGAGACAGCCCTCAGCTGGGGGGGGGGGGCCTGGGTGTAGAGGGAACAGTCTAGGCGTCTTCAATTCGCATGCTGCAGTTGAGATAATATCATCCTTTGGCTCAGGGTATGTTCGATTGGAAGCCGAAATTAAATCGTCGAGGCCTGACTTGTTTGAAACTTCCGGCAGATGCGCGGGCTTCGACTCGCTCACTTGAGTTTCAGGGATCGGCCCGCAACAGGTTACCTTTGAAACTCCAAGAAACTCAATCTTGCTCCGTAAAATGCAATTTTCAGCCGTCCCTGGTAATCGCGTGTCTGCTGACGCCCGCGGCACCATTCAAAGCAGCAAAACTAAAGCTTCTGTCTCAAGTTCCAGGCAAGTCAACTTCGTCAAGCCTCGAAAGCTTAACTTCGGCACCCAATCGAACGCGCTCAGATATTATAAAGTTCAATCTTTGGACATTTTATCGTACTTCAGGCGGTAATCTCTAGCCGATTACGCTTGGAACGACAGAAATAGAGTATAGGACGCTCTGGACCCGTCACTGCAGCGAGTCATAACACCCGCATTAAAATTATTCCATATTCACCGAATACTGAATGAAGGTAGAGAGAAGTGCTTGAAATCGCAAGCTGCCTCTCGATCTGAATTCTGAAGAGAGAACATCATTGCATTAAAGCAGGAAGACTGTCTGTCTGTATTTCTGTCTGTCACAAGCTCAATGACGAGCACAGTGTTTTATTCATCATGCAGAGAGCAAATCACCATGGGGTATACCAATAATTTAACACCAATAGGGCTGTTCACAAATTTGGACTTCGTTCACTTGTGAACTAAGATTATGTTGAGTAAATATAATATTATATTAAAGCAAGATGTAACGTAGCTACGTCGGAAGCTTTAACTTGTGAAATATGTTAATAAATATGGTTAGGAATTGGTAATGACGTCAAATGAGAAAGAGCATCAACACACCGATACTGGACCGCACGTTATACACAAACAAGGCATACATCGTCATACGGCGCATGACATAAACCTAGACAAACGCACAGCAGAATACGCACACGATATATGTATACCTACCTAGACACGCTCCCCAAGTGCAACACAAAAGCAACACAAAGTACACACACGACACAAGGTAATATGAGGGCCCAAGAACAATAGGGGCGTAAGCGCCACTCGTTAAAAATTTCAGGAGAGCCACTTAAAGATAATGTACTAGTGTGAAAAGACCGGCTATATTTAGTCGACTTTTCATACCCTTCTCGACCATTTCTACCCGGACTTACGCTTTTCTGACTTTACTGAACGACAGGTCTCAATCTATACTATCCGATGGGGCAAAAAAAAAAACTACTTTTGAAAAAACTTGTCGCTTATGCCCCTATTGTTGTTCTAGGGCCCTGATATATATACACGCACACCTAAATACATACACACGTGACAGAGACACGTGCACACGCCAAGCCCCTTCCCGCGGTCACACTCGCACCACAAAAGCAAGCAACTAAGAGGATTCATCCGCTGGCGGCGGGGGGGGGGGGGGCTGCAGCAGTAGCCACCAGAGGTCTCGCTGTGGATGTCACGCGTTCAACGGCGTGACCTTACTTCCGGGGAAGTGAACTGCAAGAAGAGATTTTCTGAGACATCCTCACCTTGCTTCTAGTCAGTTGCTGAACAAGAACTATATTTACAATTCCTTGCCTCTGAAATTATTTTTTTAACGCACCATGGTATATACAGGGAATATTCAAGCACTGTAACCTACACCATAGCTAGGGTTTGCCTGGTGTTTCATATTTTATTGTCCAATTTTTTAATACATTTATAAATTAGACATTGTTGTGCCCTCGTGCACTGCTTCTCGTGCTGAAGGATGTCACCTGTACGTGGTCATCCCGGCCAGTACGGCCGACCTTACAATGGCAATGGTTTTCGCGATAGTTTTTTTCACTGGTTTTCACTAGAAACAATTAGGTAGAAACTAATTTCTTGCCGAAACTTTTTTAACAGTTTAGAATGGTGGCACCTGCAAGATTATAGTTTCTGACCTAATATTTTCCTAACCTATTCTAGTTCTTAAACATGCCACATCTAACCCTCTCCTAACCTAAAGTACCTCACTTAATCCTATCATACGTGGGTTACATACCTCGTCCAACACCAAGACACTTTACATTTACTGCATGTAAAACCGCCGCCGATGTATGCGCGCCCAAGTACGTGTACGGACGGATATTAGGAAATATAAAAGTGCCACAAGATTTGTTTATTAGTTTAGGAAATTCCCACAGAACTCATATGCAAATGTATGAATGCAACCGTATGTATGGAGCATATCCTTATATCTTTGATACTCACTAAAAAGTGTAACTTAACTGCGTTCCACAAGATAGTCATTTGTTCTTCGTTTGTACTTCACAGCATTGAAATGTTCCGTTGTGTCATTATATAGCCACAATTGTGGGTCTACCGAAGAACTAAATAAAATATTAAGCTTCATGTCAGTTTGTTCAACAATCGTCATTGAATCTCTTCAAATTTTGAGTTGATAGCAAGCTATGTTTTTTTAACAGGAACAACGCATATGAACGCTGCGAAGGGAAATCGTAGAAAAAAAAAACTAGCTTCTGCTGCTGACAAGATTTTCCAAGCGACATTAACGCTGGGGGCGGCGTGCCCCGGCCTGCAGGCTCGGGTTGAGGACTATCGGAAGCTTCACACTTTCCCAGCCCCGTGGGAAACTTTCAGCGAAAGAAAGTCGCACGACCGGAACGCGGGGCAGAGCTGTACCGAGCCTGGCTGGTACCTGCATACGGGGTACTTGTGGGGTACTGGTGGGCCCTGCGGCCCTCCCTGTTGTCACAGTGTAAAGGGCCGGATATCTTAGGTCCTTTCGGCCTTATTGCCATTGCAAAAAAGGGTTGGATATCTATTTGTCTTGGGGCTCTGTTTTGACTAAATCTGCCGTGCCCCACCCACCAGGAATAACTCCATACACCAGCACAGTAACTTCTCTTGTTCTTGAATCACTTTAAGTTAACAAGAAACAATTTCAGGTTATCTGAATTCACGAAGATATAGCTGAATCTCTAGCATCATTGAAATGATCATATATGGTCACTTGCCCGGTAATTGTGTAACTCTCGGAACTGTATGATAATTTTATTATCGCTGATATCAATACTTTCGTAGAAAGAGCTGTAAGGATGTGATCATTTATGGTCAGTTGCCCGGTAAAGGCTTAACAATCATTAATTTCTGCCTCTTTTCTTTTTCATTGAGTCTCTGTTGCACCACTGCCAGAGTGGCGGTAAAAATCGTGGTATTTCCGGACGGTTGCGAAAAGCTCGTGCGTGCGCCGGTTCCGCGTCCGGCAATAGGCATTGTTTCCGCAGTTTGGCAGGCGATGCAACACACTTTGGATGCGTGTGAAGTATTTGGTTTCGTTGGTGGCGTATTTATGTCAAGCTTAATGAACGACAAACATATCATTTACGATATGTAGTACAAGTACGTCATAGTTGATGAGCATCAAATATGTCTTCGAGTATGTCATTTATGGAGTGGTTACGTCTAGCTTGATGTGTAACAACTATGCCATTTAATGTATCCTGTAATTCTAGTGTATTTACGTCATGATATATGAGTAATTGATGGCATCTGTTTATTGCGGAAAACATGAACCAGGTTCTTAAAATAATGAAGAGTCGACTGATCATGTAGTGTACGTGTGTACGGGCAGAGGGTAAAGTTCTGCCCTTAAGCAAGTGCACATTCACGTGCGCGGTTTCTGGCTGCACGAGAGAACCAAAGCAGACAATGCCCATCACTACACGCCATGGCGTGCTCTATTTGGGTAACACTTTTCTCAATGTAGTCACATTTTCAGAAGCTGCGTAGGTCACCTTCTCTGTTGTTTGTGGAGAGTGAACTCAACCTTTTATTTTCAGTGAATAATTAACTCTGCAGTGATTTGGGCGTAACGTAAATTTCTCATGGAGTTTTCCTTTAATAAGTATCACATTTAGTTTCAACTTTCATGCGATCAACTTCAGTCCATAGTAATATGTCTAAAATTAAGAAAAAACAAAAAAAAACAAAATTCCGTAAATTTCACCGGACAGGGCTATGCAAAATCCCGTAAAATTTACAGAAATATCCCGTAATTTTCCTAGCACTCCTAGAAAAAAAAGTCTTCGGTGCAGGATTCGAACCCTCTCCATATAGAAGTTTCTCATTAATTCTATCGCGTCTGTTCTACATAAGTAGGCTTACTTATATAGCCCAGTAAAGTACTAATGATGTTATCAGATCATTAAAATAGGAGTCAGAATTTATTGCTATGGATGTCACTTTCTAAATGGGTCCAATATCCGACATGTATCCAACATGGTAGGATTTTGATAGTGATGGCTAACTCGGCTGGGATATGTTGACCAATGAACCAGCACCATAATACAACGACCACCAATGTTGCCACTAACATGGCGGCGCAACAATATGGCCACCAATATGGCGGCGCACAATTACAATATGGCCACCAACAAGGCAGCGCAACAACAATATGGCCACCAACATGGCGCCGCTGCGTAACTCAATGGCGTGCGTTACAGTTCGATCGGAGGTGTTAATGCAAGCGTCAATGTCGCAGTTCCCGGATGATTTTGCTCACGTGATGAGCAGGAATGAAGAAACAAGGAAACGCAGCAGCGGCGCGGCCATTGTCACCAGAGACGCACAATAGCTGTGGTGAAGCAGAAGCATGCGGCGTTCCGAGCAATCTTGCTTCATTGGGTCTTGTTGGAGGAGAAGAGACTTTGTGTGCATGAGTGTGTGTGTGTGTGTGTTTGTGTCTGTTTTGCTCCATCTCAGTTCCTTGTTCTTTATCGGTAAACTTCCTCTTAATTACGGGCAATTTGTTAACACTTTCAAACCCTTTCGCTAACAACGTGAGGTCGTGTTTCCGAGCGGAAAATTCTAGGCAGCTAGTCGATGGCTGCGTTGCGTAGATACAGGTATTCGATAATCGCCTGAAAATTTCGCGTTAGGTGATACCCTCATCTACCTTTTGGTTCTCATAATTTGTAGTGAGCATTGTTTCTTTCTCTGTTGATTTTCGACAAGCATTTTGCCAGATATTGTTTACTCTCTGGAGTTGATATCTACGTTTTAAATGAGCTGTGCTGACCACTAAGAGATATTCGTTATAAGGATATAATGTAAAAAATTTCATCACCGTTTCTCCAGGCAAAGGGGTGTAAATAGCGCATTGTCAGACGTTTTATATGTTAAGCTTGAAAATGTTGGTAATTTAATGGAATATCTCCTATAACCGTTCCACGCTCCAACGAAGCGTCTTGTTTTCGAGGAATAGAACTATAACCTTATTGTTCTCCCATATATATGTACAGTTGGCGCTAAAAGAATAAATGCAAGCGTTATTTGCCAAGCTCAAATCCATTAATACCAAACTGCGCTGCCTCGCTATAAAGGTTTTTTTCCCCGTAGGAATAAACACAATAGGGCAAAGCACCCTTGTAGCAAACTAACACAGGCTGGTAAAAATAGGGCAAACCTAAATTACTTCACCATTACGTATATTAATACGTGGCAAGGACTCGAGAACAAACAGTCGTACATTAGTTTGTCGTTTTATCCTATTTTGTTGGACATTATGGATACTGTTCACTACATGTGGAATAAAATGTGGAGGGGCTGACGTTGCTATTGGAAATATGTATGGTGGTTACATGTTACATGCTAGCAGTATATTGGGGGAGGGTCGCACCCCCACCCCCTCCTCCCCATCCTTGGCGACGCCGCCATATTTTTCCTCCCCACATGATTTTATACACATCCAAACTTACATACCGTACGTTTTTCTATTCATATTGTTTAAATTGACTGTAAGTGGTACCCTGTTCCCTGATTCCTCACCATCCTCTCCTAAATTTTTAACGCGACGTTACAGCTTCGGCGGTCCCTGCTTTAGGGACCACTGGTGTACGTGTACCTTATAAATCCACGCCAGTGTAAAGCCGGGTTCACACTACACTTTTTATTTCCTGTACGTACTCATGTTGCGGCCTCGTAGACACATTAGATTGTCTGGCGAAAATTTGTAAAAATGTTAGCCTTCATCTCAGCCAGCTTTTAGCAAGAAGAAGAAGAAGACTAGGAACGCGTGACTAGCTATGACGGCGTCAAAACACTGTAATGTGAACCTGCAGCTCCAGGAAAATC
>LQNS02276499.1:3459046-3483707 GCA_001587735.2 Parhyale hawaiensis
ATACCAGATAGACCAGCGGTCAGCGGTTACGTGCACTGTGGAGATAATTCGCTGCTGGCTCTCTCTTTGGTTGCAAACTGCGGCACCACAGAAGACACCCAGCAGAGTGATTCCACACACGTGGGGTGACGTGAGCAACGTCACCTGGACTTCTTCCGAAGACTCTCAAGGTAAGGTATCCTTGCATTGATACCATGGTTGTGTTGCGTCTTCACGCTGGAAGTAGCGCTTTTGCCTCTTCTCCTAAGGTATCCTTGCATTGATACCATGGTTGTGTTGCGTCTTCACGCTGGAAGTAGCGCTTTTGCCTCTTCTCCAGCTAGGTGTAATTGTCGCTCCACTGTGAGTGCACTGACTTAACCAGACATGATGATATGATTTCAGTTGTCACATGAGCCCTCCCTCTGCGACGCCATAGCTCTTTAAATCTCCGGTCGACTTGAGCAATGCAATTATATGGGGCCCAGCAGTCATCTGTCTGCAGCACGAAATATTTGTATATGAGGATATCCCATTTGGGACGTGCAGGCGCGTTGGCCGCACCTTCATCTTTCCTCCTGTTTTTGTTTCTATGGGAGGAACAGCCATCGGTCGGGGGCAGCACTGCTCGAGTGAGAATTATTTGCTTGAGAAATAACGCTGTGGCTCAGAAAATTAATCATTCGTCATATCGAGAGGGAGGTTCGTTTTTCGTGCTGAGAAGAGTGTTGTAGACTATAGCTGCCTGTTACTACTTGGAATTATTAGGCGAATTAACAGAGGATCCGTACCTCCCCCCCAGCCCCCCTGTTCCACCACCAGCTGACGGCCGCGCCTGCCCCGGCCCATCTGCAGTACTCAGGGTACCCTCAGCCCAACCTGCTGCCTGCTGCCCAGCCTGTGCTCTTCACCGGCCAGTACCAGCAGGCTGTGGTACCCCTGGAGCAGTATCAGCAGCAGCAACCTCAGGGTTGGTACTAGCGTGCTCTGTCTTATTGAAAAATCGCTAGTTAATAAATACACCTTATCGATTTGGTTGTACGGACGCTAATGGTTCTGTGCTGCGCACCCCTCTGGGGGCGTGGGATGAGCCGTAGGGTTAGGTTAGTTAGGGTCGCCGATCCTATGTTATGGTGCCCGGCAACCACAGGGGGGTCGTGTAGGTTACCTCAACCATTAGGTAGGCCTTCGGGACGTCTGTCTTTCGTGCCCACTTTGCTTCCTTCCCGATTTCATACTCCTACTTGCTCATACTTTATTCTGTTCTTTTTCTTCTTTCCCGATTTGCTGTTCCCATGCGCGTTGATCCTGTGTGGGAACACCTTCGTGCATGGGTTCCCCGTTTCTTTCGACGTACTATATGTCCCTTGCTCTTTCCTCTGTGATATCGTTCTGATCGGAAACGGAGGCTTAAATCTTCTGACTATAAGTAACTAGTTCTGCGCAGTCAACACAATCGTTGTAGAATCTGAGTCGGGTGACTTTTGAGATTCAAGAAGTCGGAGTCGGACTTGATCAGTCCGACTCCGCAACCCTAGTCCCTAAATAGAGTAGACATTACTAAATCTTTCAGTTTTGAAAACCGAGAGTGTTTCTGGATAAGTTATTAATATTGAACTAAAGAATTTTCTTTCGGTACTGTATTTAATACAACGAACTGCTTTTTTTTTCATCGTGTTTGCTTACGTTATTAAGCTACCGTAACTTCTGATATCTATGTACTCGCTGCACTGAAAAGAACTGGTTAATATATACTGTATCGAAGCTCCTTCCTCCGTAGTTCCAGTATATTAGACGAGCGGGCCTCAGACGAACTCCATGTTTTCACGTTAAACTCTTTCCAGTATCATAATAAAGGTATTAAATATTGTAACTTTTTTTTATTAGCTAACGAATAAATACAGTTAATAGATAAAAATTAAATTCTCAAGCGCTCGTTTAATTATTTTTTTTACCTTAGTCTCTGGTGGCGAGAGGGTTAAAACTATGGTAAAAGCAATTAGCAAATTGATACCAACTTAATCTTAGGTATCGATTACATTAGCTAATGAGTACATTTTGGTGGCAAAATAATACATTTTAATTGTAGGGCTAACCACTTGAGCCCAGAAGACTTCCAAATACGAGAAAAAAAAACTAAGTGTTTATCCGAAGGAAGTTCATATACTCAGTCCTTATACACACTTTACCAGTGTAAAGTTATGCGCTAAACTCCCCACCAAAACAGGAGAATCCTCTTTTATTGACAAGAGCCGTAAGTTGCGCCGCAAATTTTTAACTCCAAGCTCAAGTAGTCCATATGAGGTCATGTGCTGACGTGTGTGTGTGTGCGCAGTGCTGGCCCCTGCCCCGCTGCTGTCCCCCGGGGAGGTGGTGCGCAACTCCGGCAAGTTCACCAAGCCCACGCGCATCGCTGGCAAGAACTACTGCAAGGATGAGGTCGTCATCCGCAACCAGGACTCCGGCAAAGGTTAGTAAAACGGACCTTCAGCTAAGTGAGGCTGTTGCGGATACCTGCTCCAACCTCCCCCTTCGTATACACAACACGTACCCCACTATTTTTTTTGCGTACTCACAGGAGTGCTTAGTTCGTGTCTTAACTCTTAGTGATAATCTTTGTTACGTTTTTCCTTTCTTTTCCCGTCTTGCTGTTCTCATGCGCCCATGTGCGGTGATCCTCTGTGATTTGCCGCCCTGTTTTTCTTAATATACACGTCTTATTTTCTTCATGGATAGCTTGGCCTTAAATTTTAATAAAGTAACAATGACTGTGATAAAAGTAATTTTAATTATTTTTATGGCAGTTTTCGTACCTTAATCGTATTAGTTGCCAGGGACACAAAGTGATCTTGCCCAGTCTGTGTCCATATCCTCCTGCAGTAACCACCTTTGTTTACTGCTGCCTCAGCAACATTTAACATACTTTCAAGCATTGAATTAATTAGGCTGCTGTGTCCAATGTTATGGGGAGCAGCGACCTCTGCTGGTAAACCGCGTGGGTACCTTGCCCTTAGCTAGGCCTTCTGGACACTTTTCCTTTGTGCCATCTTTGCTGCCTTCCCCTCTCAGACTCTTCTTGATGATGATTTTATTCTTTCTCTTCTTTCCCTACTTGCTGCTCCCATGCACATTGATCCTGTGTAGGAACACCCTCGTGCATGAGTTTTACGTTTATCTTGTCATACGTAGCTATATGCTCCTTCTTGTCCTTCTCTTGGAACAGCTTAGTAGTGATTTAGGGGGCTTAAACTATCTAATAATATAACCATAAGGACCTACTGTGACTTGCAAAAGCCTGGTTTTGAGCGGATACGCAAGTATGATGTACATACTTATGTACCAATACTGATAACTCTTTTCAACGTACGATACAGAGATACGCTAGATCTCGAGCAGAAGATACTGATACTATTGGTCTGTATCTAGCAATGTGTTGTAAGTACCTACAATAACCGATACCTTATTAATTCTGCGCCTTGTTGCAGTGATGGGCATCAAGGGGCGTCGGGTGCACATGATAGAGGAGCTGTCCGAGACCATCATCTCCTTCCAGCGAGGTGAGTCGTTCTCTCCATCCTGCTGTTCATTCTCAGGTGACAGTGCAAGTGCGCTGAGTAAAGTGTTATTCCATACCCAGCACGTGTTGCCATATAACGAGGGGGAATAATTGCCAGAGTGTGCTCTTACGACCCGAAAAATGCTGTTCTCGTGCTGGACAAACCCACCATCGCAGCAGGTGCGTAGGTAGGCGTGCTGGTTTCGAGACAAAACTTATCTCTGCGCATAGATTTGCTTGACAGAGGCGCTTTTTTTCTGCCAAGCAGTGGAAGATATTACCAAGGAAAATCTAAGAAACCTTCTTGTTTGATGCACAAAGCCTTTGCTTAGCTCATTAAGTGAAGTGTCGTTCCAAACCCCGCCCATCTTCCTGTGCACTGGCAGGTTATGCTTGCCTGTGTGTGTGTGTGTGTATGTAGCACGAAAACAAAATTTTCCGTGCTACCGCAGCCCGTACGCCAAGGCAGGTGTTTCCCGTCTGTGCACGGGATTGCGTGCTGGTTTTGCGACAACACTTTTCTCCCTCCCAGTTTTGTTGCAGTGTAATTTCGTAAGTATTTAGATAGTACTTCTTACAGTGAATTCGTTCCTGTTAAGAGCTTCTTTATAGGACTGAAAATTTTACTTAGTGCAGCGCCATACAAACTAAGTTGCAGAGTGTGTATTTACAGATAGTTGAAACGCAGCGGAAGCTGTGCTCTATTGGCGTCAGAGCGAAGCTCTACTCGTATGTCCGTGTGCCTCACGAGCAATATCTGTTAGGGGTTTAGTGCCTCTTATACTCTTCTCCGAAACTGGTGCTATATTGCGGGCTGTTTGTTTCCGCGAGGATGCTTGTTGTACACTGTGTATATTCCATTTCGTTAAAAAGTAATCTTTATGGTATTTGCCTCTCATTTTCTTGTTCTTACAGTGGCTCCTGGTGCTCGTGAGCGACTTGTCCAGATCACCGGGCCGTCTGAAGATAGCATCTGGTGAGACAAGTCATTTTATCTTGTATTGTTATGTCCCTTATTGGCTGTGCACTGTCTCAGCCTTGCTATGTGTTGATGCCTGCGTTTCTACTGCGGCTGTATATTTGAATTGCATAAGCCACTGCTTCTGATATTAATTTTTGTACCTTATTTGTTTTATTGAACTTGTTGGCAACTCTGAAGTTTTGGCAGATGATTGTGTTTTACATAGCTACATTTTTGGTTCTACATATTTTCTTGTTTGTAAACTGCTCTGGAAATAGAAAGGTAGTGAAGTTGTTAAGTGACGTTAGTAACTGCAGTCATTTTGGTCAGCAACGGAAGAAGGTAGTTGTGTTCGAAGTTTTAATGTGTTCGATTGGCCCATGGCGACCAAGTTTACCATATCACATTAGCTTCAGTTTGTCTTTAACCTCTGAGCTTTGCCCTTTTAGGCCGCGTTGGCTGTGTTAGCTGAAGCTAACCGACTGGGTTTGAAACAGCAGAAAAACTCGATCTCACTCCAGCAGTGCGAGATTCCTTAGCAGTCTTGAGCGCAATCGGCTAACGATGCGCTCCCAAAAATTGAACGAAAGTAGCCAATTAAACGGTCAGGAATTGAGTTTTAGATAAGTTTTAGCCCCTTACATATGCTTATTTCGACTATCGAGGATCACTCGAACAACTTATCCGCATCAAAGTTGGATTAGGCATTGGTTTGCCGTAGTGTAGTGAGTTTTCTTAGGATGTTGCGATTTATGACTTCTTTTGTCCCCTCGTCTGACTCACGTATCAACTTCCCCACCCCCCCTCAGCCAAGCAAAGCAGCTCATCGAGGACACGATCCGCCGCAACGCGTCCCCAGTGCGGGAGGCGCTGAGCATGAGCAGCGGCGGCAGCTGCAGCGCCTTCAGCAGCAGCCCTCTGAACGGCAGCAACTCCAGCATCGCCTCCCACACTGACGAGGAGAATGGCTCCCTCACTGGTGAGAAAGTTGCCATCTTTTAATGGTCATTGTTTAGCAGCCAGCAGGCAACGGTGGGACTGCGGCAACGATTAGACTCGGTGAAATCCGCTCAGCTTGTAAGAGAACAAAGACTATTCATGAGCCAATTTTCGTCTTCGTAGAGACAACGTGCGTTCTTGAGTTTCGTGTGAGGAGGAAACTCAAAAAAGATAAAAAACGAAAATTGGCATATCAGGATCTTCGATTTCTTACTACCTCGGCTGAGTTTTATTGTGTAGCCCACTGTTACCATGCGTCTAAATTAAGTTGTCGAACTACTTCTGTAGAAATAAAGATATGTGTGCTTAAATGTGCTCAAAAAGTGACACCGTCGTTGAGCTGCGGTGAGAAAATAGAAATAATGAAATTATAAATTGGGACGGTTTAAACCTTTCACTTTCATTTACTATTACTTGGGACTTCATTAAATGTGCTCTAAGAAGGTTGCTGTTACTTAAATAACTAATCGACGTATTACGGGCTGATGGAAATTGCCAAAACACAGAAGAAAACATTGTCCTTGCTAGGTTATATTAACTCTTAACTTACCAAACGTGAAAGCTTTTGCATAGATTCGCTATATATCAGCTTTGTTGTAGGAGAAAAACCTCTTTAGTCGAGAGTTACTGTGGTCAGATAAAGGTAGAGTCAACTTAGACCACACCCTCACCTGGGAAACCCAAATGCACTGGTGTGTGCTGCAGGTATAGGCCCACTGGCCCCAGATGAGTAAGTGTAGTCGCAGTCACCCACGGGTCACGAACTATGGCGCCAATTTGACGAAAGGAACAAATGACCCGAGACCCCCCACCCCCCTCATCTCTGAGGGGGGCAGTTCCGCCACGGCGCCGTGCATGCACACACAACTGCCGAGTCAGCACACCAAGATCTGCAAAGAGCTCGTGTGCCTCGCGGGGCATCGAACGAGCGATACAAGGTGTTAGAGTATGCAGCTACCGTGGTGGCAGATAGGGTAGA
The DNA here is from genome assembly GCA_001587735.2 of Parhyale hawaiensis. Taxonomy (NCBI): domain Eukaryota; kingdom Metazoa; phylum Arthropoda; class Malacostraca; order Amphipoda; family Hyalidae; genus Parhyale; species Parhyale hawaiensis. Next base: position 3,465,521 of record LQNS02276499.1, read on the forward strand.
TAACGCTGCTGAAAACCTTAGGTGTTCATTCGTCACAGGGTCCCCGTTTAATTACGCCTGTAGAGCTGGTATTATCATTGAAGCTGTTTTTATACGTTTTAATGTATGATAAATTGTACACAGGCTGCCGCCGCAGTAACGTCCACGGCCTGACGGTGGTGGGCGACAGCTCTAGCGACACTTGCGTGGGCGACTACCGCTACACCGTCGCCCACAACAACCAGGCCGTCAGGATCACCGGCACTAACCTCAAGATGGTCAGGGTAAGTGGCGGCGCAGATAGAATCTCGAAGCATCTCGCTTGTGGTTGCCGCAAGGAAGTTTGGCATCGACTGTGCAGCAGCTTAAGCATGCAACAAGACTTACAGAATGGCTTCTTCTCATGATGTGTGTTATTTACGTGCTAAGTGACCCTATCAGATGGAGAGTACCATTGAAACTAAAGTAAACTTCAGTGATCTTTCGAACATAGGCATTTCAAAATCTACTAGTTTTGAAGGACTATTTGGAGACACAAAAACTTGATTAGTTATCAGAAGTGTGCCACTGAAAACAGTTGCCTTTCAGCAAGTAGACTTCGATGATATTTCGATCATACAAAATTTCAAACCCGAATGGTTTTGGAAGACCATCTAAAAATGTAGAAGAATATGCCTCAAATTTGATCATTAGTATTTGCCGCATGGGGGCCATCTTTAACTGTTCCTTTGTATTCAAATAATTGGTTATTAGGCGGAAAATCACACGTCCAAATACAAAGTCAGAAGGGAAACACATATGCAATATAATATAAGAATCCGTTCACAGTTAATTTGAGTAACTTATCCTAGTTGAAGAATTTATTTCGCTGTTGTATCGTGCTCCTTTCGGCTACGGCGGGAAAACCCATAATATGAAAATAATAATAATAATATTAGGCGGAAATATGTTGTAATTTTCTGTCTACCATAGCTACTGTAAAGGCGCAGGTGTTTGTCTGAGTCGGTAATTTAATTGTTCTAGGCGTCGGAATATGGAGACCATTAGCAGTCTCAAGTTTTCACTGAATGGGTGCCGTAAGAAGTCGGAGGCTCTCAGGTCCATGGAGTCGGACACCTGGTACGAGGAGTCGGAGACTGCGTCAAACTTTCCGATTTCCGCGACTCTCTTACGGCAGGTTCACACGATAGTCCAATGAGCGCGTTTCCTCAGCTGTGCTTTTGAATGCGTTGCTGTGTCCGTTTAAAAAGCGCAGAGTTCGCTGAGTTCTAAATCATTCCAAATTTAAAGGGACGTCCGAAACTCGACTAGTGACACTTGCTGAGACTACCGACTTGACGGCCAACATTTTAGTAACTTTTCTGTAGGCGTATAGTGGTGTTTGTGAGGGCTGAACAAATCTTTCGGACCATCAGCTGAGCCAGCACGTTCGTTCACGATCGTGTGAACCCGGCTTAAATTGTGCCGCCGAGTTGACACTCAGCTCTATAAAATGAGATACAAGTAATAATGGCGCTTCTTGTTACAGACTGCGAAGCTGGTGCTGGACGAGTTCTTCAACGGCGAGAAGAACCTGAGCAACATCGCCCAGCTGCTGTCCGCAGAGGGGTGAGTGCCTGCGCTCCGTGCAAACTCGCCATAATAATTTGAAGATCGGGTCCTACACCCCCCCCCCCTCCACTATTTTGGAATGGGCATCTTAGTGTTTTTGGGCGGGTGTATTTCTATCGCTTTTCCCAACTATATTTAGATACTTGCGTGTTGGCTAAAATAAATAGTGTTCCACACTTGAAGCTGTGTAGACTAGATCCTGGGTGCTTCATTAAATTTCATTGAATATGGGGGCTGTCACCCCAAGAACCACTATCCTGAAAGACCTTGACATTGATCATAAAAGCACACTTGTGTTCTATTGAATGTCGTTGTTTTGCTCATATTATGAAAAGAAGACAACACAGTAACTATAAAACTTTGCTAACTTTAATATGGGAATTGAAATTGGAAAGCAACAAAAACAGTGATAGACCGTTGCTCCATAAGAGAAAATAAGTAGTTCGGCTGATAGGTTGGCAGCGGTGGACAATCTTCAGTGACCGGTCACCATATTCTCTAATACACCTGCTTTTGGCCCGAGTATGGTACAGTGCACGTTGAGCTGCGGGGCTTAGGGCGAAGTAAAAGGGTCGGCATTGCAGTAACTCGCAGGCGATGATTCTTTTGCTCCGTTACTTAGTTACATTACCGATTCTGAAAATGGAAAATCCTTAGGCAAAACAAGATATTCTCCAGGTCGCTTTTCTGTACCGTTATAATAATGCGCTGTGAGGCAATCGACATTTTCATTTCAAGTACTGTACGTATGTCGCTTTGTTATGCGGAGGAATTTTGTTGAATATTCGGTAAGATCTTTTCGCGTCTTTCTGATTTGGCTTATATCGTGCCAGCTGCTGCTTGTCTCCTGAAGATCGTGAAGTTGCGACCTAACATAGGGCACTACATATAGAATTGGTCGTGCTTACTGTGAATGTGTACTGAACATTGTAATGCCCAAGGAGCTAAAGTATGCACGCTATGTCTATAGTCTTAATCTAAAAACTTTATCCTATTTTTTTACCCTGTTTCGTGGTAAAATATTCCCGTAGAAATTATGTGGCATGTATCTCTGTGACGTGGATGTGATGCAAATTTATGCCCTTCTCTCCCATGCCTCCTCATCATGAAACGTTTGGTATTTCTTATGGAAGCTTGAGCTACCACTCATATCCGCCATCATATTAGAAACATTTATCGTCGTAGGCTGCGGACCCTCCCGGTTGATGAAGCAAATGCCATAATGAAGTACCCAGGCCTGGAGCGTATGGATAACCAAAGGTAGACCAGACATATGCAATGCGGAATGCACGTACAGCACCTATAACAGCAGACTGGGGTGGACGTGCACCGAAGGTGCACGTCCAGGTGTGTCGTGGTGTTCGATAACCTTCACGTGAGGTGGGCACCCCCAGTTACCAGGGTTAGGGTAACATGTCTAGTACCCGTCCACCATGCTAGTAGCCGTCAATTTGGCTTTAAAAACTTCTTGTGTGAAAACTAGCAGTGCTAGAAAGCCGTACATAGGCTTAAACTGTAGTCTAAATAGTACCCTACAGTTTAAGTCTATGTACGGCTCTCTAGTACTGCTAGTTTTTACACAGGAAGTTTTTAAACCAAAGTGGACGGCTACTTGCATGGTGGACGGGTACTAGACATGTTACCCTATACCCCTCCGCGGGCATTGGATGGGCCATAGGCCATAGGGTTAGGTTAGTTAGGTTCGCCCATCCTATGTTATGGGAAGTAGCGCCCCCAGGGGGTTTGAGTAGGTTACCTTAGCTATTAGCTAGGCCTTCGGGACGTCTGTCTTTCGTGCCCACTTTGCTTCCTTCCACTTCCATGCTCCTACTGATCTTACTGTTGTCTGTTCTTCCTCTTCTTTCCCGACTTGCTGTTCCCATGCGCGTTGATGCTGTGTGGGAACACCTTCGTGCATGGGTTCCCCGTTTTTCTGTCGACATGCTATATGTCCCTTCCTTTTCCTCTCTTAGAAGAGCTTAGTACTTATGTAGGGAGGCTTAAATCTTCTTATAATACCTAATACCTAATGTTACCCTATAGGCCCCTAGTCAAACCAGCGTAAGCAGTCCTTTAGGGGCGGGGCTGAATTGAACGCAGCAGTGCCAAATCTAATCTATTGGCTAATACAGTTTGAGTATTCGAATATAAATATAATTTTATCGATTGATGAGACGAGTTATACTACGCACTTGATTGAAATTTGGCAAAGTTGCTTTGAGTTCTTAGCCACGCCCATCGGACTCCTTACGCTGGTTTGACTATTGTAAGGGAGGGGTGTCAAGTTATATCCCGATTAACATTTAGCACAAAATGTCGTTGTTCTAAGTAGCTGCTGTTTAATTTTAACTATAAAATCTATTACAGTATAAGTAGCTACTTTGAAGTAATATATTCGCCCCAATGTCTTGCAAAGTATGTTTCGAAATACTCTCAGAAGCTGCATTTTATGGTTACAATGCCTCGTCTGTGTCATTATTTCAGCTGCAAAAATTTGAAAAAGAAATTGATAACACGTTTGGCGTACCTATTGAAAATTTTATCTAAATCTTCAAAGAAAAGAACATTGCGATGATTTTGAGAATTGGAAAATAATATCGTACTGGTATGTAAAGAAATAAAAGCGTCAGTTTTTGATGATTTTGCTTTGAGGGTGAAATTGTATAAGTGTGTACTTGTTTATTTGCCTCTGATTCTTTCTTCTGTCTACTCTGCTCTTCAGTGGAGACATTTTCCTCTCTCCTAACCCTGTCCCTGAGCCTGTGCCGACCTCCTCCTCCAGCTCTCCACCACTCCTCATCAAACCAGCCACTCCTCCCGCCACTCCCCCTCTCTCCGCCGCCTCCCCCTCCACCGAGGCTGCTGCTGAGATCGTCACCGTGCGGGGGGACGAGTCCCCCAAACTAGGGGGCGTGGGCATCGTCAGGCAGCCGCTCTTCCCTTCCTCTTCCAAGTCAGTAGCAACTAATGGAGTGCTGTAGCAATACTATGCTGTGCTATCCACATGAACTCAGAATTAAAATATTTACTAACTTACCGCTATTTTCAATAAACGGAGATTCCCGGTTTCAGTTAGGCTCTAGAACAGAACTTTTCCACGTTGAAATTGTATACATGAGCCCGTATATCTATATACGTTCTACGCATTAGCGGTACTGTATTCTGCGTTTGTAATAGAACTATTGTAGGAATACCTTCCTACGGGGAGAAATAAATGTTTTTGAATTTGAAATTAACATGTGTTAGTTAAGACACAATACACTAGTTTACTGAACAAGTATTGTAATAGTATGAAAACATGCCTACAGGGAGAACTACCGTAGATGCTTTTTTCTTTCTTCCTTTCTTGCTTTCAATTCAACGAAGTCCTCTTCTTCTGATAACTAATTATCAGTTTAGCTTACACTAATATAAACTGTTAGCTGCTTTTTGAAAGCTCATGTCTATTCACAGCATAGCTAGCCAGTCTGATTAGGTAGTTAATAATAGTCCTGCGGAGGCGTGGTTGGCCACGAAAGTGTGACGTCATACAAATTTTTAGCTGCTTTTGAACATGGCGGTCGCTGATTGTGGTCCTGTTCGATTGGGCGTCAAAATTAAGCCTTCGAAGCTTAACTTGTAGGAAACTTCAGGCAAGTGCGCAGGCTTTGACCCATTGAATTGAGTGAGATTCAGGTTTTGACCTTCATTCAGTCACCCTTGAGACTTCCAGAAACTCAATCTTGCTCTGCAAAATGAGTTAAAGCAGGTCCAACGTAATCGCGTTGCATTTAACACTTTCAAAGTGATAAATCAAAAGTTTAATGGAATTCTGGACAACTCTTGCCTCGAAGGCCTAATTTCGGCTCCGGAATCGAGCACGCCCGATATCTTCTATTGCCTCTGGTGCTGTGCAGGGAAGCCATCGAAGCAGCCGAAGGCACCAACGGCGGCAGTACCGTCAAGTCGCGCCGCGCTGCCTTCGCCAAGACTTCGGAGGAACGCGCGTCTCGTAAGTTTGTGTGTGTGCATATGCTGGTGTGCCTGGTGTTCTAAGCTCAGTTGGTAGGTGCCTATTGTACGGTCAGGTCTGAGGCTGTGAAGACGCCTTTGGTGCACTTCTGTATCCATCACATAGTGCGCAGTTGGGTTGCTGAGTTGGAGTCTGACGTTTTCTGGGACCAGGAGTCAGAGTCGTAATCAAAAGCGCGATTATCCTTTGTTCTAGGAGTCGGAGTCAGTGAGAATTGACCTACGTATGTTGTTGAGAATTCGAGTCAAGAGTCGGTAGGAGTTCGGACATTTTCTCGTACATCAGCTTAACCGCGCACCCCAGCTAGAAGATCCACATTCGCTGATTCCTGCAGCAAATCAATGCCCTTTAGATTCCACGGGAGTACACGGGTGCAGTCGACCACAGAATTCGGTATGTAAGGCTGCTACAATATTTCCATTTTGATGATGTAGCTACCTAGCTTTAATGTTAAAATATTTCGCCTGTTGTGCCCATTGTTATAACTAGAGCCCGGCTTTATTGCGCTTAAAGTATTGCAGTTATAGCTCCTAAAATTTCCTCTTATTGCACCTAAAATTGCACTTATTGCACCTAAGCAATAGGGGTGGAAAAAATAGGAAACCAGGAAAGACAAATACAGCCGAAAATTGAAGGGACCAAAGAAGGTCGGTGAGCAAACGGGAATACAATGTCAGTGGATCAACGGACACCTATACCTATCAGTTTCAAATACCAATTGCCAGTATACATTGCACTTGTGCTAATTGACAATTCGTCCCAATGGCGAGAATGATTCTTGCGAATGTCTCGCTTCACCTGTTCCCATGCTGTATCCCCCGAACGATGAAGGTTACAAACATTTAGTAATCAGATATTGAGATTTTCCAACTCAATTATATTTTTACCCCAACAAAATCATTGAACAACTAAAGCACTCTGAGAGTGCGTACCTCCGCCAAGCAAGGCAGCCGTAACGAAAAATTCAAATCGGCTCAGAAACCATGATTTTCTTTCTATCAACACCAAACTCTGATCGCTTGTGCCTTTTTTACAATATTAACAGTTTTGTAATTTTCTTGGAGATCCGTTCATAACTTTTTGCGTTATTCTGCTGACAAACATAAGTCAAACACACAAACAGATAAGCCGATCACCTCCATAACTTAATCACTTATTTCTTTTAACATGACTAGCAATTCCTGAAAATTTCATAAAGATCCATCCATAATTTTTGAGTTATTGCGCTAACAAACATTTTAACAAACATGCAAATGGACCTACCGATCATCACCAAATTTAAATCAACTATGCCTTTTAACATTACTAACAATTTCTGAAAATTTCATAAAAGATTCATTCATAATTTTTTGAGTTATTGCGCTAACAAACATCAAATCAAACACAGCGACAAACGAACAAATATATGATCACAAAAATTTGATCATTTACTCTCTGTAATAAACCCAACAACTCCTGTAAATTTCATTAAAATCCGTCGATTAGCTACTTTTCTAGTAAGGCAGTAACAAAAAGTAGGCAGGCAAGCAAAGAAACAAACGATAGACAGATCTTCACCAAAAGTTAATCATCTGTTCCTCCTAACATACCTAACAGCCCATATAAGTTCCGTAAAAATTCGTATATAACTTTTTATGTTATCTTTGTGACAGACAGACACGACAAAAACATAACCTCCTTGGCAGAGGTAATAAGTGATAAGGGAACCAATTCATAGTATATGAAGTCTTGTGATACGTGGCATCTATTATCAGTGGCATTCATTATCAATGATAATAAATGCCATTTACTATCATTTATTATCAATGATAATAATTCGGCGCGAGGCGGGCGTGATGCCTGCGGTTCTAGTTACCCAACCCACTATAATAATAAATGCCACGTGCCACATGACTTTATACCACAATGCGAGCTATAAATGCGATACTTTATGTTATCTAAGGACGAGTTCATACGTCCTTCATCGTAACGCGCTCAATCGCGAAAATGAACGTGAGCTGTGCGTCAACTTTTTCTGTCTCCGTCCAAACGTAGAAATATACTTCATTCAAATGGATGATGCCGCGCGTTCAGTTATAATATAGTTTCTTTACATTTTTGCTTATATTTTACGTCGGTTTGAGATTACATTCGTATCCCCTAATCTTTGATAGGAACAGCCTATTTCCAAAATATTTATAGCCTGATAAACCGATAGAAGAGAAATCGACGCAAAGCAATCAGTTAGGCTTCCAAATCAAAGCTGGCGCCCGTGTTATTACGTTTTCTTGTTTTCTTATCTTAAGCGGGAGTACCTGAACGCTGCAGAGGATAAAATTAGTATTTATAGGTTCTGTTTACTGAAATGGAATCACGCAGCTCGTTCAAAAACAAGGACATGCTTCATCCTACAGTCTCCTCTGTTTGCTGCAGCTGCTTCTATCAAATCAATGCGCCGCGTCTATCTGTTTGACTTGATGCGTTACGATGAGGGACGTGTGAACGTGGCCAATATACTGCTTTTATAGCTCTCATTGCAGTTGTTGCACTTATAGCTTTTATTGCACTCACGCCGTAAAATGCAATAAATCCAGGCTCTAATTAAAACAATGCAAGTCAAGGGCGACTGCTGTCATGTATGAGGTTAGTGCTCCTCAGCATCTCCATTGCTCTATTTCTGTTAGCTAAATTTTCTTTGCGCAGGCATTTTGTAAATAACTCCTGTCAGGCAGATGTGTTGGTTGTCTGTGCCATTCAGTTAATAAAATGACAAAGAAAAGTTATCCTTTCATTACGAGGGAATTATACTTTCGAGAGAATAAATTCCAGCTATGCTGCGGTACACCGCGGTGTATCAAATTATCTCACCACCATCACCTAAACTCAAACCCGTCATTTTATCAACTTTTTTGCGAAAACTACTATTTTGGCGCTTACTATCAGCGTTGGCCAGCATCACTTCATTTTGTACAACGTTACGGCCGCCAGTTAACCATCAGTTTGACAGGGAGTTGTCATGATTTAGGACGTAGCATGCCGCCTCATTATTTGCTTTATTAAGGCCTTTGTTTTGTGATTCAGCTGGTGGTAGTGATGAGGCGGTAGCGAGTGATGGTGGTGAGCCGCGGCGGTACAGCAAGCAGGAGCTTATAGGCTACGCCTCGTCTCCGGCCAGCAAGCTCACGCCTACTGAGTGGGCGTCGGTCGTGCGTAGCACTCCTGAGCTCGTCAAGAAGGTATTACTGCCGCACGAGGGGTGAAGCCACCGATATACTGTACTTCTCTCATGCCCTTCTATTACTAGGTCCCTTTCAGGACGTTTGGTCTCATTGAGGCGCGGCCCAACTGTTGGGTAATCGGTGTTGTAACGTGGGCAGATGCCTGCAGCACTCGGCTGCAGGACCGAGACGCCTCATCCCAATCTATTTCTTCCATGCGGTCAAAGTGGATGACGCTTATAAACCCCACCCCCTTGAAGGTTGCTCATCAAAAACAAGACTCGAGGCATGTCCGTGAGTGGTGACTTGCGCCAAAACGTCACTCCTGACCTCTCACTGTGACGTATTTACACATTGAAAAACGTCTTTGCCTAGCATGACCACTCATGTTCTGACATCTCTAAATTTCTTTGTGTGGCGTCGCAGCCAGGCCCAATGCAAGCCAAAAATCCTATGTGTGAACATCACCAAACCAGACGAGCTGTAACGTTTTAGCCCAAGTTCCGCTTCATGAATAAGCCTTCCGTTTTGATGGTCTCCGCCCCAATTCTTCCTATTGTTTAACGTTGCGATCATCAATTAAATTTTGGTATCATCAGTTTCTACATCGTGTGCACTCGTTGGGCCTGTGTTGCGTAGGGACATTAGAGTTGGGGCACTTGTTGATGCGTCATCCCAATGGCATATTATATGGTCGTACGTAACCGATCCCTTCTTGGCGTATATAAAAATGCATGCAGCTTGGTAGTAGTGTCGTACGCCTGACATTTGCTACGCTTCAATAGTTTGGTGCATTGGACTTTGTGTTCACAGTGAAGTTGTGACGAAATTTATTATTAAAGGGGGGGGGGTGTGACACGCGCTGGTCAAAAAACCAAGTTTCCTCTGCTAATCGTACGATTGTTTCGTCAGCTTAGCTTGCATCGCCGTTAGTAGAGTGTCGGACATCTCGTCAAACTTGAAGGAAATTATAACTCAAAATTTTTCACACGTTTCTATTTACATAAGGAAACTCGAGGATTTTACTAGCGCGTGTTTCCCCTTAATAGTGACGAAGTAACCATGCCCCCTACGCACACCGAGTCTCTGGTTAACTTTTACATGGAGATATTTTATGGGCAGGGCTCGCTCTATCAGGCCGGGGTTCTGGCGACAATGAATGAGCATGGAGAAGCTGCAATCAACGGCGCGCCGACTTACCTCAAGGTCAGTACCTGTTGTCCTTCACTTAACGGCTTACTATAGTGGATCTAATCACGTGACCAACATGCAGGTATCAGCTCTTATCGGAGAATACAATAATTGACCTCCGTCTAATTTTCTTGTGTTGCTAGCAGTAAATGTGCCTGATTGACTGAAAGTTTGACATTCTGAGGGATTCCGTCCCCACTTGCTGGGTTGCAGAGTGAGACATTTTCTGGTGCGCTGGGAGTCTTGTGCTGGCTGCACCGAGGGGCTTGAAGCAGCGCAAGATCCATCTGCTTCCCGACGCCCAAACTTTCGCTCATAAATTACCGTGTTTTTTCTCTCTCTTTGCACCAGCCCAGTGAACTGCTCGGTGTCTCCGTCGAAGGCCAGAGAGACAGCATTGACGCTGAGGGCACCCGGGGCGGCCGGACGTCCTACTAAGAGGTAGCTACAGGTCCCCAACAGCCGACTGCTACAGCTACGCGCCGCTCGCTGCTCTTCAAAACTTGAGAAGTTGCTCTATGAAACTTTCGTATGAGAAGCCATTGTTCTTTTCGTTGATTCGGGTGGGCGAAAACTTTCTTCAGGAAAATACATTTGAAATTAAGAAGCGGGAGTATCCCTAAATTCTCATGAATATTATCATTTTCTTTAACTAAAATATAAATATTTTCAGATGTTTGCAAGTACTCTGAGAACATGTTATTTACCGTATATATTTGTTTTGGAAGTGTTTTTATATCTATGCTATAGCTATATCGTGTTGTTTTGTATGTGCCCTACGTGCCTTCACATCTCGTCTAGTGAACCCATCGTCTTGCGATTACGAGGTAACTCAGTACTGAACGAACGCAAATTGTCTTAATGATTAAGCTATTGTCTGTTGTTACTGTTAGATTTGTTGTTATGTGGTGGACGCGCGCGAGCATTTGGTCTTCCGTTTAGTGACTTCGTTGCTTTTGACGTGTGACACTAACTGCGCGCATCTTGCTCATTATATTGGAGGTGTCCGTCGCTGCATATTGACTTGGACTTTGTACAGCGCCTTTTCTCATATTCATGTAACGCTTCTCATCTTTCCTGATGTGTCAGAAGTGCACTTATGCCACGTTGTACGTGCTTTCCTCATAGTTACATGACGCTTTATATTCTTCCTATTGTAACTGAAGTGCACTTCTTCGCTGCGTTGCAATTGCCTTTTATTGTATGAACAGGCAGGGTCTTTGATAGAGGCTCGATGTTAATTTCTATGTGCACGTCTGTAGAAGTAGTTGTTCCATTCCTAACCTCCGGCCGCGACTGACTTAGCACTTGACAGATTAACCAACTTTGTATAGTCTTGAAACGCCTATTCTGAAAATTGTTGCATCGTTGGTTCCTCATACTGTTTTTATTCCCACATAAAATCGAACAAGTTGTTTTCAGAAACACAACTGTGATGCAGAGTCTTCCTTGTAAGATTGCCTTCCTACTCTGTTTAAATAAGTCTGTTGCAATCATGGTTTGTAATTCTCAGCATGGAACGATTGATTCCGTGGACTGAAGCATTGGATGAATGAATGATCGATCCTGTTGTTACTGTTGTATATCCGTTGCTCTAGCTGTTTGGCCTGCATTGGTTTTCGTTTGTTTTGTTATGTTTGTGTAGATGAAGTAGGCGGTAGTATTGTTGTAGTTCGATCGTAAGTTATAACCGTTGTAGTTTTAACGTGCACTTGTATAAAGTATTTATTTTCGTTCTAGATTCGTGTAGCATTCAGTAGAGGGATTCATGCTTGGATATAAGACACGATCAATTGGTTGGGTTCATTTTTGGGGTAAAATGCTTATTTTATTAGTTTGGGCCACTTCAGATGCTGCGCTCCTCGTTTTTGTTATGAAGAATATGACGTAACGAGCGTCAACGTAAGAATCCGGGCGCCAGACTGGTAGTTAGAATTTGATGTTACTCTGTAATAACTAACGGCTCCCTTTGTTTGTGCGGCATACCACACCGACTACAACGCACACGAATACGTAACTCTTTGACATAGTACCAGAGTTGTCACTGATGTCTTCACGAATACGCAGCCGTTCAACGAACGAGTTTGCAGTTGGTCAGCAAATGGTTCGCTAAGGAGGCTCTCTTACTGTTGTCAGAGATTCCATAAAGACGGTACTTGGGGATACTACTTGCGACTGTTCACAGCATAAACTTACGTAATACTCAACACAATAATTTTTAACTAATTTTCACTATGATACAAAGCTACCCTGCAAATTTACCCTCATCGCTACTGATGCAAAAAGCGTGTTTGATTCGCTAATCCAATCTGATGAGCTTAACTTGCTCAGAAGTTAATTCTCAACATTCGATTCACCACTGGTGGTTCGCACGCTAGGAGGGTCGCAGTTGTGAAAGTTCGTTCAACACCCTGGTTTAGACAGTCCGTGGTTGACTGCAGCCGTTCACTTCTCAAGGAAACAGAGGGCATGTATCTGCAGCACGAACCAGTGCGTGTGAGCGTCCCAGCTTAAGTGTGGGGCTAAGTTTACTTTTCCCTCACATTAGGTTTTCGAATTAGTTAGTTCCTTCGAAATAAGCTATTAGCCATTAGTTTCAACTAGCCTGGAGCTTTAGATCCAGAACGCTTGTTTCGCTACTTCCAATGGAGTTGCAGGTGTTAATTGCAAACAGATAATCTTTGAGACAATAAATCAGGCAGGATTGACCTTGAGACTGTCTCAAAGATAACTATTGTAGGATTAACGCTCCAATCTCCATCCGAAGCAGCGAGAGCAACGCTCATAATGGAAGTTTGAACAATCAATGAGATGAGCTTGTCCCGATGGTACTGTCCTGGTAGATGACTCCTCATACTGGTATTTATCGTTCTTTTACACATTGGTGTATCCTACGTTTTTTTTTCATTAACAACTCCAGATTATTGCATGAGAAAAATAATGGGATATTTTTAGTGTGAGGTAGCTTAAGTTATTTATGTATAAGACAATAATTATAATAATCATATTAACACTGCTAATGTGCAGCTGTAGAGCAGTCAGCTTCATATATGTGCTTTAGTGTATCCAATTATGCTATTGGAGCGCATGCAATATTAGGTTGTCGTACTTTAGGAAATAACTATTTATTTATGGTGTGAGCACAAACGGCAGGCACCGGACCTGTAGCATCCTTCTGCTGAACTGTATCTGTGATTGTTTTTCTTCTAAGAGTTCTAGTTTCGCTGTCGCGCTAGAGCAGCGGCTTTTGACTAGATACGCTAGTACAAGCGAGCGCCTTCTGATCGCTCCAGAGCTCACGCAGTTCCAAATAATTAACAGCCTATTTGGCGAAGTTCCTTTATCCATGTACAGCACGACCGGACGCCTGCCAACCGTCCTTGTCTTTGACAAGTAGCCTGATCTCGAATGAACCATTTTTTTCAGGATAGAAAATCTATAATAAGCTAGTTAAGACTTGCATGAATTATTTCTCGTAAAAGCATCTTGTCCCTGTCAAGTCATCACCGTTCTTGGCTCTATAGTCGTCTTATTTTCATAGCGTTAAAGATGGTGAAGTTGAACAAAATTACTTCCAGGCTCAAAGTGGCGACCTTGTGTCACTTCTTAAGATGAACACTCACTGATGGACAAATGTTAGTCTAGCCTGTGAAGGATTAACTAATACATCAACTTGAAAAACAGCACAACAGTAGCCATTTCAAAATTAAGTACTTTTGTTCAACTCCATCCCTCGTTTTACGATAGTTTTCGGCTGATGATGAGAGCATCACTCAGTTTGACTGGCACAAGAATCATTTTCTAGCCAAATTTTTCTGGTAATTTCCGAATCTAGCGAAGTGGCGCAAGTAGTCTACAGCCGCTGCTCAGGCGACGATGCAATTCTTGTGTGTAGCGTAGATTCTCGAGCAAGCCTTTCGACAGGGCAGCGAGCTGTTAATTCTCTACCAGTAACGAGATTGCAAATTGCTGCAGTTAATACGTCTGGCGTTATGAGCTCTTAGTGCCAAGATAAAGGAGTCACAAATATGACTAACAATCATTTGAAGTTTTATCACAACGGCGAAACATAGACTAGGTCTTAAAGTCTCTTTGAGTCTTGGCAAAGAAAAGACAGAGTTTTATTTGAAAAGAGCGGGCTCTGCCCGCACACAAAGACGTGTCGCCAATTACCAGACCTTAGTAATTGGTTTAGTTCTGTGTACTAATACCCTCAGTAACGCCAACGTAATGTTACTGGCAAAGTTTAGTTTTTGCAGCTGAGCGATGTAGCGAAGGTTTGACACTCCTCGTACTCGAAGTATTTATTAATTTTCTTTCTCCTAACTTCTAGTCTTCACTTGTCCCTGGCAGCTCACAAACTATAATAAAAAATCTAATATGTTATCCAAACAACGTCAAAGGAACTGGATTTTATCGAAGTACCAATTAAAACTAACAAAAATAAAACGTTTCATTCATCTTATAAATTACGTGACAAGCAGCTTATCCGGCTTGATAATTGGGAAGATAAATGGCTATTTGAGATATAATTGCAGGCTCATGCAGCTGCCCCACTAGATAGCTTTTTTTCCGGGTATCTATATGTTGCGCCGCGTTTTTGGAACAGCGTTTTGTTGTAACGGAGCAACTGTGTTGTAAGCGTCGTTGTCGTGAAGAACATTTGATGGATGTGTCCGTCGCAGTCTCAATGGAGAAGTTCTGTGCTTTTTTTGCTTCGTTCAAATACTACCTGCTACACAAACTGATCTCTACTGGAAACTATCCAGCGATGAAAGATGAAGCTTCAAATTTTCCTTAAATTGATTTTAAGATATAAACTGAACGCTAGCCCGTATAGTGTATTGGGTTGCCCGGGCAGTTCGTGCCGATTTTTAGCAGTTCATCTTTTGACTTATTGGTAGAACTTGGTTGAGTCCAGAAAACAGGATTAGACTTCACCACTTAGAGTTGGTAATACGTAGTCAGAAAGTTTAGACCTCAGTGGAACGATATCATAGAGGAAAGAGCAAGGGGCATATAGTATTATATTGTGGGTTTTCCCGCTGTATTAGAAACGAAGACTATATAACAGCGATCCAATTTATATGATATAGTTTCGAAGTTGAGTCGAACTCAAATGAGTTCTATTAGAACTATCTTGGCCAGGTGCACCATGTCTGGCAGGAAATAAGGCGCGAGCATCTCCAACTCCACACGGCTCGGTCCAACGAAATCGCTCAGCCGTGCGGCGCAGAGAAGGTAGACGGAAAGAGAAGACAGAAGAAAGCGAACACTCGTGCGGGGGGTTCCTTCCGTGGCCCCCCACACGGGAGCAGATAGGAGTCCCTTGGGATGGGTCGCTTACAACCATTCGGCGGCCCACCTCGCGGAACAGAAGGGGAAACATAGAGAACCTACCTAACTCTACAAAACTAACCTTCTCAGCAGGAACTGCGGCCAGATGCTACATCCCCTGCGGAGAAGACACTCGGGTGCGTGATGCCCAAACATATTGTGGCAGGGAAAGGGCCCGCCACAATATGCCCCTAAGGGCAGGGACATATAGTATGCCGACAGAAACGGGGAATCTATGCACGAAGGGGTTCCCACACAGGATCAACGCACACGGGAACAGCAAGTCGGGAAAGAAGAGAAGAGCATGAGCAAGTAGGAGTATGAAATCGGGAAGGAAGCAGAATGGGCACGAAAGAGATATGTCCCAAAGGCCTAGCTAGTAGCTAATGGCTGAGGTAACCTACACGAGCCCTCTGGGGTTGCCGGGCCCTATAACATTAGATGGGCGAACCTAAACTAACCTAATTCCATCGCTATCTTTCCACGAAACAAGGTTTGAGATCCCATAACCTGCGTCAGTTCTGTAACCGTTCAAGATGAAAGCTAAAAAATATTTTCAGCATTTAAATGCTTTTCGATTTCTTAAGGGAAAAATTGCCGTACCCACTACCAAAGAAACAAGCGAAGTATACGGTGATGATTCTTCATCTGAAGGAATTGTACGGAAGTGGTTGGCGAGGTCCCGAGCTCGAGATTGTATCCTTATTGATAACGAGGGATCAGGCGGACCATCCTCTACAGCTGATGACCAAATCCCGTCATTGGTTGAGCATGTCCCGCATTGCGCAATCCGAGACTTGGCAGAAAGCCTCAACCCATCAAAATCCGTCGTTCACGAGCCCCTGGTAAAGCTTGGTTGATTTAAATGGTAATGACTTATATTTACCGACTTTTTTCTTTATTGAAAGAATCGGCACGAACTTTCCGGACGACGTATTGGTATACTAGCTAGGTAGCTACTATTCCTATGAAAACTGGCATATAACCAGGACATGGACACTGTTAAAGACACTGGCTGGCTGCAGGCTAAATCAAAATGTACGAAACGCCGCGCCGATGCCAACATCACGTTATCCTTAAGGCTAAATGAGACGATGAGGAGGAGGAGGAGGTGTAGCGACGTTTCATCACACGACAATGACGGGAATGATGAGGAAATAGTGATGAGTCCAAGATGCTCTTCACCAGCCGGGGGTGGTGTTGGCGAATCGCCGCATACGTCTGCAAGTCACAATAAATTGGATAATCAACGGCAACCTTAATTAGCAATATTAAATCGTCCGTTAGTTAAGATCTTGCTCAAGTGCATGATCAGTCTGCACAGAAGCGACAGGGAAAAAACGTGTTCAAACCAAGAGTAACGCAAGCGCTTCAATAAATACTGGATGCTGTAATGCAATACAATTCTAAAAGCAGAACGATACTGTAAAACGCAGAAGAAACAGCTAAGGACTAGTAGTATGTCAAGGTATCTACGCTCCATCACCGTACATTATTATTATTATTATATTGTATTGAGTAGTTTAAGTCTCCGTCTCCAGAGCAACGGCGATCTAACAGAGGAAGAAGCAAGGGACACGTAGTGTGACGATAGACACGTGGAACCCATGCACGAGGGTGTTCCCACACAGGATCAAAGCGCATGAAAACAGCAAGTCGGGAAAGAAGAGTAAGAACAGATTGAAGAAAGATCAGTACGAGTAAAAGATGGGAAGGAAGCAAAGTGGGCACGAAAAACAGCCGTCACGAAGGTCTAGCTAATGGCTAAGGTAACCTACACAAACCCCCTGGGGGCGCTACTCCCCATAGCATAGGATGGGCGAACCTAACCCTATGGCCCATCCTATGCCCCCTGAGGGGTCCATCACCGTACATGATGCAGAGATTTGGAAGGAAGAAAATAGCAGCACTGACCTCGTATTTCGGTCCTGGTCTCTAATTTTCTTCTCCATCTCGGCGTCCGTGAGCGTCTCCAGGAAGGGGCACCACTGGTCAGCCTCGCCCTGCGATCTGAAGGGAACCTCCACCGTCGGCAGCGGGGACTCGCTGCAACAGCAAGCATCCGTCCAATGATTAACGTTTCGGCGCGTTCCACTGACCCACCTCCATTCAGATTATCTAATCCCATCAGCGCTAACTTACCAAAACGTCAGATAAGAGTAGCAGTCGCTACTCTGGAACCCTTTTTACGTGCTGAACGCAGAGCTTTACGCTTGATATGGCCATACACAATGCCAAGTTTTCGGCCGTCTCAAGCGCAATCACTTGTCGATTAACGCCTGAAACTTAACCAAAGTGGAACGTTCAACATTACCAGTGAAGTTTCAGCCAAGCTAAGTCCAAGCAGATACGATTACTTTACTGTGATGTAAGTGAGCCAATCGAACACACCTTGAGATACCTAATATCACACGGTTGTCAAGCACCCAGCATAAGCAGCCAGCCTCCCAGCCCACCGACTCCACTGCAGTGCAAAAGTGAAAGATTTAGTCATCAGCAATGAACAGGTTTGCCACCGCGGCGATTCTAAACCGTACATGATCTCTGTATTTCTACCAGAACGTCTCGGGATAAGACAAAGAACTCGACAAAGTCAGTTCCGTGTCCTAAAATCTGGCCGGCGCTCTACAACCGACCGGAAAACGCGCCCACCAACTTAAAAACACGAAAATGAAAAGAAGACGACAGAAGAACGAAGCCCGTGCGGAGGGAGCAGCAAGTAGATCGCCGGCCTACCTCATGGAGGACAAGAGGAAGCAAACAAAACCTATCGAACCCTAAAAGCTGACAGGAATTGCAGCCAGATGCAACGACCTATGCGGTAAGACACTAGGGTTTTTCTCGGGTGCGTCAGGACCAA
>LQNS02276499.1:3548207-3558364 GCA_001587735.2 Parhyale hawaiensis
TTTTGGGGTGTACAAAAAGTTGTGGGTAAGAGGTTTCTTCAAAATAGTCGGACGAGTGGATGAGTGAACGCGTTGATATGAATGACGTGTGAACGCGTTGATATGAATGACGTGTGAACGCGTTGATATGAATGACGTGTGAACGCGTTGATATGAATGACATGTGAACTCTGTATTATGCCCCATCCTTTGAAGTGAATTGAAGCAGCCAATTGCAGGTCGTTAGTTTTGCACATGTATTTTTTCTGCTCCCAGTTCTTACTTCATTCAAGCCTTGCGCAGATGAGTGACATCTTCACCGGTTTCGAAAGGAAAAAATTGCTGGATCGTCAAGCTTGACACGACATTTCAATGCACACGTAGTGAAGGAAATTTTCTTGCATTTGCAATGACTAAGAGTAAATTTACTGCAAGTTGCATGAAAAAAATTGAAAACAATTGAGTTCATTTAATGTTCATTGCTCGTTTTCCTTCTATTTTTATTCCATATACCTGGCACTCACGTGACTGAAAGACTTGTACAGTCTCGAAGCATATATACGCAAGTTTGACACGCACGTTTCTGCAGGCTACGGTCGTTGCAACCACATGCAAATTCCTTTCACCCTTTTGGAATTGCAGTTTGGATCGCAACTAATTAAAGTTTTAGGGGAAACGCTGGCGTTGCATGTTGTGTCAGTAAATAGAGAACACGGAAACTGGACACAACGTGGTTTTCAATTACTCATATGCGATGAAAAATTAAGATTAGCAGAGATCCATTCCGTTGAATTCGCTCCTGCACGAGGCTACTTTTCCGCGGGGTCGGGTAGAGCATCAACTTTGTTGGCGAAATGCCACTCTCGGCAATTTTTGTATCTCGTCTGCATTGGGCTTTACACTACAACTTTGAAATCCGAAAGCCCAATGCAGGCGAGAAGCAAAAACTGCCGAGAGGGGCATTTCGCCCACACATGCTCCACCAGACTCGGCAAAAATGTTGCCCAAAGGGGCATTCAGCAGAATAAATCTAGGCCGATCTTTTTCGCGGCTTTCGAGCAATTCAAAGAAACTTTTCGTTCCGTTTTCCCTGTAATCGATTAACCACTACGTACGTAATGCCCCCGTTTTTATAGAAAATTTGCTCTAAATGGTGACAATTGCAAAGTCAAAGTATAAAATGCACTTTTCTTCAGGTTACAACGACCATAGCCAGCAGAAGACGTACATGTGAAAGCGCAATTTACAAGCCCCAAGATCGTATAGAATCTTGTGTCGCTGAGCACTATGCACAGTGAATAGAACGGCTTGTAAGGAAACAACGAACGCATTCTAGTGACAATTACCATTTGTTTTAATGTAACTTGTGATAATTGTAACCTACAACTTTGCAAATGCAAATATCTTCTACAATAACATGTCGCGGCAAGCTGGATCTACGCACAAAATTGTCCCGTCGTAATAGGCGAAGATGTCGCTCGTCTGCGCACGGCTAAAGTCCGGTGCACACGAAAGAACTTTCGTTGCTGCTAGCAGTCTAGAGCGAACTCAACTAAAGCCGTGCGCAGGCGATCGACATTTTCATCGATTTCGATGGAACAATATTGTGGATAGATCCAGCTTGCGGCGATATGTTTATGCACACGCAGCAGCTGAAGCAATTCTCGGTGGCAATATTCGGTGGCAATATTCGATGTTAGAATTATCACGAGTTGCATGAAGAACCGAAATCGTAAATACTAGTTTAATAAATTTTTTTGTTATTTTTGCAAGCCAAATTTTTATTCGCGGCGCATATTGCTCAGCGAGGGAAAATTTTGTAAGATCATATAACTTCTAAATGAAGCTCGGACATGAACGTCTTCTGCTATCATCGATGTAACATGAAGAAAAAAACAGTTTTATTATTTTACATTGCAGTTGCAATTGTCACAATTTGAAAGAAAAACTGGTGCACGTATGTAGTAGTGAATAGGTTACAGGGTAAATTGAACCACAAGTTGCTTTGAATAGCTTGGCAGCTACGAAAAAGATTCGTCGAGAACCATCCTGCTGAATGCACTCTTGGGACAACTTTTATAGCTGCCGTCTTGTGGAACATGTGCTGGTGAAATGCTTTTATTGAATTAGTCTGCGTTGGGCTTAAATACGATTGCGTTGTCGCGGTGAAGACTTCAACGTGACGTCTACGAACCTCGTGAACTCATTCTTAAAGTATCGATCATTGTGGACTAAATTTGCTCATAATTAGGAGCGATGGTTGAAAGTTCACCATTGTTACTTCGTATACGTTACAAATTGCAGAAGCAACTGAAAATTTCCACAAATTTTTATACAGTCATGTTTTTCGTAAGCTGAAGCTGTGCCGCGGCTACGTTAACAGATATGTTGAGTTGCTTCTGGGTTGCTAACGGCAACTAAAGGTGTTCGTGGGCACCGGGCGTTAATGACGTGTGCAGACTAACGCAAAGATTGCCGTCACTCAATTTTTCATTTAGCTGGTCAACGTCGTCGTGGCTACAGCTTGCGCGTTTAAACACAACTTAAAACTCTGCGTCGAATAACTTTAATTAAAAAATTGACCGTATTACAGAAACTTCACCATATTCCCGCTCGTCTGGGCGTAACGACTGTAAAAAGTGGATCATATTCCAGATATTCAACTTAGGTGTTCGAAAGCTTCGACAGGATTTTTAGTCTATACTGGACGGCCCGTGACCCGTTGGATAGCCATCAAGATTGTCTTTGCTCCCGGAACAAAACATGTGTTTTTCAGCTGCTCATAGACTACGCGCTGTTCAGCAGTCAGCTCCAGCCCGGACTGGTCGCCCTCAACAGCTTCTTTGCTTCTCTAACGAATATTCAACACGCAGTCTGTAATCAAATTCAATTCATACGTTACGTATTCCAGTTGTTTTTTTCCGTAGCAACTTTGAAATTATCGTGCCCGTTCTTGCAAGCGAGGGGCTGGTTCCACGTCCGTATTGGAATGGAATTTAAATTCAAAAACATTGATTAGATTTCTCCTCGTAGGAAGGTATTCATACAATATCACAGATACAATCTAATTAAAGAGCTAATCCTTGGAAAGAGGCCCTAGTCCCTCGAATTTCCTCGTCTAAAAGCGAAGAAGCTGCGTCAATAAGACAAGCAAGTAAGCAAGCAAGCTTCACCGACTGTTAGAATATAGATTGATTGGCCGACTTTCGGCGATCCCAACGAAAGTAGCTTTCAAAATAAAACTTGAAGATCCGAGAGTTATGATTACTAATCAACAATGTAGATAAGATTCGAAACATTTTTTCAAAAGGCCTAGCTAGTGAGCTCAGGAGAAACCGTTTACACTAATCAATTGCCTGGGTCACACGTAGACTTTCCTAGGAACAACGCGATTTGACGATTAGTAGCTCACATGTAGTTCATGCCACCGTATCTACAGTATGCTAAAGAGTTTAAATAGATTTCAAACTACGGGAAAGTTGCTCCTTCTCTCTTCTGGTTGTTCGGGACGAATGTATACGTGGTCCCGCCTTTAGGAATTGTTCGTAAATTTCTGTAATTTGTTGATAGCTATAACTCTGGGCCTATACGTTCAGGTTAGCGTCGACTCCACTGAATTTACCATTTCCGGTTTTGTTCCTCAATAGCGTTGGATCCCTCTAGTCGTAGGTAGGGGCATTCATGTCGCAGCTTGCCGCGGCTCCTGCCGACGAAGCTAGTTTTGTAGGCTCTCACTACTTCCCCCCCCCCGTTTCGAGAAGTAGGCCAATGATAGAGATGGCCGACCTACACCGCCAGGCTTTAACATTCTCCCGTGCGGAGAACCATGGGAGACACCATCTGTTCGGGCGTATAACTAGAAATCTAATTGGGTAATCGAACATAGAATGAAAACTGTCCAGGTCGCGTACAATGGGACCTCCTTTTCCTGCACTCATGCTGGATGGTGCATCACTTCCTGTGGTTGACGACTTTGTAATCCTTGGGTATCAATTTTGATCCAAAGTTGACGTTTGAGCCCCACATTCGTTCGGTTGACCTACCTTGAGTTACCTTTAGGGTCTTCGGAAAACTTCTAGGTGACGTTGCTCACGTCATCCCATGTGTGTGGAGTCCCTCTGCTGGGGATTTTCTGTGGTGCCACAGTTAGCGACCGAAGAAAGCCAGCAGCGAATTATCTCCACAATGCACGTAACCGCTGACCGCTGGTCGATCTAGTATGTCTGAAATGCGAATCAAGCATATTTTCGAACTTTACAATTTTGACATCAGTGGAGTTACGAATATGCCGAGACACTTTTCAAACAATCTTGCTCCCAGTACAACGAAGCTATTAGAATATTTTGTGGCTACAGCATAGTATGCATCAAAGAACTAGAATTTATACATGTTCAACTTCGGCCAATTCAAATTCTAGCTTTTCACGATTTATGGGGGGAATTTAGCCTGCGGGCCATCTTATAGCCTTGCCTTCGAAGTCCCGAAAATAGGTTTTCCGTATGAACGTCTGTGAAATCGCCCTGAAGCACACGGATCACCGCCATCAAAATTTCACCAGGCTCTCAGCATTACATATACAAGAGCTTCAGATGTCCGTGGCTTGCAGGCTGTTCAACAGAATGGCAGAGACACGAGAACCACGTCAAACCCCACGTCACAGTCACGTGACGCCTCAGCTCCGCCATCATTTCCTCATAGTCAAATTTTTTCCTCTTATTCGACTTTTGATGTTATTTAGACATTGAAAGCTCCAAGCATTGAATGCTTGGGTCATCAAGTTACTAGAGAAGCTTCGGACCTCCACAATAGGGGATCCGTGCTTGAATCCCTGAGGGGTCATAGGTTTCTGTGCACCATCAGTGGGAACCACTGCTTCAGCCCCTGAATGTTGAGAGGTGAGCTCGTATGAATATATCGGCGAGGTAATCTAAGATTTCACGAACCCCACTGCACCGCTTGCAATATCTTACCATGTTTGCCCGGACATTCCGAAATACATGTTCAGTATGTATCAGAAGGCCACTAAAAATTCAAGGGAACAGCCTGCGAAATTATTTATTCATATAATCTATACAATTTTACTAAAATTTTAAAATCAATCAAACAACGAGACGTTGGCGACAGTGCTGTCTAATTTCGAAGAAAATTCTTTTGAAATTTGCGTGGACGAAGTTTCGAACGAAGTATCAGCCGGATCCTCCAAGTCTGGATTTCCATTTTCATGTACTTTCTTTTGAAGTTCAAGAGGGTTAAGAGTATTAGGAGCAGGAACTGGGTCAGGTGCTGGCGAGTTTGCTTTCTGCTGACGAGGAGAGGCTTTGGGAGATTTCAAGCGTTTCCATGCATCAGTTGCTGTGATGGGCAAGGTGGACGATCCAGTTTCGTGGTCAGGATGCATTTCCTTTCCAGTTTTGGGCAACCTCACTGCTTCTATTTTCTCTTCGATAACAGTAGTTTGTGTTGGCAGTGGGGCAGGTTTAGATCTTTCCTCCTGGAAATAAATTCAGTTGTATTAGATCTAGTCGACTAGCATCCTAGTTCTTACATGCTCAAGCGTAGTTTACTACCCAAGTCTAAAAGAATGTTCATAAAAACTTCCAACTGGTCAACTTTTATCAATGATAATTCCCTTTAATTGAAATCTTAGGAATTTTTGATAAATATTACGAAAACCAATTTTTCGAAATTAAGCAGAAGGGGAACTACTTTAGAATGAAGTCAAGGATATTGATGAAAATTCTCACAAGCTACGAAAAAAGGAAGGCTCAAGATTTTGCTACATTCACAATCAGGAATAACCTATATAAAAATTTACAATGTTGGTTTTCAACAGGTTTGATTAAATTTCAAGAGGCTAAAGCTCTGTTATAGAAAAGTTTGATGGAGAATTTCAACAGTTTTTCCGGAAGGAGTGCTATTCAACTTTCAGTGTTCACTGGACGCGCTTGCACGAGCGCACTCTTAACGTTCAATTCATTACCCTTACATCTTCAATAAAACTAAAGAATAGAAGGGTGGAAATATTTTAAATTCGTGCTATTACTAGTCTCTTGCTTTGCGTTGAGTCGTTTCTGGTCTGTCATCTTTGGCCGCTGCTGCTGGAGAGACCCGTTTCTTTGTGCCGCTAGTTGAAGGTTTCGGCTCTGCGAAGAGAAATTCGCGCGGATCTTCATTCCAGGTGTCCTGAACCAATTCCAGCGCTTTTTCCAAAGTTATCTGTTCACGGTAATAAAAAAAATGGTTAGCGTTAAGTGTAGCCAAGAGCCGTATCGTTTTCAGTAATTCGACTGAGAATGAAATTTCGAGTACTCCTGCCCCGAGCTGAAAATTCGGGCTATAAAAGAATAAGCATTTGCTCATTCAGTTCCAATTTGCACCAACAGAGTTACCGATAATGCTATGGTTGCGAAATTTCTATATTTTGAAGGCGGACCGATTTTTCCACAATCCCATTTCACCAGAGAAAGTAGTGTATAGTTAAAGCCGGCACTGAAGATGTTTATTTGAACATATTTGCAGCTTTCATGAAAGCTGTGCTTTTGTTCAAACTACTCACGATCAAGTTCAAATTTTCTACAGATTCCGAGAGCCTCCGACTGTGAATTCGTTCAAGCTGGATTTTAACAATCCAATACAACCAACATCTTGCCAAGTTTAGCTATAAACTATGCTTACCTTGCAGTCTTCCAGCATTCTGATTCATTCACTTAGGGAAACTTTCATTTGCGAATAACTTTTTCAGGCCGCCTTGCGGTATCTGCCAAATAGGCCAGCGTTCTTTGCTCTGCGTCCCTTCGCGTTTCGAATGTTCAAACTACCCTAAATTGCTGTAATTTCGGCGTGCTAAGGTCAGATTTTAGCGGACATCTGAACCCTTAGTATCTATTTCGAGTGAATTCACGTGAAAGTTCTATTTTACTAAGCTTTTCGTCTGAGCAGTTGTGACCGGAGGGTGACGACTGAATATTGGGACCGCAAGATTAGCGAAGTCTTCCATAGAATAATCTATTCCAAGTATCCCTGTTTCGTAAATGCCTGTGAACACCGAACTTGCTCGTCCTGGGTACATACTCCCGTTATTCACTCCATTTCTGAAGTAAAGTCCAAGTTCACAGCTTCTCGATTTCAGATCAACTTTAGATCAACTCTAAGTGCCCCTGTGGTTAAGCAGACTCAATGGCTCAAGTTAGAGCTATTCCAGAACGCAAGTTTATTTACTTTACACTAGGATACTCTCAGATACTGAGAGTCTGCAGTTGTTAAATTCCAGGGCTTGCGACGCGTCCCGCCGAGATTCCACCCTGATCTTCGAGTCGTTGCTCACCCTGTAACATTTCAGCATCATGGCGACCTCTAAGCACGGCAAGCGCCCTAGGGCGGCCGCCGAAACTTAACTGCTGAAAGTTGAGCCGAGGGGGGAGGCGGCGACGTGTAAGAAGCACGGGCATCAGTAGCTTTTAATAACTCCCAATAAATCAAGCCGGCTGAAAATTGAGCGAGATCTGGTATGATGTGCAAGTCTAGAGAGTCAGCGTCAAAAATTTTTTCATGGGGTCAGATCCAGGACATTCGTTCGTAGTTTCCGACAAGCGGTGCTGCGAAAGCTTCGTTTAGCTTGCTTTGGGCGTTTTTAGAGGCGCCGTCGACTAGCGCTGAAGTTAAGCTCATTGGGTTCGGCTTTTCGAACAGATTCATTGTCTGTCACCGGCCGGTTATGTTTCAAAGCGTTGAAACTCGTATTCTAGATTTTCGAACAAATTTCTACCGTACGAGATATTCCAGCCGTCTCCAATGCGCGAAACCAGTTTTTATAATTACTGTATACTCAATTTGATATCAAATTGATAACTGGTTAAGACAGCGCTCCTGATTAAAAAAATCCGGAGCATCTTTACTAACTTTACCAGATTCTGGGTTGAAGAATGCCAATTGGTATTTTGATAAAGGGCAACCGCTCTGCCTTCAAAAATCTTAACTTTGCAGCGAACTGTATATCTGACAGATTGTTCCACTACTTACGGCAACTTTATAGGAGTTTTTCGCTAAGAGGGACTGCGCGATAAAGACGCGTTTGAAACTAACACCCTGGTACGACTATTTTGTCTAGCATCTATCCGTGTTAAGATGACCCATAACTCGAAAATTATTGCAAGGACGAAGATTCCTTGAATTCGGTCACTTCTACTTTTTCTTCAGGGGTGAACTGAATTGATCACCAACGCAAATTTTAGAAGTTCAATTTTGGGAGAAAAGTGAAACATTTTTGGACAAAATCCAACAGGCACACTGATTACTCGGGAGCTTTCATAGTTAAGCCAATTCTACTAGTTCCTAACTAGAGTTTCACTATTACACTATTCGTCAATCTTGATATATAAACCTATTTTACGATATTCAAGTAGAGGTAGAATTGTGGATGTTCAGAGTTCTACGATAAAGTGTTCTCTATAGTTCAAGGAAATCAAAAGTTTCAAACTTACCGCTGCTGATTTCACACATGAGTAAGACAGTTTTATCACGTAACAGGTCACTTTCTTGCAGTTGTTCAGGAAGTCTTGGGTGGCTGTCGGCAAGACCATGTTCAGCAAGTCCGACGCGTAGCTGTAAATGTATTTCACCACACGTACCATCGTCTTCAGCTGTGAAGAGAAAGATTGTTCGTAATTAAGTTTAACCTAATTACTCAAAAATGACTGCTACCCTGAACTTTTTCTGTAGCTCATCT
Organism: Parhyale hawaiensis; assembly: GCA_001587735.2. Classification (NCBI taxonomy): domain Eukaryota; kingdom Metazoa; phylum Arthropoda; class Malacostraca; order Amphipoda; family Hyalidae; genus Parhyale; species Parhyale hawaiensis. Next base: position 3,556,912 of record LQNS02276499.1, read on the forward strand.
ATGGCACTCTCGTCCCGAGAAGTAACCGAAGCAACTATTTTTTATTTCCGGTACAGAATCGAGCTTTTGCATTAATAATAATCAATAATTCAGGTTTTACGCGAAGGGTAAAAATCAAACTGTCAAACTATAGTTACTTATCACGAATTTCAATTTTCCCGCGGTCATAGTTCGATAAGAACCATTTTACAGCTTCACGTTCCGGCTATTCACCTCTCCGCCGCCCTGTAAGTGGTCAGAGATCCGAGTCTGCCCCCGAGGTACGTACACCGTGTTCCCGAATCTCTTCAGTAATTTCAATTCAACATTAACCATTTTGCAGCTCTGAGCCAAGGTGAAGGTAATCAGGAGGCACGAAGGTTGTCCGTAATCAAGGTTCCCAAGAGGCTACAATCACGAGGAACAGTTTCGCGGGATCCGGCGGCACTGGCTTTTAGCTTATTTCATCCTCGCCGTTCCCGCCCCGGCGAGCTGAATGGAACGTGCGGTCTTTGCCTGACAACCATTAGAGATCGAGCTCTCAGTTATTTCTCCTGTCAGCTGTGAATTACACTCCGGGATTAATATCAATGTTTAAAAACACTGGTGGACTTCCTAAGCGTGCTAAGTCTACGGAGAAATCTGTACCAGCTTACAAGATGTGCTGAGATTGTGCCGAGGATTCAAATACTGTCGCCCAGATGCCCACGACTAACAGCGTTCTAGACGGCCATCTGTTTCTGATCAAACCATTGCGAAAGGGGAAACGCCAATGCTGAAAGCTTGAAGGGTGACCGTTCGGTAGCTCTGCGAGATTATCCTCATGTCATCAAGACCCCGCCTATATAAAATTTTCAGATCATTCAGGGTATGCCAACCTTCGTGCAAGCTTGGTTCCGAGAACGCTTACGGAAGACCATGAACAGCAACGCGCTGAAGCGTAACTTGCACCTGGTGGGAGAACAAAATGAGAGCTATATCTTCAACAGCTGTATCTAGTTCGCCGGGGTGGAGGCTGGGAAAGTAACCAAGCTACACACTAATATCGCCGGATCCCGGATAACAACGTCGCTCGTAACTGTATTTCTTTGGAATCTCGTTTTACGGACAATCTTTTAACTGCGACAGCTTTCTCTGCACGAAGGTCTTTATCCTTCAAACCTACTCACCACTGCCGATTCAGTGCCGCCTCAAATTTTCGTTCCACAACCGACTGTTCCAGCCGAGCATTACACATCAATAGTTACAAAAACTAAGCTTCGTAGAACATTCACCCCTCGTTTGATCTAGAAATCTGAAAGATTGAAGTCATTGCCTACACAATTTTTACAGGAAGATTTTCAACTTACCGTTTCTGTGCACCAGGCTTTGAAGCTCTCCCATCCCTCTATGAGGTCTTCTTTTGTCTGGAAATGGATTCCAGCAGTTTAAATATCAGGTCTGATCAAATATCAGATTAAAATAAAAATCTAAT
>LQNS02276499.1:3566265-3578983 GCA_001587735.2 Parhyale hawaiensis
TGTATTTAAGTATTTAGTATTTAAATACATTTCAAAAATGTATTTAGTATTTAATTACATTTTACGGATGTATTTAGTATTTAGTATTTAAATACTTTGATGTATTTAGTGCCCATCACTGTTTGAAGTACTGTTTGTAAAATACATTTTGCCAGAAAAAAAAGAGAATCTAGAGAAGAAATTTTAGATTTGTCTATTGAGAGCATGAATGGTAGCGTACAGAAAACAGTCTGCTAAGGCTGGATGTAGCGAACTAATCAACTCTAGTTAGCACGGTTAAAGGTAATTCAAAATAGGGAGAAAAGTGGGATGTGAAATTCAGAAGATATAGGCCAGCTAGCCCTCTTCTAGAGCTAAAAAGAAAATATTTTATATTATAGGAAATAAAAAATAAAGTCTAAAGACAATGCAGTTAGATCTACAGTGCACAATATGATATAAGAGAAGAGAGGAAATTTAGAACTAGACATGCTATAGAGCCTAACAAAAGAAATCTGGAAAAAGCGACAACAGTCGCCAGATTTTGTCTAAGATTTTCATTCGATCTTTGATTACCCAATTTGATTGCTAGCTATACGCCCGAGCAGATAGTGTATCCAATGGTTCTTCCCATGGGTGAAGGTTCAAGCCTGGCGGTGTAGGTCGGCCACCTTGATCAGCGGCCTACCTCCCGAAACAGTGGGGAAGTATTGGGAACTTGCGTAACTTTGAGAAACTAGCCTCGTCAGCAGGAGCTGCGATAAGCTGCGACATCACCTGCGGAGAAAGCAATCGGGACCCTCGGGTTCGTGAGGCAGACTCAAATAATATTTTGGCTGGGAAAGAAGCCTGTCAGAATCCACCACTTTGAGGGCTGAATGAAAAATTTGTCCTATTAATAGTCAGCTCAGCTATGGTATTCTAACTTATCTTCCTACAACCCTATCTTACTGACGGCCCAGATAGCACTTTTCTATACGTGTATGCACAGCAGTATAGGAGCTTGATAAATCGAGCCTTCATCAAGCTGAAGCTTGAAAGGCCCTTTCACACTTGTATCGACGACGCAGTGTTGCCAGGTTGTCTAGGTGAAATATTTGCAGATCTGGGCCTTATATTTATTTTGTAAGAAGTCTAGATATGAATTGTACACCGTTTTCTTTCCTGCCATCCGTTTATAAATCATGACCCATCGTATCGAACTCTTACGAGGCTTTTGACAAACCATACCCATCTTTTCTAAGTTCCAGAAAATCCAATTCAACGTAGCGACATCCGATAACGCTCAGAACAGTGGCTTTACTTTGTAATTAATATTCTATTAGGAAGCCATCCACTTAAAAAATCTGCTTATTTATCCGTTTTTCTGACAATAGAACCTAAATACAGGTAGATTTAATCTTGATCTACTGATGTTCATTTTTTTTTTAATCTCAAGATCTACAGAATTTGAGCGACTTTCTAAATGCAAGAAATTTCAAGTTTTATACGAGCGTTCTCTCCTGGATCAAGGCTATATTTTTTACTCAATAGATTTGATTAGTTTCAGTCATTGTGCCTTTACTTTTCGAAGTCCGGTAATCTATTTCTCTGCGAATGTTCCTCGCAGAGAAGTTCAATAAATCAACTAGTTAAAAAATTAGTCCATTGTATCTCTTCCTAGCCGATAGGCTGTCTAGTTGATAGCCGTGAATTCAACCGATTGTGGTGTGCTCCCTGCACACTTTTTCGCAGGTTTGGTGCAATCATGGCAGTGGATCTAGAGTATCAACTCCAAATACCATTTTAAAATTTTCACGTAAAGACAGATTATGCTTCAATGTCTAAAAACATTTTCAAGAAATACGATGAAATTGCCATTTTCCAAGTGGGGTAGCTTCGTTAGTAAGTACTTGCATAAAGATACGCCACTGTTCGAGTGTGCAAGTTGTCTGATGTGGCTACCGAAGATTGGCATTTCCTAGAAGTAAAAATCGATCGATTGGTCCAGTTTTGTTATAGACTGGATCATTCATTCACCTAATTCAGAACTATTGCAATTTAGGGATACTTGGCAGACGAGAAGTCTGGTGAAGCATTAGATTTACAGATATTTCTGGCAAAATACAAGACATTTCGGCTCTGGTCGAAAGATCTTCAGACTCGACGAGTACGACCTGGCAACACTGGGTCGTTGTTCCAACGTGTAGACGCGACTTTAAAGCCTCCGTTTAATACAGGCCTAATACGGAAAAGTAAACTTCTCTACTTCTGTGTGGAGAAGTATGGAAATATGCTATGCGAGTCCTGAATTATGGCACGGCTTTGAAATTTTTTTTGTGGAATACCACAGTGATCCGACTATTTTTACGAATTGGCGAGAAAGTAACACGGCCAGAGAAAACCTTAGTTTTTAATTTCTTTTCATCCTATGATTGCACAACTTTTGGTAATCTAATCAGAGTTCACGAAGCAATTGAAGTTCTATGCATTTCAACTGCATATGATGCCTAGGCGACCGCTGCTTCGAGCATGTAAAGTTTAGTTCAAATAGCTGAATTTTTACCCATTTTGATTCAAATTTCCCGAAGAATAATGGCCCTTCGAGTTTTAATATAACATTACCATGAGCTTGCTTGTCACTTCTTCAGTTTGTACTTTTCGAACTAAAATAGACCCCTTTGCTTACTATGGCTATAGGATGTGCGACCGTCTACTGCTTTCCCCAGGTGCAGTGATTTCCACGCCTAACTCTAGCGTCGATGGACGACTATCTGACTGCTAACCGGCTAGTTTATGTACCCATTGCAAGAAAATTTCAAATATGGGAGTTTAGAACTACAGCCATATATACGGTGCAGTAACAAAACTTTCAGGAAGCACGAAGGTGTTTGCAGACGTGATAGAAAGTTCTTCCAGTTCTAGTCTCTGCGTTTCAAGTCTAATGTATATATCAAAATAATGCCTTCCCCTGTGAGCTAACGGGTTGCTAGCCGATTACTAAGCTAAGCAAACTACGGTAGAGCTCCTGCAATATTGCGGGTAAACGAATCTGCCAGATTCTATTGCGCCAAGATTTGTAAAAAAAAATTGTAAATTTGAACTGAGGCAGTTGTTACGGAACTGTGGGAAAACCGAAGACGATCGTGAGTAAACCCTCACGACACTGGAAAATAATGAATAAAATTTTTGCCCATCCGTCTTGCAAACTCTACAACGTTTCCTATTCAAGCAAGTTTCAAAAAAGTTTCAATCCACTTTCTACAGTTTAAACTACCTTGATGTAGTCTAAATTCAAAGCAATTGCGAACGAAAGTTCGCACGTTCAGCTATATGTTCGGGGCATAACATCAGTTACCGCCGTTTCCTCAAATTTATAGGATAACTTAGCAGAAAATTTAGTGTAGTGATTTTTTATTCAGAGTATCAACATTCAATCATGTTACCAAGGGTATGGACATTCTCAATTTTGCATGTAATCCAAAATTTTCTGCACTCAGTACTGCAACTATCCGTTGTTATACTAGAACATTCAGTGGCATTCCGTGATTTACTGTTAAGCGCGAAATTTGGGCAATGCTTCAAAATAAAGAAATTTAGAATGTGCAGACCGCGGTGTTCTAATAGTAATGGTTTAATTTGGTTTAGATTCTACGCCTCTGGCATTAGCACGGTGTGGTAAACTTTTTGAAAAATAGTGAAAGCTCGATCCATTGTCTACCGTCTGGAAGCCAGAATCAATTTTTATGGAACTTTTCAGTCGTGCGTTCTCAAAATCTAGGCCTGCAATAAATTTCAAATCAATCTGGCCGTTCATTCGAGCAACTCTCCTTGAAGGAGAGTTGCATCCCCAATTCACACTTAAGGTTGTTTTTAGAGGCAATTACATGTAGGTGAAATTTTACAAAGAGTGAAGGACTACGAAAAAGAAACTTTAATTTTGTTTTAAAAGCTGTGTAATGCGAGGATTCAATCAAATTTCATGAAGTATGATTGACAAGTGGCAAGACTGGAACACGTTGATATTACTTTCAACTTTTAGTATGAGGGGACCGTTGAGCGCATGTATTGGGTTCATGAATGTACTACTACTGTGCAAAGGTTTGTCCACTGGCTATCTGCAAACAAAGTACATCATAAATACATATGAACTGCAATAAATATTTGCATCGTCACTTGAAAGATTCTACATGGGCAAGCTGAAATTACGCCAGCAACATTGGTATAAAACTAAGCCGAGTGTTTACACAAAGAAGAAAGCCCGAACGCCTATAGCCAAGACAAATTACCATGAACATTTACTTTTATACGACTCTACCTCTTGCCACCGACTTTTGGTGTACAGCAGCAGCGAGCCGATGATGTTCATGAGCTTATCGCCGTAGAGGTCGATGATCCAGCAGATGCGAGCAAACAGCTTCTGAATTAAAAGAAGAATGCCCAGCAGACCAAGGATGTAGACTACGAAAACGACAATTGGTTTAATGGCAACTTTGTAGAGAACCCACACTGTCCACTTGACGAGCACGATGGTGGGCATGAACACTAATGCGAGGATTGCCACCCACTTGAGCATGAACGCCACGATGAAGGTGTCCTGTAACGAAAAAGCTTTGGGTTATTTCATTTGAGTCCAGGTAATTGGTTTGAATCAAGCTCCAGTCAGTTTTCGTTTTCGATTTGGTAATTTTCAAGCCAAGTGCTTAGTTTCCGACTTGATCCAATTTGTATACTCTTCTATCTGCATCATACTATATTCCATCCATGTCAATTTTGGAATCCTTAATTCAAACATGGTACAACATTACAATTTATGATCTACAGATCCAGTGTTAAACAATCTTCAAGATGCTAAACTGGATCGAGGTATTTGCGTATTTGGTTCATTTTATGAGCGACAGTCTTAAACAAAGCGAATTAAATTTTAAATACTATCTTGCTAACTAGTTTGAGTTAATCCGATTAAATCATCGAAGTGTTATGAATCTACTTTCCCAATGTTCAAAGCTGTTTAAATCCATCTCTTTTATCAGTTTTGATCCATTCCTACAATCCCTGTTTCCAAGTTACGGAAAGATTAAAAAATTTTGCTGAAATTTTGCACCAGTCATTGCAAAGAAACAAAATCAGTATAGCAGCTTTTGCGGCAAATCTAATAATATAGTCATGAAATATTTGAACGTGGGCGAGTCGAACGTTTAAAAAAATTCTCAAAATTCAGCTTTATTTGAAGCAGCTTTTATTACCAAGTAAGCTAGTTGGAGCCATTTAGCTTCGAAAAAATTCGACTAGTTAGCGTAGCCTGGTATTGACGAGTTAACATTTGCACAAACGCAAAGTAACTACATTACGTGTAATTGCTCAGGGTAACGTTACTCTTCTGCTAAACGGACTTCGCCAGTCTCATTTCAATGGAAAGCCTTCGAATTTATATTTCAACCCTCGCACGTTGGGCGCCTTCGTAACCGATGAACGCGTCAAGTTCTTAGGAGTTGAAAGCCTCGTTGAAAAAATCTCCACAAATCTAGAAGTTCACGTCTTCATCGTATGGAGCACCGTTCTGTTACTACAATGCTAGTTCCATTATTTTAATTTGGCACAGGACGCCTATTGCGACGATAATAGGATATAAGGCGGTTCGCAACGGTTTGTACGTTTGAGGGTCAACCCAACTTTCCTAAGGGACAAGATTTTTTGCAATTACCCTAACAGTTTACTGGATCTAAGAGACTACCAACTAAAGGTTTTTAAAAATTGAGAACTTCAAAACCTCATTCAAAATAAATATAGTGGGAGGTCTGCATCAAAGAAAAATATTGGCAGAGGTGCCTCCGAGTTGGTACGGGATCCTCACCCGAATGTACTGGATAATAGCAACCAGGTACCAGTACATCAGCAGGAACATTTCATTGTGGCTGAGCAGGGGGAAGTGCTCTCTGAAGAATTTCGGCAGTGGTATTCTGGAAAATAAAAGCCATTAGCAATCTAACTGCAATGAATTCTCTCTGAATTGAGGAGTCACTACACGAACGTCATGCGGTCACTACACGAACGTCATGCGGTCACTACACGAACGTCATGCGGTCACTACACGAACGTCATGCGGTCACTACACGAACGTCATGCGGTCACTACACGAACGTCATGCGGTCACTACACTTCCTGATCTGCATCTGAATGCGCTGCTGCGTTTCGATTTAAACTTTCAGAAAAAATTTACGTTGACAAGAGTCGCGATTTAAATTATCTCAAGTTAGAGTTAAAAGTTTCCAAGTCGGGTGATGACACCAACTGTTTAGCAGACCTAAATCTGTTATTAGTTTCAAACTTCCCACCGAGTATCTTATTAAGGGGTTTTGCTTTCGGGACGTGTATCTCTCTTTACTTTTATATTTCATTCAAGGCCTCTGCGTATCTAGTAGATCTATCAGAGGAATACCTCTGTTCACTCCGGGGAATAGGAACAGTTTCCGTCAGGGCGTCGTTTCATTACCAAGCGTCCTTTCATTACCAATAATTCTTGTTATCATGGACATCTGCAAATTTACGGTGGTAGTCCAATTTCTTATTTGGAAGTTCCCAGCGCAATTGACCAATTTAGTTTAGGCTAATCCACGTCGAGGCTCGAAGTATAAAGATGGAATAAGCTTAGCTTTCCATTCCAACCTTGTCCGACAAAGATTAATTTTGATTCACTCTTACTGAGATTTCATCGTTACTCGAGTAAAAACTAGCGGATGAAGTCCAATAGGGTGGCCAAGAATTCCAAGCAACTTTGCCAAATCTCGCTGAAGCGCATGGAATAATCTTCTCAAATCTATAGAAATTATTTTCTCATTCGAGCTCAAATGCACATCTGTTAATTAATCAGATTTGGCACCGATGAGTTTTCTCTGCCCCTTAATTAAGGACAGCTTACGCTGGTTGACTACAGAAGAGTCAATTTGCGAAAAGTAATTAGCAAGAACAACCTCTACAGCATTTTTAGTGCAAGTTGGTCAACTTCTGTTAAGTTTAGATTTTCTGCAGCGAAAATTTTACGCAAGCTTCAATATGAAGCTGTGCAGTAACTTCTGCAATCAGTATTTTATTTTTGCTTCGCCTACCTTATTTTATTAGCAGGGTTCTCCGCTTATTCATACTGAGACTGGCGTGGTAATTCAGTTTCTGTTGAAAAACTGAAGCCCCGTTTTCGAGCGGAACGATATCACAGGAAAGAGCAAGGGACATTAGTACAGTAGTAACGAAAACTAGGGGATAAATTTTCAATTTTTTTTTTCAATGCATGCCAGGTACTTTTGTAGTTTGTGTTAAAACTTCGAGACATGTAGAAGATAGGATAGTTTTAAACGAAAAGCTTTCCTCTGGAAATTTACAACATCCAAAACAAAGATACTAAAAAAAATGAGTAACTACTTTTTTCTACACATACATTGTGCTCCTTCAATATTGTTACAAGTCCCCTTCTTTCGATTACAGCTGCACATCGTGGATGATATGACTGAATCAGCCGACAGTCCAGTAATTTTCACCTATTCTTTTAAGTCTCATCCAAAGATCTTCCGTATTGATTGAGTTTCTTGTCATAACTTCCAACCCTAGTGTTTTCCCAAGATTCTCTATTGTATTTAGGTCAGGACTTTGCGGTGGCCAATCAATAACCGATCTTTCTGCTCTTGACTCTTCGTCTAGCGGCAGGGGCATTGTCTTGATTGACGTTAGGGCTGGGACACCCGAGCTTTCAATATGAGGCACTAAAATATCCTGGACATATCTTTATACACCCGAGCATTCACACGCCAATTAAAAGTTTTTGGTGGAACTACCTTTGTGTTTGGTTCTCGTATGACCCCAACAGGTTGCCTATTCAAGCGGGGCATCCGTGAGGCTCGGGTGCTGCACGGTCGCTATGAGTTTTCGGGGGTGGCACGGGCGACCTCGTTCCGAACATAAATCCCCCATACAGGGCGCGTTTGCCCGACCGTGTTCCAGAGATATTCCGCACCTCCGCAGAAGTAGCAATATAGTTACTGCTACTTTGGTCAAGACGTGGAACATCCGTGGAACACTGTCTGGCAAGCGCGCCCTTTATGGGTCATTTATGTTCGGAACGAGGTCGCCCGTGCCACCCCCGAAAACTCATAGCGACCGTGCAGCACTAAGAGCCTCACGGATGCCCCGCTGAAAAAGGCGACCAGGTGCACACCATACGCCGCGCTTGTTCCACCGAAAATTTTCAATTGGGACGGGTTTGCAAACAAACGCGAGGCGATGTCCTTCAACTAGAGGACATACCGAAAAAAATCACACTCCCGCCGCCAAACTCCAGTCTTTGTACACTAACACTTCATTTCTCGCCCCCATGTCTTTTAACCATGTTCTTACAGGCCTAACCAAAGAAATTCAACTTCTATTTCTGAAAGATTCTAACCCAATTTTCATGGGATCTGTTAACATACTCTTTTGCAAATTCTCAATTACTTTTTCGTTCTTACGACTTGCAAGCCGTTTCATTTGAGGCAGTTCTACAAATAACTATTGTTGAAGGCGCCGAGGAACCGACTTCAGACGTTCATATACTGAAAGTGTATTTATCTACTTCTCGCGGTTGAGGACTTCAGACATCCTTTCATGACTTGCTGGATGGCAGTCTGACGTTCTACTACACTTATCTTTTTTAGGGGCACCAGTGCAGCCCGTTATTACACCGTACTTCACTATTTTGCTAAACACTTTTCGAACGTTTACTTTCTCAGTTGTACGATTTTGAAATTTTCTTGCAACTTTATCTTGACGAAAGATATAATTAACTTCCTGACGTGGTGCCATCATGTAACCTACATGAATGTTTACAAACTGACCGATTTTAAGAAAAATGCAGACTGAATAAGAAAATTATTTGGTCCCTCAGTTTTGGAGGTCTCAAATACAAAGAAAACTTCGCTTATTACCTAAATATCTTTCATGAATGTAATTACAACACATCTTTTTGCTAATAGTGTGCAAAGGAAGAAGTACCAGCATGGATAAAAATTACATTGTTATGAAAATTTTTCTTACAATTTTGGACGGTATTGCACGGTTCTAGAAACTGCGAACCCATGCACGAAAGTGTTCCCACTCGAGATCAACGCGCATGGGAGCAGGAAGTCTGGTTAGAGGAAGAGCAGATTAATGCACGAGCAAGTAGGAGTATGTACACAGTAAGGAAGTATAATAGGCACGAAAAACGCACATCCCGAAGGCTCGACTCATGGCCGAGGTAGCTTACGCGGGCATCTTGGGGTTGCCAGGCCCCACAACATAGGATGGAAGAACCTAATTAACGTAACTGTTGCCCATCCTGTGCCCCGGAAGGGGCAGAGGTAGTTTAGCCTGGTCCTGTTCCGATAGCGTAGACCATAGTTTTTCCGAGAAACTAACTTCAGCAACCAAGCCTTTAGAGGTGATCATGTAACAAATACGAGTTTCTATTCTTCATACTAAGAGCTTATGCTTCTGTTAGTTTGGCCTCTACTTTCTATCAAAGCTAAAATACCTCCACGCTATACAATTCGATGCCAGTCGAATTTACTGAGAAAAATCTGTACGCCGGGACTCAGAGTCCGAGTGCGAGACAAAGCTGATATGTCTAGACTGTTAAAAAGCCAATCCATTCGTCTGTCCCGTTTTACCACGTCTTCAAATTACTGTCAAGTACTTACGGTTGAGGGCCAACTATTATTTCTTCCACAGGAGCATCGCTGCTATGGTCCTCTGCATCTCGAGCGGCGCCATTCTTGTGTTCTGCAAGATCCTTTGTTTCGTTTTGCTTAACCTGACTTCCACTCGCCATTTTTAAATTAAACTATCAACTAAAAAGCAACTGCACAAACAAGGTCGCAACGTTAGAGTCTACTTTTACGATCTACAAGCTCTTATGATTAATTTTATGACGTCCCAGGCGAGTACCAGCCGTCACAGCCGCTTCAAGCCATTTTTAACTTTGTAAATCTAATTCAAGCTACTGGCTCGAGTTCGACTATTTACAGGACACTTCGTGAAAGATTTTTGTGAAAGATGTTGGCTCAACACCTGATTTTCTACAACCATGGTTGTAGATACGTTAACTGGTTAATTCAAGCGCAGGTAGCCAGGTAAGCTACTGACATTTCCGTTGCTGTGAAATCAAGTGGATCTACGAATTGTGTTAAAGCTTTTCCTTTCATTCTGAAAGGACTGAATTCGCTTTGGTCAGGAACTAACTAACCAATGAGAAATCAAAATCTCACGGCAAATTTACTTTACCAACTGAAAATACGATAAAAAATTCGGCGTATTATTAACACGCTAACAATAGCTTATCAAGACAAAAGGCTACGGATTTTTAGGAGAAACTAATATCAGAAGCTGCTCTAGAAACTTTTTCTGTTCCCCAAGTTACAGGGTCACTGAGCATCTCCAAACTTTTACAGCCGTGACTAAGTTGTCTTACAGAAGCCAAGAAACCCTCTGCAGAGGGTTTTTAGTTTGTGGTATCTGAATCTGCATGAAATTTCCAAATTTCAGTTTATATCAGAGGTGTGTATGCATTTTTGTAAAGTAGGCTGCCCCCGACGACTGTTATGACGTTACCGCGAGGGAAGGCGGCCCTGACGGCTACAGCAAGTCTTTGTTCCTAATACAGGAATTTCTTTTGGTGTACTGTACAAGGCAAGACTTTACGCTCGATCCACTGGCTTTACAGCTTCACCACAACTGTACTGCAGAAATTATCCTGAAACTGCTCCAGTGAAGCACAAGTAGAGCTATTGAATTGTGAAATTAATCAACCGAAACAGTCGCACGCGTGCCGGCGCTAGTTTCACTAATTTCACTAAATGAAAACTATATGTAGTACCATCCAAGTCCGGCGATTTGTTTACCCGTTAAGAGAATAACACTTTTTCGTCGGCGATTCCCCCACCCAGTTACGCTCCTTTTGCACACCGAAGTGGTTTCGCACGGGAACTGCGGGCGAGTCTAAACACTATTCATCTTTCGCGCCACTGACCAATTGCCGGTAGACGTGTGCTAGCGCTGCGGTGCCTCACTCTCTTGCATTCCTTTGTGCGAGCCTTCTTTAAAAGTGACTGACAGCTATGCCGGTCAGCTTGGAGACCCGCTGGAGTTTCACGTGGGACGTACCCTTTCCTCACGCCCAGCGATGTATTCTGTCTCAACCCGAATTCACAGTACACTGCCACTACCTCTAGTCTTATTATCCACCTGCCAGGAACAGCAGTCTTCCGGTGACTTCGAGAACCCCACCGCGTATATCTACGAGGCACCTAGCTACACTACAGGTGTCACCACTGGTGTCACGCACACGAAGGCCCGTGCAGATGCCATGCCGGCCAATTTAAAAGTCCTTTGTATCTGGATACTTTTCATATCTAAATGCAATACCTAGATTCTTTTCGAATGTGCCATCTAAATGAAGTATCTGGACAAGTTTTACCTGTTTAGATGCATTTAGATACTTTTCGCACACTTTTAAATAGCAATATTTGAACAAATTTCAAAGTTTATAACGGATATTTTTATCCCAAAAGATTGTGCAAAATCTAATCCTAGAAATAAATTACGTATTTGAAATATAATCATCAACGCGAACTTAGCGATTTGTTAGGCACTATTGGATTTCTGAATACTTTTTTACTCTTTAATTTCTTGTGGGCATGAAATCCACATGCACTGAAGATGTGTATCAATATAGAGGCTATTATGTGTTCAAATTTTCTTGCAGCCGAGCCAAAAAATATTTAATATGAATTCTATGGACAGATCTAATGACAAGACAAACTGGATCAATTCGACAATTAATTAGCCTGCTTGGCAGGGGTAAATATATGGAAGTCCTTGAAGTCAGAATTGCGAATAACCAGAATCCCATCTAATATACACTGCAAGGGTGTATCCAAAAAGTATTTAGTACGTTCGAGTATATATGCCCAGCACTGGGCAGACTCGCAGACTATTCGATACGCTTGCACGATCCTGTTCACAAGCGCCGGTAGCTCGACAGCGACCACCGAGTGGCACCGACTGTGGTTTCTGAAACCTTTTGAACCAAATTTGTCAAAAATTTTTACCCGAAGGGCTAGCCGAGACCAGTAACCACGACTGCTAATACAATGGCCTTCGATCTGCTGTTCGAAGACTTAGAATTCCTTTCTACTACAAGTCGAAAAGTTGGATCTCTGATAGAAAAGAAAATTCAAGAGACTTGGGACCCGTGCACGAGGGTGTTCCTACCCAGGATCAACTCCTAAGAGAAGAGCAAGCCTGAAATGAAGAACAATGCATTAGGAGACTGAAATCTTCAAAAAAATTTGCAGGCATCAATGACTTTTCGAAGTCCCATCCCAGGGGTGAAATTTCAGGGCCTGTTCCTCAAGCCTCGTTTGGCCTTATGACTACATTTAGTCAAGTGGTTAGTAGTTAAGCGCCGAACAGCAAGATTTTGGTCACGTTTAGCCAGTTACTAAACTACTGGACTAAATTCTCCAATTTACTTCCACTTTCCAGGTAATTCTGCAGGGAGTAGTTCATCTGTGTAGTTCTAATGCACACTTCACGCTTCAAATACATAGCATAACGTGAAATTTCGTTAAGTATTAGACAAGTAGCTATTAACCACTTAACTAAAAACTACCTCAATAGCTAGAAGGGCTTAGGGCGCTCTTTTCTCCAAGCTAAAGAGAATGCAGTTGACCGTATGAGCCATATACCTACGGGG
>LQNS02276499.1:3587862-3613513 GCA_001587735.2 Parhyale hawaiensis
GTCACTACACGAACGTCATACGGTCACTACACGAACGTCATACGGTCACTACACGAACGTCATACGGTCACTACACGAACGTCATACGGTCACTACACGAACGTCATACGGTCACTACACTTCCTGATCTGAATGCGCTGCTGCGTTTGGATTTAAACATTCCAGAAAAAATTTTGCGTTGACCTCCCGACTCAAATTCTCAAGTTCAAGTTAAAAGTTTTTAAGTCGGGTGATGAGACCAGCATTTTAGCAGACCTAAATCTGCTATTCGTTTCAAACTTCCCACCGAGTATCTTATTAAGGGGTTTCACTTTCGGGACGTGCATCTATCTATTTACTTTCATATTTCATTCAAGCCCTTTGCGTATCTAGTTTATCTATCTGAGGAATACCCCTGTTCACTCCGGGGAATAAGAACAGTTTCCGTCAGGGCGTCCTTTTATTACCAAGAGTTCTTGTTATCATTGACATCTGAAAATTTACGGTGTTAGTCCAATTTCTTTCTTGGAAGTTTCCAGCACAATTTACCAATTCAGTTTAGGCTAATCCACGTCGAGGCTCGAAGTATAAACGTGGAATAAGCTTAGCTTTCCATTCCAACCTTGTCCGACAAACATTAATTTTTATTCACTCCTACCGAGATTTCATAGTAACTAGTAAAACTAGCGGATGAAGTCCGATGGGGTGGCCAAGAACTCCAAGCAACTTTGCCAAATCTCGCTGAAGAGCGTGGAATAACAGTCTCAAATGTATAGAAAATATTTTCTCAATCGAGCTTAAATTGCACATCTGTTAATTCATCAGATTTGGCACCGATGAGTTTTCTTGCCCCTTAATTAAGGACAGCTCACGCTCGTTTACTACAGAGGCGCCAATTTGCGATAAGTAATTAGCAAGAACAACCTCTACAGCATTCTAGTGCAAGTCTCCACTTCTGTGGAGTTTAGATTTTCTACAGCGAATTCTTTACGCAAGCTTCATATTGAAGCTGTGCAGTAACTTCTGCAATCAGTTTTTTTTTTTGCTTCGGCTACCTCATTTTATAGTAGGGTTCTCCGCTCATTCATACTGAGACTGGCGTGGTAATTCAGTTCCTGTTAAAAAACAGAAGCCCCGTTTTTGAGCGGAGCGATATCACAGGAAAGAGCAAGGGACACTAGTACAGTACTAACGAAAACTAGGGGACAAATTTTCAAATTTTTTTCAATACATGCCAAGTACTTTTGTAGTTCATGTTATAACTTGAGACCTGTAGAAGATAGGATACTTTTTTTAAGGATAAACTTTCCTCTTGAAATCTACAACGTCCAAAACCAAGATACTAAAAATTAGTAACTCCACTTTTATCTACACGTACTACGCAAAATTTTGCTCTTTCAATTTGGTCAAATAGTCTCTTTCGATTACAGCTGCACATCGTGGATGATCTGACTGAATGAGCCGACAATCCAGTAATTTTCACCTATTCTTTGAAGTCTCATCCAAAGATCTTCGGTATTTAGTTTCTTGCCATAATTTCCAACCCCTAGGGTTTTCTCAAGATTCTCGATTGTATTTAGGCGAGGACTTTGCGGTGGCCAATCAATAACAGATCTTTCTGCTCGTGACTGTCTAGCGGCAGGGAGCATCGTCTTTCCTGACGTTAGGGCTGGGACACCCGAGCTTTCAATATTAGGCACAAAAATATCCTAACCACATTTTCATACACCCGAGCATTCACACCCCAATTAAAAATTTTTGGTGGAACTACCGTGGCGTTTGGTCAACACATGGCCGCCACAGGTCGCCTATTCGAGCGGGGGGCATGCTTGAGGCTCTGGTGCTGGACGGTCGCTATGCGCGTTTTCGGAGGGTGGCACGGGCGACCACGTTCCGAACATAAATCATCCATACAGGGCGCGTTTGCCCGACCGTGTTCCACAGATATTCCGCACCTCCGCAGAAGTAGCAGTATAGCTATTGCTACTTTGGTCAAGACGTGGAACACGGTCGGGCAAGCGCGCCCTGTATGTGTGATTCATGTTCGGAACGAGGTCGCCCGTGCCACCCCCGAAAACTCTCCTAGCGACGGGGCAGCACCAGAGCCTCAGGGATGCCCCGCTGAAAAAGGCGACGAGGTACACACCAAACTCCGCGCTTGTTCCACCGAAAATTTCTAATCGGGACGGGTTTGCAAACAAACTCGAGGCGATGTCCTCCAACTAGAGGACATTCCGAAAATAATCTCACTCCCGCCGCCAGACTCCAGTCTTTTACACTCAAGACTTCATTTCTCGCCCTTGTGTCTTCTAACCTTGTTCTTACCGTCATAACCAAAGAAATTCAACTTTTATTGCTGAAAAGTTCTAACCCAATATTCATGGGATCAGTTAACATACTCTTTTGCAAATTCTCAATCACTTTCTTGTTCTTACCGCTTGCAAGCCGTTACATTTGAGGGAGTTCTACAAATAACTATTGTTTAAGGCGCCGAGGAACCGACTTCAGACGTTCATGTACTGAACGTGTATTTATCTACTTCTCGCAGTTGACTTCAAGTCCTTTTTTGACTTTTGCTGGATGGCAGTCTGATGTTCTACTACACTTATCTTTCTTAGGGGCACTAGTGCAGCCCGTTATTACACCGTACTTCACTATTTTGCTCAACACTTTTTGAACGTTTACCTTCTCAGTTGTATAATTTTGAAATTCTCGTGCAACTTCATCTTGGCGCAAGATATAATGAACTTTCTGAAGTTGTGCCATCATGTAACCAACATGAATGTTTACAGATTGTAGCGTCAAACTGATTCAAAGAAAAATGCAAACTGAACAAGAAACAATTATTTGGTCCCTCAGTTTTGGAGGTCTCAAATACAAGAAAAACTTCGTTCATAACCTAAATATCTTTCATGGATGCAATTACAACAAGTCTTTTTGCTAATAGTGTGCAAAAGAAGAATTACCTACATTGATAAAAATCACGCCGTTATGAAAATTTTTTATACAATTTTGGACGGTATCGCACGTTCCTAGAAACTGCGAACTCTTTCACTAAAGTGTTCCCACTCGAGATCAACGCGCATGGGAGCAGGAAGTCTGGTTCAAGGAAGAGCAGAATAATGCACAAGCAAGTACGATTATGTAGTCTGTAAGGAAGCATAATTGGCACGAAAGACTGACATCCCGAAGGCTTGCCTCATGGCCGAGGTAACTTACGCGGGCATCTTGGGGGTTGCCAGGCCCCACAACATAGGATGGAAGAACCTAATTACTTAACCCTGTGGCCCATCCTGTGCCCCGGAAGGGGCAGAGGTAGTTTAGCCTGGTCCAGTTCCGATGGCGTAAACCATAGTTTTTCCGAGAAACCAACCTTTCAGCAACCAAGCCGTAACAGCTGATTATGTAACAAATATGAGTTACTATTCTTCATACTAACAGCTTGTGCTTCGGTGAGTTTGGCCTCTACTTTCTCTCAAAGCTAAAATACCCCCACGCTATACAATTCGACCCCAGTCCTTCACGGAGAAAAATCCGTGCGCAGGAACTCTAGAGCCCGAGTGAGAGACTAAGCTTATATGTCTAGACTTTGGTAAGAAGAAGCCAATCTATTAGTCTGTCCCGTTTAACCACGTCTTCAAACTACTGTCCAGTACTTACGGTTGAGGGCCAATTATTATTTCTTCCGCAGGAGTATCGCTGCTATGGTCCTCTGCATCTCGAGCGGCGCCATTCTTGTGTTCTGCAAGATCCTTTGTTTCGTTTTGCTTGACCTGACTTCCACTCGCCATTTTTAAATTAAACTTTCAACTAAAAAGCAACTGCACAAACAAGGTCGCAACGTTAGTTTCTACTTTTACGATCTACAAGCTCTTATGATTAATTTTATGACGTCCCAGGCGAGTCCCAGCCGCCACAGCCGCTTCAAGCCATTTTTAACTTTGTAAATCTAGTTCAAGCTACTGACTCGAGTTCGACTATTTATAGGACACTTCGTGAAAGATTTTAGTGAACGACGTCAGCTCAACACGCGACTTTCTACAACCATGGTAGAGATAAGTTAACTGATATGTCGCAAAAAGGTTAGAATTTGAGAGCTCATTTGAATCATTTGAAGTAAAGTAATTTCAATTATAAAATTCAATGTAACTATTTCAAATTTCCAATTCTCATGCCTGCCTGACGGCAACATCAGAAATTCCGGAAGTGACTAGGCGCGCGAAGTGTGGCGAAGGCCTTTCTTGCTCGTTGTGCCGCGGTCCGGACTGTTTCTTAACGAGTTCCTAAAAGTGAAAACATGAAATTCGTAAAAACGTGCATCAATATTCGCACACCCGCTCAACGAATCTAAAACCCATCATATACAAAGCTTTGAAGGTAAGCATGCAGAGGCAGAAATTTTTATTTTTTTTTTGTTTTACTTTTAATTTGTTCGTTTTGCCACAGGTTAACTCAAGCACAGGTAGCCAGGTAAGCTACTGACATTTCCGTTGCTGTGAAATCAAGTGGATCTACGAATTGTGTTCTAGCTTCTATTCCATTCTGAAAAAACCGAATTTGCTTCTGTCAGGAACTAACGAACCAATGAGAAACCAAAATCTCACGGCTAATTTACATTACCAACTGAAAATTTGATGAAAAATGCGGCGTATTATTTGCACGCTAATAGTATCTTATCAGACATAAAGCTGTACGTATTCTGAGGAGAAACCATTATCAGAAGCTGCTCTAGAAACTTACTGTTAAGTTACGTGGTCACGGAGCATCTCCAAACTTTTATAGCGGTGACAGTTTTCTTACAGAAGCCAAAAAACCCTCTGCAGAAAGTTCTTGGTTTGTGGTATCTAAATCCGCATGAAATTTCCAAATTTCAGTTTATATCCGAGGTGTGTATGCATTTTTTTAAAGTAGGCTGCCCCCGACGACTGTTACGTTACCGCGAGGGAAGACTGCCCTGACGGCTACAGCAAGTCGTTGTTCCTAATGCAGGAATTTCTTTTGGTGTACAAGGCAAGACTTTACGCTCTGTCCACTGGCTTGACAGCTGCACCACAACTGTACTGCCGAAATTATCCTGAAACTGCTCCAGTCAAGCAGAAGTAGTGCTATTTAATTTCGAAATTAATCAACCGAAACAGTCGCACGCGTGGCGGCACCAGCTGCACTAATTTCACTACATGAAAACTATATGTAGTACCATCCAAGTCCGGCGATTTACCCGTTGAGAGTAACACTTTTTCGTCGGCGATTCCCCTAAACAGTTTCGGTGCTTTTGTCCACCGAAGTGGTTTTCGACGGGAACTGCGGGAGAGTGAACACTATTCATCTCTCGCGCCACTGACCAATTTCCGGTAGACGTGTGCTGGCGCAGCGGTGTCGCACTCCCTTGCACTCCTTTGTGCGAGCTGTCTTAAAAGTGAGAGCTATACCGGTCAGTTTAGAGACTCGCTGGAGTTCCACGTGGGACGTGCCCTATCCTCACGCCCAGCGGTGTATTATCTATCTCAACCCGAATACACAGTACACTGCCACTACCTTTAGTCTTATCCACCTGCCAGGAACAGCAGTCCTGTGACGTCGGCAACCCCACCGCGTATATGTACGAGGCACATTACTAGCTACACTACAGGTGTCACAACTGGTGTCCCGCACACGAAAGCCCGTGCAGATGCAATGCCGGCCAATTTAAAAGTCCTTCGTATCTGGATACTTTTCATATCTAAATGAAATAACTAAATTCTTTTCGAATGTGCTATCTAAACGGAGTATCTGGGACAGAGGCATAAACACCAGCGAGCATAATTCTAGCAATAGCCCAGTCGACGCCTATTCCAGATAAATTTAATTTGGAGCACGTCTATTTCTTCCAACGTGCTGTAAAATTTTCTGATTAGTATTACTTCAAGTAATAAGTTGGACGTTACGCGAGG
Source organism: Parhyale hawaiensis (assembly GCA_001587735.2). Taxonomy (NCBI): domain Eukaryota; kingdom Metazoa; phylum Arthropoda; class Malacostraca; order Amphipoda; family Hyalidae; genus Parhyale; species Parhyale hawaiensis. The sequence continues at coordinate 3,593,772 of LQNS02276499.1, forward strand.
GTTTAGAGACTTTTCCATCCGTGGCGAATTACTCTTAGACTTTCTCACCGAACTTAATTGAATTCTTCATGTAAACCCTCTTTCAAAATGAAAACTCAGCAGCTGCAGCAGATGGACGGCTACGAGTTTTAATCCATGGATCTATTCCACATCTAGAATGTGGATCAATAACTCAATCTTTACCCAATCTGACCATTTCTACCTATGGGAATTACCCAATTGCCGAACTATTTTGGGACAATTTGTGCATAATAAGAAATAGTCCCATCAGATATAAAGTTCTGTTCGGAAGTCTGGTTAGTTCGGTAATCAGGTAATTCCCAAACTCCAGTAAATGGAGCGCGTTAGGAGTTCACAGTCCCCTTTGTCGGTAACAGTTCGGGTTTGGAGGTTACTTGGGAATTTGTACCTTTTCAGTTGCCACTTTTCAAGTTGGAAGTTGTCTGCGAATGGGCCGCGCCAGTGCAAACTATAGATGTTCGAGACGAACAGGTCGACACGTCAGAACGAGTCAAGGGAGAATGTTTGGGCCCCACCAACACTGCAACCTAAAATTGAAATCTTTCAAGGCCTAAGTGCCCGAAAGTATTTGTTCCGCCAAATTACTAAAGTTTTCAAACTAATTTCCGTTTACTAAAGTTTGGCGGAACCTTTGATTCGCTCCCAAAGTAGGCAAGACGCTCGTTCCACTTACTGAGCTAAAATAAATCACACATTCGACAATTATTGCCATGGAGAATTTCATCGCGAATTTGCGGTGAAGATTGAAATGCAGCGTAATATCCAACTTTCATTGAAGTAGGAGATTTCTCGGGTGGTAGAGAGACCATCTGATTCTTCGCGGGAATAACACTTTTGAAAGTTGAATTGTTCGGCAATTGTGTATTTAGCTCTACAACTCTACGTAGAGCTTTATCGGCAACTCTAATATTTCGCACGTAGCCTATAGGTTTACCAACAGACGGTCATTTGATTGAGGCGACACTAAGTTTGGTGAATGCGTTAAAACCTTACGAATTATAAGCTGAAACCAATCTACTTCATTAGTTGACCTAACCGATGACTCTTCCAAGTCTCGTTCGAATGCATTGAGTGTCTCCCGATACCTCCAAATGGACTAAATTTCACGATTCGGTGAACTTTCAAACTAGTATCCAAATATATATTACACTGAGTTAACTGGCCGGCGAAATTTCGCTATCGCGTATTCACTGGTCAAAGTGAATATAGATGCGCCGACTTCGATCTGATAATCATCTTACACCTTTATCGATAACCTGCACATTATAAATAGCACTACTTCAAGTTCATTAGTAATTTAGTAGACACTATTAGCTGAAGTTAATTCTGCAAGAATACTCTTTACTTTCTTGTCAGTATTATGGCGATAAGCCCCAGCAACAAAAGTTGATTTCGTTCTTCAGACGCCGTATGTTACAAATATATGAATGACCAAGAGACTAATCGTCAAGAACACGATCACAGTCTTCCCATGCCTTAGCTAGTTTAAATTTGGATTCACACAATTAGGTTACGGCAAGGACTATTTGTTTAGAGTTGCTGCGTGCGAAAAATCAAAAGCCAAAATGAATGTAGTGAGAAGGCTTCAATCATAGCAGCCCAAAATCTTAAGAGGTTGCATTTTGACAAGATTCAAGTTTCCGTAAGGAAGTACGAAGCTTTTAGAAGTTCGACGATCAGAATTAAGTATGGAACAGGTCAATTAGGATATTTCCATGACAGCTTTACACAAAACTGGTGGCAGCGCTTCAGTTATACAATCTATAACCTAATAATTTTCATGAAAGGTAATAAACCCCGAATTACGTGAACATGAACTAGGCTACCCGTACACTAACTGAAACAAACTGACGCCAAATACCAACTAGGAAATACATTGGGAACTTCCGAAGTGGGAGCTGCAGTTTACGCCACAATATGCTCAGCCCACGGCAAATCTACAAACCGTGCCACTATAACTGTCGCCCTTATCAACGTACTTTAGCAAAGGGTGGCAAGAAACACTATCAGTCTTCACCCAAAATTGTCGATCGAAATGAGCTCATATGGTACCAGCTCCCAACTCACCATACCCAGTACAACGCACAAGCGCTGACATAGTATTAGTAACTTTATATAACGTTCAATTGAGATATTCCCTCGCGCACACCACCCACTCACCACCAAATCAATACGCTACGCACTCTGATTTGTATAACAGATGTGCTAAACAAAACTTCGTCAGACTTGAAATGTTGCAGGGCAGCCTTGTTCTCTCGCACCTGTCGTCAGTAGCTCGGAAACGCAGAATCTGCCGGTGACGTCATGTTTGTCAAGCTGGCAAATATAAAGCCTTGCACAGACGAGCGACATCTTCGGCTATTTCAACGGGACACTGTTGTTGATAGATCCAGCTTGCCGTGATATGTTAATGCACACACAGCATCAAAAGATATTTGCGGTGACAATGTTTTAGGGTAAAATGGTCACAAGCTGCATAAAAACAGAAATGATATTAGTTAATTGAGTTCTAGTGTTTGTTAACAAGTCTGTTTTTTATTCACTGTGCATAGTGCTGAGTGACTGAAGATTCTGTACGATCTTATAAAGTCAACTTGACCGTACCCCCAACTGAAAATCCGCATGCACTGGTTTGTGCTGTAGTTATAGACCAACAGGCCTCAGAGGAGTATACGGCTGCAGTCGACCAAAGATGTCTAGAGCTAGGGCGCCAGTGGCGGAAGACTCCATGCGACAATATGTGCGACCCCCCAATCCTCCCCATTGTAGGGGAAGGTCAGTAACCCGCAGCAGTATGCAGACCGGATGCTGACTGATCACATCAAGCGCGCTAAGAAAATACCCAGCGGGGAACTGGGTACGAACCAGCGACCTTGAGAGACGAAGTCAGACGCTTTAGTCTGCCTCTACTGCGGGCGTTATAGCTTGTAAACGAAGGCTTGGCACGCACGTCTTTTGGTGGCTATCATCGTTGTAACCTGAAGACGAATTAATTTTATACTTTTGACTTTGCAGTTGTAATTGTCAACATTTACCGCAGATCTTCAACAAAAATGGTGGCATCACGTGCGTAGTAGTGAATAGATAACAGGAAAACATTCATGGCAAGTTACTTCGAATTGCTCGAAAGCTGCGAAAACGATTGGCCTTGATCCACTCTGTTGAAGGCACCCTTGGGACAACTTTTTTTGCTGAGTCTAGTAAAGCATTTTTTGGCGAAATGCCACTCTCGACAATTTTTGCTTCTCGTTTGCATGGGCTTTAAACATTTCCAGCAGCTAGTCAGAAAATTTTGGCAAGCTTGTATAGTTCTTGGAGTTCGTGAATAGAATGATAATTTTGTTCTAAGTATTTTGTATGAATATATATGGTATAAACTTTCACAAAAATCAAGTTTTAGCAGGAAAAGGATGACATTCTATTGCTAGAGTCCTGCTTCGTCGCCACAAAATATGGTGATGGTAATTTTCCTATGCGCGAATGTGTATGTCCGGAATTGCAAAAGTATATAAATTGATAGTAAAGTGATGCATAAGGGCAATGAAACCTTAGTTTTTGATAATAATTTATTGTATAACTAACAGAAGTACTTATAATCTCTACTAACAAGAGCACAATGCAACTCTTGTATGAGTTTCGCAAGTTATTAGCACCAGGGAGTAACAATAACGCAAGAACTTGACGTACATAACAAGAAAAAGAATGTGAGTTCAATGACGTAGTTGCGGACCCAGAATCGCGTCTGTGTATATTGTTAATATTACTACCCTAACCAAATTTGGGGTCGTTGCGGCGGCGCCACCCAGAAGCTGAACAACGGGTTTTAGCTTCTACGGCTACCCTAATTTTTGATGGGGCATTTATTATTGTCTGATGGGATTAGTAAGAGAGTAATCAGTACTATATAATAATTCACGTCGTGTTTTTATTTATTTGTAACTATATCTATACCTTTCCTGTCACGCTCTATGGTAATAAGATAGGAGAAAATGTAGGTGCCGAAGACGGTATCTTGGATACGGACGCACTTATATAGGCGCTCCAGCTGAGGGACCTGAGCCCGCCTGCCTCACCGTATCTGGACATGTGCATTGTTAAACGGTGCTACGGGTGATATCATTTCGCTACGCCTCATAATATATATCCAATTATTTGGACAGAATGCTGAATTTTCATTTAAGAAGCGTTCTGAACAGTAACAAGCAGAGGAAACAGCGGGAATTTTCCTGAAATGCTAATTTTTTGCCGTCGTTTATGATGACGGCTCGGGCCACTATATATAAATAAAAACACGACGTGAATTATTTTATAGTACTGATTTGACGATGTAGCTTTCTGTTCAAGTATTTCACGGGCACTGGGCAGTAGACAACTATTTCATCTAGCTCACTGTCTTTCTCTCAGAGTGCATATTTCGCTTCAGAGGCCGAAATTTGAGCACTTCAGTGAAGCCGAGAGTTAAGTATGGAGGACGGTAATATGGATAAGGAGCACCAACATTGCATATAGTCTGACTGGAGGGGCCTTCAAGTGTATTGCAAAGGCTTAAACGAAAACGTGCTATCAATGGAGAGATGAAGCGCCTATGGGGCACAGTGACAAGAAAAACTTGAAGCAGAAGGGTTAAAGAAGGAAAACAAGATTTGCTAATAAGCGTGAGAAGGAAAATGTGGAAACGGCAAGTCAGAGAAGAGAGCAAACATATCGATTACTGCGTGAATTTTTTTCACGCACGAGTCCACTAGTAATTCCATATTCTAGAAGACAAATATTAATTGAGTATTTAATAACAATATTGTTTAAAATTATATGCACATGAGCGAAGAGCTACTGCTGTTGCTGCTGGATCCTCAGTTATTTATGTCAATTGACTCACATTATTTACTTTTCAAGTTTGTCTGGTTCTTCCGTTATTATTTTACTCCCTGATTAGCATCACAGCGAGATATGCAAACTGTGAGTACGCGTATTACTGTCAGAGGGGCGGGAGGAGGGGGGGAGGCTGCTGAGGCCTAGCCGTTGAAGTGAAATTAGGCTACTTCCGAGTATTTGATTAGATTAGATTAGATAGACGGCAGTAGACGAGCCAACAGGCCCATTCCCAAAGAGACATCAGAACTTACGCCCCGGCCCTCTATGAGCTATTGCAGACTGAATGTAATGTGCATCTTAAATTTATAAACACACAATATAGTGTCCCTTATCACCATGGGATATATACTTTCTTATATATCATTGCGCTATTACTAATTAAAGCGGAAGAATCAGGTTGGAAGAGTTTATATAAACCACTTCTCTCTCATGATGCCATTTCCCAGGATTAATTTTAAAACAGCAGCGCACCGCAACGGCCTGCGATCTGTTTGGATTAGGCAATCTGAAAACTATTAGAATAGAGTAATCATGTCAAGGCTAAATTTTTTAACTATTACTGCTCCAAACAATTATATGCACTGACAGTACAGAGGTCACACAATAGCAGTGAGAACAGTTATTTTGCCCACAAAACAGAACAAATTAATGTATAATATATGTACCTATACTAAAACTAAGCAAACTGGAAGTATACGCAAACGCGACAGGAAATACGAAAGTTTCTTTAATATCAGAAAATGGCAAAATATATCTTGTAAATAAATCTTATGTGCAAACTAGTATGTGCATATAAAATGCATGAGTCATCTGGTACATGAGTTTCCTGGCCTTATTTTACAGTTTGAAGCATGTTCTCATTGTCCCTATCTTTTACAGATGCATTACTTCCGCAGTCGTGGATGCCACATATCTGTGGCAGCTTACATTTTAATACATCTGGTGGATGAAGCTATGTAGAGTAAGTAGTTGCAAGTAGCCGCAGCTGTGTTGTCAAGTATCAGATTTCCCAATGATGTAATGATATTGCCCGTGTATACATCCACTTTTATGTAGTTTGATCAACTTCGTATCGCCTCGGTAAATTTGTTCCTGAAACACGAGAAATTCATGGTGATGTATAGGCAGTGTAAACTCAAAGTGCACTGTGTGCGTTGATGAGTGAAGGAGTGTTCCCACGTTATTCATCTCAACGCATTCGCTTGGAGTGAAAGAGTTGCGGCGAACACGCGAGCTTGAAGAATGAAGCATGTCCTTTTTCTCAACGTGTTGTATGAATCAGTTTCAGTGAACAAAACTAATAAATATCGATTTTACCCCTCGCATCATTCACAGATCTTGAATAAACTGAAGAAAATGCTTTCTGCCACCACTTTAATGGTCAGAGTCACCGTAATCCCGTCTAACACTAGAAAACGTGAGAATGTTCAATTTCAGGGTCATCGAGTTCATCAGACTATAAGTGTTATAGAAAGAGGCTGTTCCACTTAAACCGTGCTATAAGATCATGGGATAGTAATGTGACTTCTAGCAGACTCAAAATGTTGACAAAAATATAATACAAAGAAATGATGTAGAAACTGAACGCGCAATGTCGTTCATTTGAATGAGAGACGCTTCTATGTGTAGACAGTGATAGAAAAAGTTGTTGCACAGATCGTGTTCGTTCATCCACATGGAATGACCTGTGAACTCATCTTCAAAATAACATTAGCAACTATCACGCGAATTTTATTCATGGACTATACAATATTTAAACACAATGGCCAGTAAAGAATGCCAAACTAATCTTATGAAAAATGTTTACCTATTCTGTCGTCGTTGGCCACGACGCCTTCTCACGCCATACCATTTCCACTGACCATTGGATGATGACCCATCCAAACCCCGAACCTCTCTATTCTCGTCTGTATATCCTCGATCACTATCCCTAATGGCGCTATACCCACTGGATAGTCGATGAGGTTCCCTACCAACTTCAATTTTCTGCCGAACTACAATTTGCCTTGTTCCTGAATTTTGGTTGTTGGTGATACTTGCATTAGACGTTTCCACACGCTGAGGATAATGCAGCATTCCTCCAATCAAGAGCAATTCGACTTGTTCTTTAGTAAGTTTACTCATTTGGGTGGTTGGTTCGAACTGCCCACTAGCACTGTCAGACTCTCTAATCTTGACGTCATCAACCCTGCTATCGTCACTTTCATATTTCTTCCAAAGCCAAGATGCGTTGCGATTTTTAGTAAAATTAGACAGAAGTACCGGTGGGATATTGGGTATCCAATACATAGACCGCTCCGTAGATGAATCTATTGGAATTTTGGTCGAGTTCGATTCTACAGATCGTTCTACAAAGTTTTCATCTTCGGTTGTAACATCTGTATCCATTCTGTCGATATGAATATTCACATTTGAACCTTGAGAGGCTTGTTCAGTTGTATCAAAATCATGAACATAAAATTTCTGGCCTGTATTTGCCCAGCTAGGACTCATTATATCATCTATTGATTTCGTAGCTTGAGGTGAGCTGTGCTCTCCGCTGGTAAACAAGAAATGGTCGTTTAGGCTAGTCCCTATTGTTGCTTCAGTGGGCGGAATGACTGGTGGAAATTCCGGTGAATCAGATAGAAGAACTATGTCATCTGTGTTGCCTTGAGGCGAGGCCGATGGTACATGAGAAGCAGTGACGTCTACTGCGTTTTGATTTTGCAGAGGGAAATTGGAAGCAACTGTTTGGAGCGGAGGAGAGTGCAATGTGGAGAATGGCTGAGCGTGAACGCTTTCCTGCGAAGAAGCTTGAGCAACGAGCTGGTCGTTGAAAACTGTGAACGGAGACATGTGTGAATTCCGGGTTACATGCGCATTGTTAATGGGAGATGTATGATCGTTAGAGAATGGCCAAGTAGTCTTTCTATCGCTGTCTTCACCAAACAACAGTATAGGTTCTTGAGGAACTAGTATGTTCGGAACGAAATTTGGAGACAGCGTTGGAGGTGATCCTCCTGGGGCTTGACTTTGAGAGGCTGTTATAGCAACCTTATCATTTAAATTTTGCATATTGCGAATGTTGATTTCCCTTGAAGCGGTGGTATTTTCTATCATTAGTAGAGGCTCTCGCATTTGCAAGATACTTGCTTTTGTTGTACTTTCGGAGAATTGATTCCCAGATCTAAACTTGCTTACTGAAGGTGAAGTAATCGTCGCTAGATTGTTGCCACTGCTTTGGTGCTGAGTGTCGAGTTTGCGCTGTAGTTGAGATATATTATTTTCTGAAGCAGCAGTCGTAACCGGTACCGTGTTGCCGGCTTTAAATGTCGTATCCACAGCATTTGTAACCGAGAACAGCTTCTCCAACTCTCGGATGAAATTATCAGCTACAGACGGAAAAACAACATTTACAGTTGATATTCCAACTGTTGGGTCTGTTGTTATATTTATTGGGAGTTTAGTGGTAACCGGAACTGAAAAGTTTGAAGAATCAACAGCCACTGTCTCAATAATGGGAGGAGTTTGTGAGTTCACTTCGAATTGTGGACTCGCTTCTAGAGCAGATTCGCTCTCCGAAAGCACAGATTTACTACCAGGCTTCTCCAGCTGCAATTCAATGGGTGCAAGTGGAGATTCTTCTTCCAGATTTAAATCGGCGATCGTCGTATCTACAGGAGTGCTCGGTATAACAAAATGCATGTCATCTAAAAGCCGCAATCCGAAATCCCTGTTAGCTCCAGGTCTCCATATGTAGACTGGAGTATCCAAGTGCAAGAGTTGGGGATTGTTGGTGAAACGCTGTTGGAGGAGCTGAAGCGAGTCTTCTCGTAGTGTCCCGAAATGTGCTTCCAAAAAGGAAATCACCTCTTGGATATCTACCACGTCATCTACATTTACGTCAAAATTCGAAGTGCTCTCAAGTTCTGCTGGACTGAACTCAAATTCAGAGGGAGTGTTGATTGGTGTGGTGGGATCCAGTTCAGTTAAACTGCCGCTTGGTGTCGTTGGGTCCAGTTCGAGTTGACCAGTGAACAACTTCCCGCTCGACACTGGTAGCTCTCTGACATCTTCCGTCTCGTTGATCTTTTCCAAAATTTCCTCCAAATCAAGTTGCAATTGCTTTCCGTCGCTTACAGACTCAGTCGCAGCTTTGTCAATGCCAGATACTACTTCCGGTAAAACAATGGTGTAATTTCCTAGTTGAGGAAATTTATCAGAGTTGGCGTCCAGAAGAATGAGAATAAACTCTTGCTGTTTTCGGCCTTTTCTCGGACCTTTTACTGACTGTTGAGCGAATTGCGTATGTTGTTTGTTACCGGTATTCTGTAAAGTTTCTTCAGGTAACTTTAAATATGTGGGATCGGTAGATAGGCCCCTGAGTGCTTCTCTTACTGTGGTAAAAATCGACACTTCGTCGTTCACGGGGTCAGCAGTTGTGGGTTTAATCATTTCAGCAATAGCATCGAGATCTACTTTCGCTGCAGATTGATCATCAAGCCCAACCCCGTCTCCTATTGGAGTTACAGATATAAAATTTTCGATAAAATTTTTTGTGGTGAGGGTCCCGCCGGTGCTGACTACATTTGCAAAGTTTTCGTCGTGTCCAACGATAGGTATTTCTGCGCTGAGATTTTCCAAAAAAGGCGGGAATTCATCGAAACCGTTATCATAATCAAACGTGCTGTCTTCCAGTGAACTAACCTCTATTGATGAAAGCAATGATATTGAAGTTGAAGGACTTTCTTGGCCATCTTCGGTGCTATCCGTTTCATTAAAGAAAAATGACTGGTCTTCCAGATTATCTCCTAGAACAGAATAATCCAAAGAGAAAAAATCATCAGAATCAAATGACGCTGGCCCTATATCTTCGATATTATCGTGGTAGAACGTTTCTTCCGTGATATCACCTTTGTGATTGACGATAATATCTTTTATATTTACCATTGGTAATGGCTCCACAATGGCAGCAATTTTACCACTTTCTGTATCCAGGGCCGTCGATTTTCCTTGGTCATTATTACCAGGTTTTGGGGGGAAGAGATGTTCGTATACCTCAGGCAGCAAATCTAATCCTGCAATTTGACCAGAAGTTTTCCCGAATGATAGCTGGGGAACTGTTTGACTAAAATGCTGTAAAGGGGAAACGAACACTTGCAATTGAGGTGATGATCCACTTGGGAGAGAAGCATACCCGTGAGGAGAAATCTGATTGATAGATGGCACTAATGGGGGCGGAGCTGGTTGGCTCAAGTGAGAGAGAGGAGATGCCGCAGGATGGGGCACTTGCAATGGTGAAATATTGCCGAAAGTGCCAGCGTTTGGAATAATAAATTTGTTAGGTAGAAGGAAGTTACCAATTGGCGAAGGATGACTGGCATGAGGCACGAGCTCTGGGTTATGTGAGAGTGCATTTAACCCAATGGGGGGTGGAAGAGGGGGTTGATGAAGCTGTGGAGACGCAGGAACTATATGTGCCTGAGCGTCAGATAGAATGACTGGTTGGTTAACGGAAGAAATATCACTGAGTGACTTTCCATTTTTGTAAACATTTCCCTGATGGTGTGGAGAATATCCGTATAAATGTCGATAACTTTGGGGCACAAAACTGGTCACGAAAAGCGGATTTGGTCCTGCCGACGCTGACTGTGGAGCGGTTTCAAGTATCGCGCTATTGAGAGGACTTCCCGGTACGTGGGAAGGTGGAAAATTAATTATTCTTTCAGTGTTGAGATGTAAGGCGGGAGACAGGTATCCCGTCTGCTGAATGTTTGGAGTGGGCAGTTGATGAGGAGGATGGAAGGTGCTGGTTAAGCTGCCCGGAGAAAGGATGGGAGGAAGATTCGAATAAATATCCTCATAATTCAACACAGATTCAGATGGAGTGAGGGGCTGACTATCAAGTAAGAGCTGTTGAAGAGTAGTAGGCTTTGCAGTAGTTGAGAAAGAGAAAGGCACAGGAAGAAGTGACGTCGGCGTCTCACTGATGTCAGTAGACCTAACTGAAGGCATTCCAGATGAGTGATGGCCAGGCTGAGCTTCATCGTGAGACACTGAATTAGCTGTTAAGTGGAGAGGTGGCTGAGAAAAGCTCGAAAATGCTGGCTTCCTCGTAACATTAAACGGTAACAACGGAACGTCCAACAGGTCTTCTTGCGTTGAAAATACCCTTTCTTCCGCAATAGTAGGAACTGGAACAAACGCTTCCGAATTGCTCGTAATAGGTCTGTTTGGTACATGAATAACAGGGGCATCGGGCAAAGGTAGAGGAGTTGTTAGCTGAGCAACGATAGGATGGCGTATGGTAGACGGATCATACAAAGATGGCGTAAATGCTGCAGGATCGTCTGTTGACGGAGAAGCCCGGAAGGGAATACTAGTCTTTTCTGCAAGAGGTGTGACTTCTTTCCCTGTGTCCACATGAGTGTTCAGTCGATTGTTGCTGCTGGGAGTAAAATGGAATACATCTTTTTTCAATGTAGGGTCAATATGAGGAAAATGTTCACGAAAAGAGGTCACTGTTGGAGGAGCGACTGAACGGTGCAAATCTTCTGCAGTTGGTGCCGAATTTGACTCTTCTTTTGCCACTGAATTGTAATTAAAAGAAGAGTAAGAAGACGGTTCCTGTTCCAATGCAGTGGTAAAGCTCGCTGGAGTTTTTGTCGTTACGCCAGTATCACCGCCGAGAATGATGCGGTCCGATAGTGTAGTGGCATACGCATTGTCGGAACCAAACTTGATGTGACCCGAATTTTCGAGATAAGAATCTGGAATATGAAATGGAAAACCCTGATTCTCAGTGGTCCGTTTCCACACGGCACCAGAAACAGGAGCTTCGTCAAAATCGTCGAAATTTCCTCGGAATACAGAAACGTTTCCCGTGAATGGGGAATAATTTCCTCCGATTAGGGAAGGAAATAAGTCCTTCGCAGTCTCAATGTTTTGACTTGGTTCTCCTATGCCCGTGAGAGAAAAATTATTGCTTATGGCATCTCTGAAAATGTTTGAGTCGTAGATATAGTAGTCTTCGTAGTTTGCATTACCCGGATTGTCACCGTACCAACTCTCAACTGATCCCGTCGGACTGCCGATGTGTCCGAAAACTGAGGCATCGGGATTAATGTAAGAGTCTCTTGCTTCGTTGTTGTTTGAGTCTGTGTAACTGAGTCCTTGACTTATTAGAGGTAAGTTGTGAGGTAATAGTTCTACTTCTTCTTGAGACCCAACTGCAGTCCTATAACTGAGTCCTTGATTTACAAGAGGCAGGTTCTGAGGTAATGGTTCTATTTGTTCTTGAGACCTAACTGCTGTCCTATAACTGAGTCCTTGACTTACAAGAGGAAGGCTCTGAGGTAATAGTTCTACTTCTTGAGACCCAACTGCAGTCCTATAACTGAGTTCTTGACTTATTAGAGGCAGGCTCTGAGGTAATGGTTCTATCTTTCCTTGAGACCCAACTGCAGTATTCGAGGTGTATAGCGCTTCAGGGGGCAGAATTTTCTCTATTTGTTCTGACTCTTCAGCGTAATTTTCTTCTTCGAAGTTTGGGTTAATTAAAGGTGATTTTGCTGAATCATGATTTCTTTTAGTATACAAACTTCTTTGTTCATCTACGTTTAGTAGCTCAAATGGAATTAGTGGTTCATTTTTATTTAGTGGCCCATGTACGTCTCGTGGTTTATCTTCATTTAGGTATTTATTTAAACTTGACTGTTCATATTCATTTCCTGCTACATTTGAAATTAGAGGTTGATCGACGTTTAGTGTTTTCTTTATATGTAGTGATTTACTTACATTTGGTAGTTTGTTTACACTTAGTGGTGTGTTTACACTTAGTGGTGTGTTTACAGCAAGAGGTTCATCCACATTCAATGATTCTGTTGTGTTTAGCGCTTCATTTAAATTCAGTGATTTATTCACCTTTAGCAACGCGTAATCATTCAGCGGCATGTTTTCATTTGGTGATTCAGCAAGCATTTGCGGCGGCAAGTGTGAAGTCGCTGCTCTGGGGCTGTTAGTAGTCTGACTTATAGTAGGACTTTCACGTCTTGCAATGGTCGCACCGTTCGATACACGCTTTGCAATTCGATACGAGAGAGAAGGTCTAGTGGCGTTAGTCGCGTTAGATTGAAACGTAATTAGCGTAGATGAAGAAGCAGGAGCGTCAAAGGACGTTGGGACCATCGCGGCTGAGATAATTGGTGGCTGTACGCCACTTCCTTGCAGTATTTTTGGGTGCCACTTAGTCTCATTCCGTCCTTGAGGTATACTACTTGATCTACGAAGCTCCGCTGTATATTGTAGTGTTTCTTTTGCTGGACGACGAGTTTTCACTCCGAAGGATACGTCATTTAGGCTCGAAACTGGAGACGCAAAGTGGCCAGCATCCAGTGAGAGAGACCGCAGTCTGGCATTCGTTTTCAGCGATGGGCTTCGCTCACTCAAAGCGTTTATTACTTTGAAAAATCTGTGGACGGGATGGGCTCCATAATCTTCTTCAGTCTCGGTGCGTTCGAATATTTCCTCCCAAGATTCGCCTGACTTCGCACTTGGAGTCGTCGGCCCAAAATTAAATCGAAAACTTGGGACTTTTGCATTAACTGCAACAGTTTTTCTTGTGCGGTCCGAATATTTTACAGGTGAACCAATTTGTTTTACGCTGGTCCCCAGGGCGCTGAGCAGAAACGGTTTGAGTACATTGCTCTCGAGTTTCATGTCCTCATTTCGATTTTGAGAGCCAGATAAATTGGATACGAATTTCGACGATGGTGTAGAATTCCTAAATGTAATTTGCTTGCTAAAACGGGGTGAGCTCAACGTGAGGAGCGTCGGTGAACTATTTATGCGCTCTTTCGAGTCAACTAATGCTATCAACGACGATGATTTCTTTGAGGTATGGTTGTTTCCTGCTGACACGTCATCGCTGTCATCATTGGCTGAGTCAGCTTCTTCTTCTTCAATTGATGATATCAGCTGAAGCAATGATGCACTTGATAAATCGTTACGATGTGTTTCCTTTATTTCAGATTTTGAAGTATTGGTTCGCAATCTCACGTTGCCTTCAGGACTAGAGAGACGTGATGAAGCTGAAGCCGGAGAGAGAGAATCATTTGAACTCCCCGTGTTGTATTTCACTGCGTTAGAATTCGCAAAAGTACTTTTTCTCTCGAGTCCTTCGGTGTTTAACATTTCTGAAGACGTAGAAACCGATGTTCTAGAAGCCCTGGACCAAACCTTGGCATTCCCGTCCCAGTTGGCAGGGCTTTCCTCGATAATTGTTCTGGCATTCTTTTCGGTGCTTGATACATCAACAGAACCTGCGAATTCAAAAGAAACGTTAACTAACCTTTGGTCATTATTTTTCATATTAGTCACCCCGCTTGTACTGCTAGTAGATAATGTTTTCATTGGACGTAACATGACTGAAGAAGTCGACAGTGATGGCGACCTAACTCTCGTACGTGTATTTGATTCTTCACTCACACCAGTAATTGAAGAAACGCTAGGCCGCCTAAGTTTGACGTTTGCTTCTGGGGTCACTGTACTACGCAAAGAAACACTCGGCCTAACAACAGTCACTGTTTCCTTATTCACTGCAGTATGGAAGATCCTCGTTGCCAATTCCCCTTTAGGATTAAGCAGTTGAGAAGTTCCTGAAGGTAGCTTAGTAGGCACTTCAAGAATAGAGAAAACGCTGCTGCTGTTGGACAGAACAGCGTTTTGTGTATTTATTATGGTGTTCCAGGGGCTGGCTCGTTGTTCTGGTGCAGTTACGCCCCCAGTTGCTAGCACCTGCCCCCTGGGAGGGAACTGCGCCCCCGTGCAGTGAAGGAAGGCCAGCAAGAGGGTGGCCACCGGAGTCCAGCTTTCCATGGTTGAGATGCCCTTGTCTGCCAAAAGAGTGCAACATTAATAACTAGAGCACTCTGAGAGCGCATACCTCCGCCAAGCGAGGCAACGGTAGCAAAAAATTCAAATTGGCTCTGAAACCATAATTTTCTTTGTATAAACTCCAAAATCTAACCATTTACGTCTTTTGATAGTAATAACAGCTTGTACAATTTTCTTGAAGATCCGTTCGTAATTTTTTGAGTTATACTGCTTACAAACGTTATGACAAACTTGAGTCAAACATACAAATGAAAATACGGATCTGCACCAAAATTCATTCATTTATTTCTTTTAACATTACTAACAACCCCTATAAATTCAAAAAATCCTTTCATTATTTCTTTGAGTTATTATGCTATCAAGCATAAAATTAAAAACAGTGAAAAACGAACGAACAAACAAACGGATCATTACCAAAATTTGATCATTTACTCTTTGTTATATACCTAACAACTCATATTAATTTCATCAAAATCCATCTATAACTTTTTTAGTTATGGCACTGAGTAAAATGAGTTAGACAAACAATCAAACGGATGGACATGTCTTCACCAAAAGTTAATCATTTGTTCCTCCTAACATACCTAACAATCCCTGTAAATTTCATCCAAATCGGTTCATACCGGTTCATACAAACAAACAAACAGAAAAACACGACTAAAACATAACCTCCTTGGCGGAGTTAATAATATGCTTTATTAGGTACACATAGGGACATGGTACACAGGAGACAGCTTAATGTTAAAGTTTCATTAGATACAAAGATCAGGTAATACCATCATTACAAACTACATTGCATTGCGGCCCATTGTTTGGCCTCTGTTTGGAAATAGTATGCGTTGCCATCGGCTATACATGTTAGATAGTTTGTAGCGAGGACCGTTACGAATCACCTGGAGTAAGGCGTTATCAGATTATTCTATCCTGAGCTGGAGACTCAGAGAGCATTTTCTTGCCCTGACTTTGAGACAATCAGTAAAATTTTGAGCAAATATCATACTTGCACTAGTTGACCTCGGCACATTCATCAGGGCCCGAAATGTATCATTATAGGCAACACGTCGGCGTCCAATGGATTTTTGCTTGAAGTTAGACCAAAGCGAGTTACAGTACAGGGGATAGCAGTGGCTTCGAAAGAGCTGGCATTTAACGTCATCCGAGCAGAGACCGAACTTTCTGATCAGCATGTTGCCCACTGCCGGAAGCTTTCGCGTTTCTTTCTCTATATCCTGGTTATCACGAAAATTATTGGTGATTTTATGAACCAGGTAAGAGAAGCTGTCTACGTAAGTGAGATCGACACTATTAAGTCGAATATGTTTGTCGGAGGGCTGGTTACTTCTCCTATAGTCAAACCAGCGTAAGGAGTCCGATGGCGTGGCAAAGAACGCAAAGCAACTTTACCAAATCTCATTTAAGCGCTTGGAATAACTTGTCTCAATCGATAAAATTATATCCATATTCGAATACTCAAAGTGCTTTAGTTAATACAGTAGATTAGATTTTTTCACTGCTGCGTTCAATTCAGCCCCGCCCCTAAACGACTGCTTGCGCTGGTTTGACTAAAGGTTTAATGTACATACAAACAGTTTTAAAAGCATTATATTCGTTACACAGTTTGCTGGCTTCGCTCTCTCAAAAATGATATCAATTTTCGCAGCCCACTAGAATGGGGAGGATCAAGGACCATATCATCGGCTTAACTGAGCGCAATTACTGCGTGACCATTAATGAGACTCCAGCGGCGTTCAGATTGGTGTGGATGCTGTCAATGAAGATGTTAAAGAGAATTGGAGAGAGTAAGCCCCCTTGTCATATGCCATTAGTCATGCCGAATGCTGTTGACGTTGCTGCTCCCCATTTCACTTAGCATTTCTGAGTTTGAAACTAGTATGTTAGCGTCTTAACAATATAAGGAGGTATTTGACTCTCAAGCATACACTTAAGTAGAGAATAATGGGAAACTCGGTCAAACGCAGCCTGAGCATCGATCCACTGTCAATGAAATGATTTATGACCTGTTTGATATAGCCATTTCAGTCCCATGTTCGGCTTTAAAGCCAAATTTATTGTCTGCAGTCATCATGTACGGTGACATTTGTCTCTCAAGCACTAGTTCTACCACTTTCGAGGGACATGTTGCCGCTGGCGGTAGGGCGATTAAGTTTAAAATGCATCTCATTCAATCGCAGGTTTCTGATTAAACATAAACCACTTCTAAAGCTGGAAACATGTCTGCCCAACTGTGGTATTTGAATGGATTTTCACTGGAGCATTACGGTATCGAGAGGTCAGGGGATATAGGCGATGGATCACGAATTGGCCCTCTGTACCAAGCTACTGCTGTTGTTATTCACAGTACCTGATCATCAAAATCCTAGACTTGAAACGAAAATAAAAATGCCTCTTTAGGTGTATTTAGTGCATGCGGGATTGTGAAAGATTTTTACAATTATTTTAAAATTTCAAATTGCTGCTCGTTCTACAGGATGGATGGAAAGTCTCTATAAGTTTTTTTTTTTTACATTTACGGCACTCCACTCGGTTTTACTTCATCAGAACTTCTTTGTTAAGTTATTATCCAAGAAGTCAGCATCTGAAAGAACTAACGCACTTATGTCAATGTAAGGTTGTAATATGCTTAGTGCAGTAACGCCTTAGGTATAATCTCAGGGTTACTGCAATTCTCGTACTAGCCCTACCATGTATACAGAGCGCTATGACCACTATCACTATTGCGATTATTAAAGAAGCTGCGGCCTCTAGCTGGGTCATCCTGGTTTTTTAGGGACAGAATAATATTTTTAGCCTACTCAGATGAAGGGTTAGTTCCCAAAACGTCCGCTTGCAGAGAAGTGTTATCATAATTTTCTAATTTTTTTGAAAACAGGAAAACAAGAGCAACTTATACATGACGATCATTTTTATAAATTTTTGCATCAAAAATTTATCTGGCGAAATATTAGCATGTGAACAAACATTCCAGCTGCCCACAGTTTTATTGAAGCCGAAGGCCGCTAGTTGCCCATGGCCAAAATGTGTCTAAATAGAGAGGGCCATCAAATAAATTTTTTTCTAGTAGATGATTGCTAATATCAACAGCAAAGTACAAAAAAGAGACACGTGTTCGTTTAACACAAAACCAGAACAGCATTGCCCAAGAAATGTCTGGTGAAGAACATCTGGTACCTGTTACTGTTGTGGTGGAATTTTCTGAAAGATTGGTCTATAACTATTTCAGTAATGTGCTGACAAACATTAAGATAATCATATAGATTGTCAAACACACAAACGGATGAACAGATCATTACAAAATTTGCTCATTTGTATCTCTTAATATTCCTAACAGTTCTTATAAATTTCATGAGGATCCGTTCTTAACCGTTTGGGTTATGTTATTGACAACCAGGAAAATAAATATATAAACAAACAGACAAACGAACGCACAGATCAGCACAATAATTTGGTTATTTGCTACTCGTAATATCCCTAATACATCCTGCAAATTTCATGAACAATAGTCCATAGCTTATTGAGTCATGTGGACGGGAAACAACAGGTAGACAAACAAACGGTTGAATGGATGTTCATCAATAGCTAATCATCTGTTCCTCCTAACAATCCCTGTAAGTTTCATAAAGATATATCCATTACTATTACAGTTTTCTTTTCTTGATGGCAGACAAACAAAGAAACAGGCACAACGCCATAAATGACATAGATTCCTGGACGGAGGTAAATATCCTTATTACTACCTCTACAAAGAGACATTCTAACAGTTATTAAGTTGTAAAAAAAGTCTACCATGATACTCTGCATCCTATTTTTCATTATAGTTCTTGACTTAGATGATGCCGCTTAATATCTGCAGTATGAAAGACCGCGCTGCTTTCATGAGTAAGTTGTCTTGCGTTTTCTTAATGACACTTTATTTTATCGCAAACGTAGTTTGATAAGGGGATTGCAAGATAATGATAAGGCTTACGATGACAATACAAACAAACACTCAGGGTGTTGGATAGCGTGCCTGAGAAGAAAGCTGATATGACTTGGGGAGGTGTCACGGAAAGTGTATTCACGGCACACGCTCTCTGGTCAGACGCATACGAAGGAGAAAACAAGAGGGAAAGTTTTGAGATTGTCCCCTACAGACTCGTGAAACCATACCATGGATACATGCAGTGGCCCCTTGATCCTACTAAATTGGGTGTTCTGCACAGAGCCATTCCGGGATAACGGGGATTCTTCCATGAACCAGTGCATGGCTGCTGACATTAGAGATATCAGTGATTGGGACGCTAAGGTTAAACTAAGTCGCTAGGTTTCACTTGTTCGGAGCTGCAGAAAGGAACATTGGCTTCGCCAAGTTGACTCATGTTGCTTCTGATAGAACTAACCATTATATATATATGTGATGGCTGAATGGGTAACTTTAGTGGAGCAAGACTGAGTTTTCAGAAGTGGCAAGGGCAATCCAATAACTATTAACTCCCGAAACCTGACCCAAGAAGGCAAAGCCAGCGCATTAAATCCAAAGTTTCCGACAAATCGAATCTTGAAGACTAAATTTCACCACTTTCACAATGCTATAAAGTCATAGACTATCCTCCTCCCGCTCATGAAAGCAGTGCACGTACACTGCAGCTATGGAACCGTGCGGCTCCTCCACGATAGTCCTGAGCCCTAACTGATTGCACGTACGTATAACTATCACCCGCGAACGAAGTGAGAGAGGTGATAATGTTTTCATTGAAGATTTGAGTATATATATTTATATATATTTGTATAGTTGTCTGTCCACCCAATATTTTGGATTAGATTAGATAGGCGGCAGTAGACGAACCAAAAGGCCCACTCCCAAAGAGACACCGGGACTTACACCCCGGCCCTCTATGAGCTATTGCCATTATGTTAGTAGGATGTAGAGGAATGGAGAAACGAGAGGAGAAAAAATGGAAGACGAAAGAGAAAAA
>LQNS02276499.1:3620824-3646308 GCA_001587735.2 Parhyale hawaiensis
TCCTCTATATCCTACTAACATAATGGCAATAGCTCATAGAGTGCCGGGTCGTATGTTCCGGTGTCTCTTTGGGAATGGGCCTATTGGTTCGTCTACTGCCGCCTATCTAATCTAATCTAATCTGATTCACCGTAAAGCGGGTGGAGGCTGTAGTCGTGGCTCCGTTATCGAATCGGTTGTTTGATAGATATGCAACGTGGTTTATCGTGTGCGTGCACTGGGTTTAAAACTACTTGGTGAATTTGATTTTATAAATGTGGCAGTCAAAGAAGGCCTCATGAAGTGAGCGCTGTGACAGCAATTATAGTGCGGTACATGAAATATTAAATTACAGACACTATATTGTATTATACCGCCCTGGTCACACCATACAATCTTTTGCCAACTGATTAGCAGACGTGCAGCTCGCACGTCGTTCATGCTACCGTATCTATGATACCGACTTTCACTGCGCGTCGGGACGACGTGTCAGCCGAACATCCACTCGTAAGCTCAGCGTGCGATTGCGTACAGTGACCGCTGCGTAGCCTAATGTGTTTACTGTCCTGTAGATAAACATCGTCAAAATTTCTTCAATAAAATTACTAAAGCTGTTCTCTGCAAACCTGAGAAATTCTCTCTATGATCAACAATTTATGTAAAAAATATACAAAGTACGTACAGTACTGACCTCCGTTCGAAATGGTTTCCGTTTGTAGTCTTGCAGCCAGGTCGTTATAGCCACGTCCCTGGTGAATTAGTTGTATAAATATCACTAGAAAAGGGCACTCTTTTTTTCTTAAAACTAAAGTTATGTACATAGATGTAAATATATTAGTAATCGAAACTTTCTACTTTTCAATTTTTAAAATAACAACGAGCTATGTTGTTTTTTCAGTCACTGCTTATTTCACCATTTTGTAGACTTAGAAGTTGCAGGCCTAAGGAACCAAATACATGCGTACAAATAATAAAGTATCGAGAGCAAAGCATTCAATTTGATGGCTGTCGTCAGATTCAGATTCTGCCCTGAAGGTTGAACTGAGAAAAATTCTATTTTCTATAAAAATCTGCCAATTCTACGGAAACAAAGAAGTCTACATCACACATATGAAAGGAAAAAAAGAGAAAGAATATACATTTATTTCTCCTCGATGGGAGGTTTACACAACTTAATGCTATAATCATCTGATTAGCTTAATATGTACTGACATCTGATATACGATAAGTATTGCGGTACCATACAGCTCAATTAACCTACAGTGCGTATAGCAACAGGCTTCACACAATCGTTCATTAAAGACAAGAAACTTGCCTACTTTACTCAAATAGAAAGTTGCTCTAACATCTAAGGATTTACAGATTTCACGAAACCCTTCAATAGAACGCATGAGATTGAGACTACTATGAGAATTTTGGCCAGATGTTACGAGTCCAAATGTAATAATTCTGGATCACTCGTTCACAAAATACTGTGTGCACTGAATCAAACATAAAGACGCCTAACAAAAGTTGCATTGCTAATATATTTTTAACAATTTGCATTTATGGTGGTATGAAAAAGTATATATCGTTAAGACGTTGAATAATTAAGTTCATTGGAATGTAGTTTGGTAGGCATTTCTGGTCTCAAGGTCAAGAAAGAGAATGTAGGGATGACAATTTAGAGGGATTATTATAGAACGCACAGGCCACATCTGTTCATTTAGCAAAGCAAGACGCCCGATGGAGCCGTAAATAAATTAGTATCGCTAATTCACCATTACCTAGTCTAATGAAGGAGTCGTAATGGTTGACATTAACATCGATGACCCACCTTTGCCGACGCTCTCCATCCACCCACAAAACTCTCACTTCCGCCACTAATAGTCCCTCTCCATAGAAAAAATACTTTTCATCAATCCAGCAGAAAACAGTTCTTCAGATCCATGATTGGCATTCCCTCCTCTACCATTAAAACCAACTGATCTAGTCCATTTGATCTTTTTAAAATTCTTTATTGTTACCGATGACACTCCAAATCAATTACTTACATTCCCCAATCGCCTACTTGTACTGCATGTTTTGTACATCTAGAGAGAGACCAGCGGGAAGGAGAACTGATTGATTGGAACTAAAAGACTTTTCAACCAGCAATAGACGTTATTTGCGTATTATTCATGTCTTTCTGTCAGTAACAGCGACCATGGTGCGGTGCTGTATTACTGGGCGCTGTAATTAAATTACTGAAAATGAACGAGTCATTGTTCATTGCTTGTTCACGCAAATAATACGAACTGACGGTAAAAAGTAATGGTAATTCGCATGGACAATACATCCCAATTAGGAGACCAACATGCATTGGTTCGTGCTGCATCTAAATCCGCTTTAGGGCTCAGAGAAGTATGTAGACGGTTGTAGTCGACCTCATAGTATTTGAGCTATGGCGTCATGGGCGGAAGACGCCCATCATAACTACACGCCCCTCCCCAACCCCCCCGACCTATGAAAGCAATTGATAACAATGAGGCCTAATAAAGGCTGGTTTTCTCGAAAGTGAAATAAATGCATTTTCACAGCTCCACGTCCGAGTGCGTTGTAGTGACTAGATAAATATAATAGGCTAGCAGCAAACAAATGCGTAGTTTCCAAGTTTTAATTTGCAGCAAACAGGAATGCTTAGCTTCTAAATGTCACGCTCCCCTTTTCACCCCATTTTGAAAAAGCTTGTATACGTACCGTTTACTAGTACGCAACATCTTGACCTAGCCTATATTTTTGTAAACTAGTTCATACTCTCAAAAACCTTTTTCGCCTCAACTCTGTGTAAGCAGCGTATCTCTCAACGGAAGATAGTGTCACTATATCATCTCATTAATAAGATTTAGGCTTTGTACCAGTTACTCTCAACAGACCAAATGGTAATTCTCTCCTATGTTATGGTCTAGTATTATTTTTAAGTTAGCATTAATAATGAAAACCTCAGGGTGCTGTGCCCTAACCTTGTTGGGCACAGCATCCATATGAGAAATAATTGCTCATTATCACTATTATTTATTACTGAAACGACCAAAGCTGAATCAAATCCCAACAATCTGGCTAGTTAAGAAAAAAATAGGATACCAAATATTCGATATATATTGAGACTATCATTAGAAACTAAACATAAAATAGGTACTCTGAAATATATATATATTTTTTTTCGGAGGAAATACGTTGATAATTAATGCCTGAAACTCGATCCAATATGATGAATTAAGCATTTAAAATTGAAGTCCCCCCCTTCAACAAGCAAGAGGTAATCTTATGAGAATCCCTCGATCGGAAAAGACGAATTGAACACAAACCCCTGACGAAAAACTCGGCTATGTTGAGACACTTCAAATATTAATATTCTTACGAAAACTGATGTGTATTGTAGGTGGTTAGCGACTAGTTCATGAGAGAGTCAAATGAAAGTGTTTTCTTTTATGAAAGATTAGTTGCGTCATAGTGTATGCAACTGGGTGTGCACAAAAATAGTGTATATAATGTTTGTCGAAGAGTAACCAGGCATAGCAGGAGTAACTGACAAAGTTTCCAATTTCCCTTCAAATTTGAAGTGAATTAAAACTCGTAAAGTTTGGCACTTTTCCTGCTGTTTAAACGGAGACAGCCACGTCAATGACAGAACACGTTCATTTGACGGTCGTGTGAACCCGTATTAACGCTATTCACACCAGGCAGTGTTACTTTGCTACAAAGCTTCTGCCTGTATTTGTAAGGGAGAAATAGGCTTTCTAGCGAAGCACTACAGCTTGGTACAGATAGGGTTAAGGAGTAACACTTGCTTATCCACCACCACCACCTGCTACACCATCACCCAACGCACGCGGCGACATTACACGACGGTCTGTGGAACTCGTCACGTCCAGGCGCTCGTCTTCGCCAAACGACGCGTGACAGAAGAATATGGCGTGACAGGACCTGCCTGTCGAGTGCTGCCTGTGGCTGCTGCACGAAAGTGACAACCGTGACCATATCTCCTGCTCTTGTAATTTTCTCTTGCATCTTTTCGTAATGTCATCGTGCCACATCAATCGCTCTTGTAATTTTCTCTCGTATCATCCCACTGTAATGTCAAGCCAAATAGGTACCTCGCAATTAAACTTTTCTATTGTATAACCTTGTAATGTCCAGTCACACATCTCTATATGAAGTTTTTTTTTCCTGTTTAACCTTGCACTGTCAAGCCACATAAACGCGCTATTAAACTTTTCTCTTGCATAACTTTGTAATGTCAGTAAGCCACATCTCTCGCACTTGCTATATTGCTACCCTATATGGATTTTCTTACAACGTCGTGCATCCACACTCTTCGTTCTTGGAAGTTTGTTTCACCAGATCCTTTCATCAATAAAAGTGGGGTCTCAAGCAGGTCAAATAACGGATTTCCTCAGCTCCATACGTTCGAATGCGTTGCTGTATCCGTTTAATAACATGAAAGCAGAAATTATTATTATTATTATTAAAACTTCACGAATGAGCTCCCACGGACAAGTAATACAACCCAAATGAAGCATCTTGCAACACCGGGAAGCCAAAAACCCTGCTAAAGGAAATCCAGCAAAAAACCATTAACAGCTGACTTAAACGCATCCAGGCCAATACGACCAAAAGCCGATGCGGGCAAAGCTATACGAGCCCTAACTTCCTTCGGATTTGAATAAATATCCAAAGCTTTTCTAGTGGCACTTGCTGCCTGAGCAGCTGACTTGACGGCTTATATTTTACTATCTATTTTGTTACACACACAATAATATTTTACGAGCGCTCAACAACACATTAGCCGACGAAACTCATTCCTTCCACCCCATTGCTTGAACCTGCCTTAACTCCTGTAGTTCTTTTCCATCTATTGATAATATTCCTGTTCTGTGCATCCTCGGGTGAAACAGAAATAGGTACCTATAGGATGTACCTACTATTTGTAACATCCATGTAAGAGGGAACGTCTATGCATGTTTCAACTATTCATGATCATGAGTAAATACTATTTATTTAAGTAATTTTAGGCAATACTCGCCATACCCAACCTACTGTATGTCAGAAATTGATAGGCTACCGACAAACAAACAAATCAAAACACTGGGAAATACTCTAATCTGAATTTGAACTACGATGACTGCCGCAATTTGAATTGCTGGTAAATTTTTACAAAAAGCCAATATAGCGCACAGCTTATTCACTACTAGATATTGATAGTAGTCTAGTAGAGAAGTGCAGTGATACCCATAGTTTTTGCATAGTTTTTGAGGTATATGACTTTTAAGTTTCTATTGTTTTCCTAGGGGAGAAAATAGCCGGCGTTGTTAGAGGCTTGGTAGCGACCCTATAGGAGCCTTATTAACCCAACATAATCTAACCCAACCTAATCCAACCAAACCCAACCTACCCAAATTCAACGTAACCCAATCTAACCTAACCCAATCTACCTGACCCAATCTAGCCTGACCCAATCTACCTCAATCTAACCTGACCCAATCTAACCCAACCCAACCTAACCTTACTCAGCCTAACCTAACCCAACCTAATCTAAACCAATTGTTAAAGTTGATTTGATTAGGTTGGGTTAGGTTAGTTTGAGTTAAGTTAGGTTTGGTTAGGTTAGGTTAGGTTGGGTTAGGTCAGTTGGGTTAGGTTAGATTGAGCTAGGTTAGGTAGGGTTGGGTTAGATTAAGTTATGTTGGGTTAATAAAGTTCCTATGGAGTCTCTAGCAAGCCTATGACGACTATAACGACGCCGGCTATTTTCTCCCATAGAAAAACAATGGGAACTTCAAAGTAATATATCTCAAAAACAATGCATTTCCGACTGATATATATGGGTA
This sequence comes from Parhyale hawaiensis, assembly GCA_001587735.2. Taxonomy (NCBI): domain Eukaryota; kingdom Metazoa; phylum Arthropoda; class Malacostraca; order Amphipoda; family Hyalidae; genus Parhyale; species Parhyale hawaiensis. The sequence goes on from LQNS02276499.1 coordinate 3,626,653, forward strand.
TCACTGCACTTCTCCTATAGATTGCTATCGATATATAGCAAGGAATTAGCTGGGCGCCGTATTGGATTTTTGTAAACATTTACCGAATTGCCTACGGTGTGTCGGCGACAGTTTTTACTCAATGTCAGTAAATGAGTTTCAATATTCTGCTGGGATATCATAGACTGAATGACTATCATGAACAAGATTCATGAAATCCTCATAGCAATGAAACTTTAGCCACACAGCAATTGAAATCTTGGAAAAAGTATGAAATTTTCAAAGCAGAAATATCAAGTTCACGTGAACGCAATTGAATCTTGAGCTTACATTTTGACTCACAACAAAGTGGGTAACAGAAATCAAACTGTTCATTCATTTTCACGCAGACCCAACGTTGTTTCTCGATAGTAATTTTTCGGAACGATACGACGCTAAAAAAAAATCATAATTCTGTAGTTTGTACTATGAACTGCACGGCACTGACCACGGTGCCGCCGCCATCTTGAAAGTGTCGCAGCTTAAATAGACATTTTCGAAACAAAAGCAAAACAGCACAGACGGTACTCAGCAAGTCATCATAGCAAAATTCTTCTTCTATATGGCGGGCGCATAGGTGACTTTAACCCTTTGCCTCCTGACGGCATCACCAGATGCCAGTCTCTATTTTTCCCTATACAAAAGCTATGCATCATGTAAATTACCCAAGACACTCACGGCATCTGTAGTAGCCGATGCAAAAAATACTGTTTTTTGCATGTAAAACTAAATTTTTTCTCAAATATGTGTTTAACTAACTTATTTTTCATAAATTTAACAAAAAGAAGTAAAAAAAACGTTATCTGAATTTCAGGAGGCAAAGGGTTAAAAGGGAATGTTGTTATTATGGCGGGTTCACACTTCAGTCTTTTGATCCCAATTGGTAGCACAGGATTCGAATGCGTAACTGCGTACGTGCGCAAGTACAAACTTTTAAAGAATTTTGAGGTAAATTCCCTCCACGTATGAAGAGATATCCGATACTTAACTGACGGCAGTTGCTGAGCAAACTGAACTGACGGCTAATATTTTAACACCTTATTCCACAAACTCGAAGCTGTGTTCACGAGAGCTCAACAAAATGTTTGATTAACTAACTGAGGAAACTCATTTTTTTGACTAGCGTGTACACAGGCGGTTAAAAGTTCGTTCACAGGCCAGTCGAAAGAATGAGATTCTTCAGCTAACCATTCAAAAGTTTTGATGAGTCCTCTTAAATACAAATTTGAGTATGGTGAAAAAGGTATAAAAATGCGTCAATAGTTCAGTTTGCTCAGCAACGGCCTTTAGTATTAAAAGGGAAGTATAACTCAAAATTCTTTGCACTTTTGTACTATTTACATAACACATCAATGCATTCGGACGCTGAGATGACAAAATACGTTCTTCTGATTAGCGTGTTTACCAGCCATGAAAAGCCTGTACATATGGTATTCAACAAAATAAGTTTCCTCACCTAATCACCCGATTTCGTTGAGCCTTATTAAACACAGCTTTGAGTTTACCTAAAGATAAAGAAAAATGTAAAATGTTAGCCCTCAGTTCAGTTTGCTCAGCAATGCCCTTAGTCAAGTTTCCGGCATCTTTTCAAATTTTTTTTGGAGGGAATTAAAACTCAAAATTCATTGCAAGTGTATGCTATTTAAATGGACACATCACCGCATTCAAACGCGGAGATACATGACGAGAGTAACTCGTTCGTTCGGCTAGCTCGTGTACAAGTAATTAAGGCTGGTACACCCGCTAGCCAAAAGCTGAGGAAACTCTCGCAAATGCCATGGAAATGTTTTGCGCAAAATCTCATTTCCCATTTAACACATGAGAAGGCCTTGGTCTGATGGCCAACAGACATGTGAGCTCTGTTCAACGAAACGACGTTGTCAGTGGTTCAAGCTCAACAACGTCACATATACATATCTAACACGAAGAATAATTCTATAGGTATTACCCATTGCCTTCCCAGTTAATGTTAAATCAAAGTTTATGATGAAACATATTAAAAATAATCAGCGAGCTGCCTTCCTGGATATTTCCAGGTGCGCGTGGGACTATTGATCTGTGATATTTATATATATATATATATATATATATATCGTGTCTGCTTCTGAAGGAAATAGGCAAAAAAAAAAATTGGTCAGGTTGCAGATTTCAGAATCAAGTAGCGTTGCCATGGAGATCGATGACCAGGTTGTAGAAGTTGGTAAAATTCTGATCCTTATCCCTTTATCTGAAGCTCTTCCTGCTTGAAATACTTCTTGAAATTGGAACAATATGTATGCAGCTTCTGGAGTCTGATTTTGTAATTTTTTTTTTTTTTCAGGTCACGTCGTGTAACTTCAGTAGGTGTTCAACAGAGCACTTACGAAGGGATGATTTTTCACGGGCAGTAGACAATTGGTTCTTCTACCTTACTGTTTTTTTTTTTTTCTTTTTTATTGACGGAGCGGTTACNTATCAATAAAGATACAAGTCAGAGAAGCGAAGATTCCGCCCTGGGCTTTATTAGGCAAACATATCGATTATTGCGTGATTGTTTTTCACGCACAGGTTCACTAGTCTATGTTATAATTCTACTTAAGGCTCCATCCGTCCGTACGTCTGTCAGTCCATCCGTCCGTGTGTCTGCACGTTACGCTTTTCAATGTAAAATAGGGGGAAATTCCACTTGTAAGAAGCTCTGATTTTCACTGGAACGAAGTTCAGCCATAGCTGTCTTCTTTAGCGCTTCTTGAAAAAATTTTAGTCATTTGCAAAGCATAAATATGAAGACCCTTTCAGTCGTATCTTATTTACCGTTTTTCATTTCTTTCGCAGCATATTATGTTGGCTTTGCTTGTGGTGTCCGATGTCCTTAATAGGCCAGCCAGATATGTAGTTAGGATACGCTGCAGGAGAATAGAAGGAGTGAAGTTCAAATTTTAGTTGCTACTTCTCGCAGGTCTGAGGTAGAAGATTCACTGCATGATTTGGGGCATTTTACAACCTATGTATGCATTATACGGTTCCGAGGACATCATAATTAAAGAACATTTCTTCTTTTCTGTAGAATTTGCACAGGTTCCTTCAGTATCAGATAGGTACAACTATGATGATATGGGTGTGAGATATCACTGAAGAGCATCGCTTCTTTTCTGTGGAATTTGAAGAGTTTTCAGCGGCATCCATAGCAGCGTCATCGGAGGGGTACGGAGAAACGTTCTCAAGTTTGTTTAGACGGGAATCGTCTAAAGCAATATCTTTGATAGAGTTTTTGATCCTGTCGGGCATAAGCCATGTCGCATATTTTTTAAAATGCATTTCGAGGGCTTAGAGCCAGAAGTGGCTTTGTCCATTTTTGGTGAAATCAGGCTCCCCTCACCAAAAGGGTGCGAGTCAGGCATATTATTAGTGTCACGGATGTCTATGCCAAATCTCTTCATTGGGAAGAGATTTGGCATGAGAATATATTGCATAGTTGTTATTATTATTATTAAAACTTCACGCTTGAGCTCCCACGGACATGTAATACAACCCAAATGAAGCATCTTACAACACCGGGAAGCCCAAAAGGCTGCTAAAGGAAATCCAGCAAAAAACAATTAACAGTTGACTTAAGCCCCTGCAGGCCAATACGACCAAAAGCCGATACCGGCAACAAATTCCAAACCTTAGCCGACCAGGGCACGAAGCACCGACAGAACTAATTAGTTCGACATATGACAGCCTCCAAAGTGAAAGAGTGCGCTCCGCACGCAGCACGAGTCGCTCTACCAAAACCCTTGAGAAGAATACAACCAATGCCTCTCATTATTGTACACCTTATAAAACATGCATAGCTCTGCTACTCTTCTCCTGTGGGACAGGTTCACTAGATCACTATCAGCGCACAGCCTGCTAGCTGAACTAACAAGTCGATCCAACAGACGCAAGTGAGTGTCAGCAGCTGAAGCCCAGACCGGTGAGCAATACTCCAACACAGGCAGCAAAACGCATAAAAACATCAGCGGGCAACCTGACTATCACCAAACACGGAATTCACCTTATGCAGGAGCCCAATCTTAGTGAAAGCACGTGACACCAACCTCCTAATATGCGGCTCAAATATAAGCTTCTGATCAATGACAACACCAAGAATCTCCAAGGAGCTAGACTCCTGAAGTAAAGTGTCATCAATCTCCAGTTGGGGATGCCTCGGTACAAGTGTGCGAGACCGACTGATAATCATCGACTTGGTCTTATTGGCATTCAGCATCATACTCCAGGCCGAGCACCATGCGCTAATGCGTGACAAATCCCTATTCAGAGACTGAGCGACAGCATCACGCAGGCGAGGAGTAGGTATCACTGCCATCAAAGTGGAATCGTCGGCATAGTTCATCAACGTGTTTTCGAGTGAAGAGAACATGTCACTAATATTGAGAACATACAACAGCGGGCCAAGCACACTGCCCTGAGGGACGCCAGACACCACCCCGACTGAGGCGCTCAAAACGTCGTCAACAGACACACTCTGCGTTCGCTCAGAAACAAAATCGCGAATGATTGACAAAACCCTACCACCCACACCAAAGGACTCCAGCTTGTATAATAGACCCCTGTGGTTAACCCTGTCAAACGCCGCGCTAAATTCCAACTGGACAAGGCGTGCTTCCGACCCGCAATCCAGCGCAGATTGTAAAAGGTGTGACACCGACAAGAGAGTATCACAACAGCCCAAGCCAATTCAGTACGCAAACTGACCAGCAGGCAGGAACCCCGTAACCTCAGCAAAACGACCAAGCTTACCAGCAATCAACTTCTCGAACACCTTCGACAAAACGGGCGTCAGGGTGATGAGTCGATAGTTGACCACATAGGGCCACACCGGACCCTTGGGAATAGGAGTAATATTCCCAGTTCGCCAACAACGAGAAAAACTTCCTAACCGTATCAGGCGCCGGAAGATCACTGCAAGCTTGGGGCAAGAACATCAGCCAGCTGCTTATAAAACAAAGGAAATATGCCCACCGGATCCACACCTCCATACGGATCAAGGCCTTCAAGCAGCACCCTAATTGCACCAGATCTGAAAGCCAAGAGGTCAAGCGAAGTTCAGAGTGGCATCCATGAGGCAATGCGATAACATCTTTGCTCTGCTTCCCGTCGAAGTGAGCAGGCAAAGGCTCCGCCCTTGCCAAGAGCTCAGTAATGATGCCCCCACCTGGACCAACAAGGGGCGGCAACGAAGGTTCAGCACCGAACACTGAACCATTTAGCTCACTCCACCATCGATGTGGATGTTCCATACTCAGCAGAGACTCCCTGGAACGCTGCCTCAGACGGCGCTGTGCCTCCTCATACACACGCCTAGCCTCAGCCCGTGACACTAAAAATATGCCTCACGGGCACCCACTTTGTGAATGGAACCCGATTTCATCAAAAATGGACATAGCCACTTCTGGCTCTAAGCCCTCGATTTCTTCTTAGAAGTTCGAGAGACTCAGTCTTGGTTTGATTTTCGTTCCTTTTGAGCGTAATCCATTTCACTTCCGCTTTCTTCACCTGAATCTCTTAAAAGTAGTAAAGACTTCACGCTGAGCTGACGCTTTTTGATAGTGAATTTAGATTTCAGCCAAATTTGGACACTTGAGGTTCAACGATCGATTGGTACCCAGGTTACAGTAGGCCCTAGGCATTTCCGGTGGATTCTTTTGACTGAACTATATTTTCTTAGTGGTGCTCAACGTTTGCCCAATTCGAAACTGATATTCGCGCCTTATCTTGCAAGGGCGATAGTTTGCTGTTGCAAAACTCATGCCTGCACAACTTTCGTTTCATTAATGGAAGATCAGGCCTGCAGAGATGAGACCTATTTTACAACAAAACTCAAACTAGGAACCGGAACAATAAAAAGCTTAGTCACAAAATAACTGCCATCATTTTTGAACGCGGGGCCCTCTGGCGTTATTTACGGGGTAGGTTAGGTAAGAAGAGCTGCGTTAGGTCGAGCTAAAATGAGTTATGATAGAGTAGCTTTGGATTGCTGTATTTTACAAAGTGAGAACGTTAACTAATCGTGGAATGCACACGGGTCACCCACGGGTCAAGTTAGCGTATAGAATATAATTATTATATTGGGGTAGAGAGACATTATTGAGTTAGAAAGAGTTCGTCAGGGTTAAGTGACGGGCGTTATCTTAGACGGGGTGTGTTACGTTAGCAGAGCTGCATTAGGTTAGACTCGGGTAAATTGCAATAGCGTAACGTAGTCTCGTTCATTTTGGAAGGTATAGACTTAATTCAACCGTGGAATTTCCACGGGTTTCACTAGTCCATAACGTCTCTAATCTCCCCAGATCGTGCTTGTATGATCGTGTTCTTGGAGAAGATTTTCCCCCTTCATATTTTTCCCCAGGCATTTAAATGATGCTGACGTATTGGCAATAGTTCATGCTTATAGAGGACTGGGGCGTATATAAGTCCTGACCTGTTGATCCGTCTACTGCCACCTATCCAATGTACAATCTACTTCAGCAAATATCCTTATGGGGACAACGCTAAAAAGTCGAAAAAATAACTGTACCTCATAAACACGGACACCTCTCGGCCAACACTGCCATTAGCGAGAATGCCGCTAGACAATAGAGACGAAACCGAGACTATCGAGAAGAGTCTCTATCCAAGGCACACTATCACACACTAAGAAAGGCACAGACTGGCAGTTTTTCAGTACTTTTGCAAGGAAAATAGTATCGAAAACGTGGCTAGACGTCTGTCGAGGTTCAGCATATTATTTTATTAAGGACTGCGTACAGACATAATGTTTTTTTTTTGCCATAGAAAACTTGATGTCTGTACTGCAGTCCTTAATAACCTGATATAAGGAAAGTAGTGTCCGAATGATGACGTCACCATCCTCCTTTCGGTATTTTCATCATAAGTTGGTATACAGGATACGAGTTTTATATGCATAGCTCCAGCCGCTCGAAATTTCATCGATGTTCCTTGGCTGAGACCAAGGAGGTTCTAATAGAGAGGAGCGCACCCTCTCTATTTATCTTACGGGAGCGTTGCGAGTAAACTTTTCCCTTAAGCTGGCTGAGTGGCATATCCAATCGGAGAGCGGCATTACCTCACGCAGCCTTTATTGGAAGCAGTCCTGAGCTCAAATTTTTATAGCCATTAACCATCGGCGATATTCCGAGCGGATGGAAGTATGTAAAGGAAATTTGTATCCTGTATACCATCTGATGATCAAAGTAACAGGGTGAGCACTGGGATATAAATCTTCAGACACGATTGTCTTGCAAAAATATTGAAGAACTGCCTGTCTGTATCTTCCTCAATTATATGCGCTGACCACTGCCACTTCAGCCACTTTAAGGACGTGCCAAAACCCTGTGTTTACTCGCCCAGAGAGTGCTTAAGCTTTGCTCCTCCCATTACAAGCTCCTTAGCTGAGACGGTTTTTAAAGTAAATTAGCGATATGTTAGTTAATATTCTCTTCGTTTTGCCCGTCCAAATATTATTCTCGTTAAATAATATTATTCGAGGCGCTACGCTGATGGCTTAACTATGACGCAATAACGCTCCAGGATGAGTTGAACTGCGCTTAGAAACTTCCCCTCTGTGTTTTTTATTACGTTTGTGCCCCTATTCTAGGGGGCCTTGCTCTATCTCGACGGCCTCGTCGAAACCCTATATGTATGTCTTCACTCTTCGTTACACGTTTAGCGTTAGTGACACTTTTACGCTAGCCTAGTAGAAGACCGATACACTGGTTTTTGTGCGTATTCTGGATACCAGGTAAACCAACTTCCGTAAGAAGCGTTCTCTCGTATTCAATGGTCATTCTAATGGGACATTTATTTTTTTCTTTCATTTCAGAAAGATGAATTCATGCAGCAACTAGCAACTGTTTTTACGAATGTTGCGACTCCAAAAGAGTTTGGTTGAAGGGCTGGAAGATTTCAACTAACAAGCCACTCGCGCTGTGAAGGCTGTGAGTGACTAGAAGGCTTCGATACGGGAAATCGTGCTCCAGTGGCTTAGAATTGAGGAGTTCCTTTTCGGTAGCGAAAAGGAGTGGAGGGAGAACTCGATAAAACCGACAAAGTCCCCACGGAATTTGGGGACGAGCAGTCCCGACTCCCTACAGCCCGTCGCCAACATTTGCTGCTTCAGCTGTTTGGACGGTGGATGCAACGCCACCCGAGGATGCGGCTGTTCAGTATTCCATGGCATCAAGTTCGGATGCTGCTTCCTAGTAAAGTGCATTTAGTAGTGTGGTTGTTGCCTTGTCGAGTGCACAAAACAATGCTGCCTTTTTGTCGCGTAATGCAGCAACTGTTGCACAAACGAAGATTCCTCCAATGATGGAACGAGTTCTATAAATTTTGATGACGACAGTTTTACATCATTTAGCTACGATGACAGCCTAGCATCATATAGCTACGATGACAGTCCAGGATCATTTAGCTACTATGACAGCCCAGTATCATTTAGCTACGATGACAGCTCTGTACCATATAGCTACGATGACAGCTCCGTACCATATAGCTACGATGACAGCTCTGTATCATATGGCTACGATGACAGCTCAGTATCAATTAGCTACGATGACAGCTCTGTATCATATAGCTACAATGACAGCTCTGTACCATATAGCTACGATGAAAGCTCCGTATCAAATACATACGATCGGAGCTCTGTACCATACAGATACGATGAGTGTTCCGTACCATGCAGCTACGATAAAGGCTTCTCAACATATAGTATCGCTGACCGCTCAGTCTCATCTTATGTGAAAAGGAAGTAATTTGCCGGAACTAAAATACAGGATGAAGACTCTGGCTTAAAACCACAGAGAGGCCCCGCAATGATGTAACGTAGGAAAGGTGTTCCGCGTCCAAAATTTGCAAAATAAAAGAGAGACAAACCAAGAAAGGTGCGAGGCCGAGTAACAGTTTTACCAGGTAAAAAATACAAAGTTGGAGGTAATAAGAAAAAATATAGAGGCAAAGCAAGACCCTAGGAGAGGGGAAAAAACAAAGTTAAAAAGATTGGTAATAAGAAAATTAAAAAGAATAAAGGAAGAAATTAGAAAAAAAGAAAAGTCTAATTGAAAAAGCGTGGTAACGTGAAAAATAAAAAGAACAAAAATTAAGTAACAGCTTAAAAAAGGAGAAATGACTAAAAGAAAATGCATGGTAACCAGCCAATGAAAAGAGCTGCAAAGAAATAAAATAAACGTTAACAAGAGAGAAAATGAATCGGGTGGTAATGACTGCGGCACTGCGTGACTATCAGACACTTGTTTTGGTGAGCGTCACAACGACAGGAGGAGGGGGAGGGAGTTGGGGGCGAGGGGGGAGGGGTTAAACTGATCTTTTGAAGATGCTCCCTCTTAAGTGACGACTTTAAGAAGTAACACGAACTATGACCATGAACTATGACCCCTAAATCAAGAACTTATACTAGAATTAAGAAACTGAATAAACAAAATAAATAAACATGATTTATTATCTCGCGTACAGGATACAGTGGAGACACCTAACGAGGTTTTCCTTAGCCTTAATTCTAGAATTTTGAAGAAATGGTGTTGTGAAGAGCAGGAGAAACAGTCCGTGATGAGAGTCAGTTTGGAATCCTTTGCCAAGCTTCGCTCGCCTCTCGGTGCTGGAGTGCTCATCGCAATGTAAATCCGTAGCGTCAAGTCCAGGAATCGAACCCGGGCCCTCCTTGGTGCGATAACGAGCCTTTGTCACTTCACCACCACTTCACCACTAAGGCCATAAATAACGAGCTATTACCATAAATGACAAGCTTAGACAATAAAAGAGGGACTATATATGATCTTAAATAATTAAATATGACCATAAACCATAACTATAATCATAAATCAAGTATATGGACCATAAATTATGAACAAAAATTGCATACCACGAACTATAAATGAACTGTACACGCGTAACAAAGTACTGTGCACCGTAAATTTTGAAGTTAAACTTTCCATTCAGTGCTGCAAAACTACTAGAAACTAAAAACAGAAAACTGGGCACTATGGACTAACATATATAGATTGGACGTCATCTACCATTAGCCAGAGCACCGCCGCAAGCAACGGTAGCACACAAAGACAGGTGCTAAGAGTCCCTCTTCATATGCAGAGTATTGTGCATAGGTATGTATCCATAGATAGTATGGCACCTCCATGTGCTATGCTACCCTAAAGCTTGGCGTGGCTCGTCGCAAGCTCCATGGCACCAAAATAGGCCACAGTTTGGTACACTAGGACAGTTGCCACATATGTACTTTAAGGAGATGTGATATAGCGGGTTAATGTGGTACAGCAGGCCAAGGTGCCATCTGAAATCGGAAGGCAAAAAACAGATAGAGGAAACCCTAGAATAGAAACCGAAAACTATAAACAGAAAATAATCGCTGGAAACCAGACGCTAAGAACCGAAAACTGAATTCTAGAAAATGGTAAAGTTTTATATCCTAAAAAATAATAAACTAACAAAGGCAGGGCGTATGGGATGGGACAAGTGTGGAATCCAACGTACAGCCACCTCCACGTGGTGAATTCTGGGTTAAACTACTCTACTGCATAAGCGAAAAGCTGCACAATACTGTATATTAACTTAACTAAGCATAAATAAGAAAGGAATGAGTTTATCTCTCACTGTTTGGGTATGATGTATGCCCATGAGGAAGGAGGAACTACGATCAGTCAGCATTTTTTCACAGTGAACATTTGGAACGATCAACACGTCAATAATCACTTAGACAAACACTGGGAGCAGCGCCCTCCACAATTCCGAGCTCTTCCTCCAGGATTGAACTACCTACCGCTTTCAGGCCCAAAAACCAAACCGACATTCTTCACCTCGGGCACTCACGAGGTGAACTCGCACCCGGGGGTCGCCTTGCGTATTCCCCTCCCTCCGTTGAAAACACTCCAAAATTTGGGGCGTTTTTGGGACCCCCAACTGAACTTTTCTAAGCATGTAATGGAAACCCATAATGGCGTGTCCTCTAGACTCGGCTTCCTCAAAGCTCTTGAGAGCACTAGCCGGGACCAACAGAAGGAAACGCTGATTTTAACAAATAGGGTCCTCATTCGGTCCGCCATCACTTATGCGGTCCTAGTGTCGTTCCCAACGTCTAGTCAAATTACATTAACAAGCTACAAGTCGTCCAAGACGCAGCTCAGCTGTAGCCGCAAGTTCGAGCCTCCACATTGCCAAATTAGAGCACTCCGAGAGCGCATACCTCCGCCAAGGAAGGCAGTGGTAACAAAAAAATCAAATTGCTTCTGAAACCACGATTATATTTGCCTCGACAGCAACATTTAATCATTTGTGCCTTTTGATAGCAGTGACAGTTTCTGTTGTTTTCTTGAAGATCCAATCATAATTTTTGAGCTATGCTGCTAACAAACATTATGACAAACATAAGTCATAATGTTTTAGCATTGCTAACAATTCCTGTAAATTTCATAACGATCCATCCATTACTTCTTGAGTAATTGTGCTAACAAGCATAAAGTCAAGCACAGCGACAAACAAACGAATGAACTAATAGAACATCACAAAAAATCATCGCGTGCAAAATACCCGAGTTTTGCTTTGCGGCTAAGCTCGGGTATTTTTGGACGCAAAGAAGTCCGTGAGGGCTTGGTACGGGTCTGCTTCATAGAAAAAGGATTTACCACTAAGATGATTATCCAGGGAGAGGAAGAAGTAGTAATCTGATGGCGCAAGGTCAGGTGAATAAGGTGGATGGCACAAATTTAAGTTTTCCACCCAAGTCACTGTATGGTGTCCTTGACCACTTGCGCGACATGCGGTCTGGCGTTGACATGGAGGAAAAGCACCTGGCTGATTCTGGCCCAATTCCTGTCGCACACGTTCCAATTAATTGGCCCAATTCCTGTCGCACACGTTCCAATTAATTGGCCCAATTCCTGTCGCACACGTTCCAATTAATTGGCCCAATTCCTGTCGCACACGTTCCAATTAATTGTTGCGAGTACAGGTCTGCAGTGACCTTTTGGCCCGTTGGTAGAAGCTCAAAATGAACCACTTGACGACCTGTCCACCAGACACAAAGCATAATCCTGCGTGGGTGCATAGACGGTCTTGTGGTGTGAGACAGAGCATACTGGAGTGACAACCAATGTTTGGAACGCTTGAGAGTCGCTACTTTCGGCTGTCCGACTTTGAAAACAATTGCTACACAGATTGTGCACCAATTTTCACTTCATTCAATAGCTAATCAAAAACAAACAGAACTTTCTTGTTGCCTGATATAAAATATGTATTAAAGGAGGGAGGAGGGACTACCTTTATTCAAGTTTTAGAGTACGGCATTTATGTTAAATCACCTTATGTCAGCGAAATATAACTATAACAGTATCTACCTTTGAATTTATTTCTGTGAGAACAGATTACCAAGACTATGAAGTCCTTATACACCTTTTTAAGTCGGGGTTATGCACAGCGTTTTGTATCCAGGACAGAGTTGGACGTGACCTTTGACCTGATAAAAGTAATTCCTTTCCATCTATTCCACTCCCCTCTCCCGCTCTGTGGCCGTCTTTTGCAAGCCTCGTGGCAGTCTTCAGGACAAGAATTACCTAAGCCCTTTTTACTGGCAAAGCCTTAGGCGGCCTGTAAAAAAATAACAGTGACAGGAGCTAACGGCTCAGAGAACATATTTCATTGTATGAATAATTGAAAGGGCGAAGTTGCTGACCGCAAGTCCGTAACAAATTGGTCAATGCCGCTAGCCGTACCGCTTACAGCAAATAGGTCAGCACAACTGGCCGTTACGTCTACAGCAAATGGGTCAGGACCACTGGCTGTACCGCCTACCGCCGCCACGGTAGCAGCATGCTTCCGTTCTTAGCTCTAACACCTTGTATCGCTCGCCGGTTCGATGCCCAGCCAAGCAGCGAGCTCTTTGCAGATCTTGGTGTGCTGACTCGGCAGTTGTGTGTGCATGCACGGCGCCGTGGCGGAACTGCCTTCCTCAGAGATGGGGGGGGGGGAGGGGGGGGGTCTCGGGTCATTTGTTTCTTCGGTCTAATTGGCGCCATAGTTCGTGACCCGAGGTCACCTGCAACTACACTAAACTCATCTGGGGCCAGTGGGCCTATACCCGCAGCACAAACCAGTACATGTGGGTTTCCCAGGTGAGGGTGTGGTTTAAGTTGACTTTACTTTAAATAGGTCAGCACCACTGGCCGTAACGCCTACTGTAATTGGGTCAGGACCTCCGGCTGCAACACCTACAAGAAATGGGAAAGGGACCGGATACTCAAACGCCTTGTAAATTCACAAGCATCGTAACTGTACAGCTGCAGGCACGAGTCCAACCATGTAACTGCTGAAGTTTTACATTTTTACTCCTCAGTTTTACATCTGAGGCTGTCTACTATCTAGGTATGCGTCGATGGGTGGTTCAAACCACTTTGATCATAATTTGTAAAGATCAGTATAAGAAAGTGACAAAATCTGAGTTATCGGTACTTCTTCAAGGAACTGTACAGTTTACGTTACCGTAACTTTACGAGGCGTTTGTCCATCCAGACTTTCCCTTGTCTGGATGGGTAATTATTTCTATATCTTCATTTGCAACAAAATAATTTTATAAGATCAGAAAACTTATTCTACTCCTGTCTCGTCCAAGCTGCTTTGTGCGTTCAATTATTGTAAGCCCCGGAGGTCTTGGGCGCTGAGGTCCTGAGTTAACAAATATTAGTTCATTCAATTAAAAGGATACAACTTCCATTTTTTGCTACCTGGTCACATATTCGCTTATCGATCTGCATCACAGCACATTATACTGTAATTACACCTAATCTCTGAGGAAGGCAGTTCCGCCACGGCGCCGAGCATGCACACACAACTGCCGTGTCAGCACACCAAGATCTGCAAAGAGCTCGTGTGCCTCACGGGGCATCGAACGAGCGATACAAGGTGTTAGAGCTGAGAACGGAAGCCTGCAGCTACCGTGGCGGTGTTTATCATAATTAATGTCTTGATATCAATTCAAGAAAAGGAATAAGGAAATACTACTTTTGTAGCAAGCATGAGTATTGCATAAGTATGGCCATAGTCTTTCACTTCTTGGTGTAGCAAATTCGTTAAGCTTAGCCCGCGTACCGAGCTTGACGTGCCTGGAACATCAGGCAGGAGCGTTGGCTTCGTCACTTTGAATGGAGTTTCAGGTATTAACTTTGACTATGCTGGAAGCGGTCGAAAACTCAATCTTGTTCCGGACAATGGCGTTCTGGCAGCGTCAAGCGCAATCGGGTCGCTGCGGTATCTGCTACACGCTGCAAAGGGGTTTCAAGATATTCGCAGTAGCAGGCACTGTTTTCTAAATGTGTTAAGTAATATTACAGAAATGTTCAGATGCTACGCTTCTGTTTAAAGGAGAGGCGTGTTTGGAAGGAGCTGCCATCGCCCCCCCCNCCCCCCCCCCCCCCTGAGACGGAACGATGTTCCTGTGGCGGCATCCGCCGGCCTTGTCGCACATCACTGCGCACGTGACGTAACTGATAGCCTGCGCAGCGGTAGACGAGTTGCAAACCACAGCCTCTGTCAGGAAGATATTTAATAGTCTACTAGCGCTGCTCGACGCACTAATTATTTTCTACGCAGTTCCCTCCTTGCTTAAGCGCTCCAAGGAACGTTGCTGCGTCTTTAGTGAGAAACACGAGTGATGAAAACGTAATGATTTACATTTGGCTCATTCTGTCTCTTTTTTCCATTAAAGCAAAGCTCAAACAAATTATTTGATCTCTGTACCTAATACTTGCTATGCAGATGTAGTGAACTTTTAGTTATAGTTTAGACAGGCCAGCAATGTTTACGATTGGACGCCTGATGTTGAAGTTGACTCTACAATATTAAGCTCAGAATTAGCCTGAATACCCGTTTTCGAAAAAACTTTCTTTTGTACCATCCATTGCAGTGAAAACAGACGAACAAATTCATACAATTTCCCATATGGATGCTGGGCCTAACATATTCAGAGTACAGCATCCTGAGGCATGTACCTGCACGAGTATTTGTGCATTCTATGAATGTCGCTATAGCTATCATAGCAAATGTTATGTTGAGGTGATCTATGACACTTTAGCTATAACTAATAACAGGTCAACTTTTTTCAGCTGAATATGGCTTCGGGGACGTCATGAAAAAATAGTTACGCCTACTTTACTTTCCTACATCTGCTGTGGCGAATATCATATTCATAATTGGGATCCAGCCACCATTGAAATAAAGCCACTTATTATCAATCGAAATTTAAAAAAATATTACACTGGTCTACAAAAAAGGTTTTGTAGTTAGTCCCAGTTTTTCAGATCATCGAGTATAATTTCGATGCCCTGAATCACGAAAATGACATAAACATCTCTGCATCATGCTAGGATTTAGTTCTACACGGATGATAAAAAAAGATCCAATCTTTCGAATGCGATCAGATTTCTGTACGTTACTGGCTAACGGTAATTTAAGCAAAGGTAAAGTTAACATTGCCTGTACTGGGAAAACCTGACGCACTGGTTTGTGCTGTGGATACAGACTAGCTGGCCCAAAAGGAGTAAGTACAGCTGCAGCCGATTACGGGTCTCAAAGAACTATGGTGCCGAAACGGAAAGTTTTTTTCAACGACCCGAGCTCCGCTACCCTCCCATTGCTGGTCAGGCAGGTGCCTATACACAGCTCCGCATATCAAGCAATTGCCGACTCAGCACGCCGAATGTCGCAAAGATCGCCCGGCAGGCAGGCTCGATCCTGGCACCTCTAGCACAGAAGTCAGACACGCATGGTATGCTGCTGCTGTGGGCCTGACTGGTAACAGAGTAAGTACGCTATGAAGTTTATGACTGGATTCCCGTCACAAATGACATATTCGAGGAAGATGTAACAATTTACAACCCCGATACAACTGTAAGTCGGTTGAAAATGGTTAGATCTTTGCTATTTTTGTTCTTGGCCAGTGACTTGCCAATACTGGATGCGTTCGATTGGGTAGGTAAAGTCAGTCAAAGCCAAGTTCACACGACTTGATTCGTACGGACCTGTAAATGGGAACTTTGACATCGTCACAGTGAATTGCATTGCAAATTTTGGAAGCAATCAAATTATATTAGTGTTATGCATCTTGCTAACTTATTAAATGTCATATCCCGCATACACATGCACAGCCTCCCGATACGATTGCAGCCCAGCTGGTACAGAAGCTGCCACTTCTCAAAAACGTTACATCGCATCTATTCGAGGAAGTGCTCCAGCATACTGAACTGGATTGTGGCAGCATTCTATTGGTTGTGGTCTCCGACTCCGTGAAACTTTACAAGTTTCATTGTATTTTAAAATTACCGTATGTTCAAGTTTTAATAGTTTAGGTTTCTAGAACATAAGTCTTGATGCCAATTTTTTGTTGCCTATTGTTTCTTGTAATGCCATACATTCTCTCTTGGATTTAAGTCGGGTGACAGGACAGGCCAATCCAAACATGCAACGTGATGGCTTTCGAGGAATCTCATGACAGTGAACGCTGTGTTGACTAAGGCATTGTTTTGTAATAAGCTGAAATCCACTGGCAAATTATCAAAATGATGGAGAACAAAATATTCATTAGACATGACCCAACCATTTAGTCGACAAGATAAATCGCTCGTTTGAACCACCAGACGCTCAGGATCATAAGCACTCACTGCTCCTCATACCATGTATCATTGAAACAGTCCACCTAGATTGAAAATTTTCGCCTATCCATCGTCGAAAATCATGAGTCGGCCATTGCTGCCAAGCCTATTGTACATGCTTTCATCGTTAAATGTCACTCTTCGCCAATAAAACGCGTCACAAATCTAGTGCGCTTTGACAAGCTTTAAACGACACTTTAGATTCTTCTACATCGACGGTTTGCATCTTGCAATGCAGCCTGTCAACCGAAATTCTTTAAATTTAATCTTGATTGTAGAAACTGAACGTTTTCCCACAAGGTCACCATGTTTCTGAATCCTAGGAGTTTCGGCTATATATCGAACACTGCAAGTTTACTAATGTCTCTGCACAGTCAGTCGAACAGTTTTCTCAACACATTTGAGTCTTCTGCCTGTTTATTTTTTGGTTAGTCGCGTAAGTTTCGAGCCATCACTAAAAGAAAGACGTGGCAGTGAAAGGGAGCTTGATGCTATAATGCTTATTGTTGCTGAGTTTTGTGTTGAGTGTAATGTTCTCATATTTTTCAGACTCAAAGTGACATAATTACGTTTACATACTTTTACTAGCCCCCTGCTTGTCCTGAATATTTTCGAGTTGGCTTACTACAGACTAGTCTTGTCAAAGTCACTACGCTCCAGCCTGCGAGCCATAACTTCTATGAGGTAACGGCTGTGACCCAGTCAACTATTTCAGCATTCAATTTGATTGTCAGCTCTTAAAAAGGTGAGCCATGCTATGCAATGTCTGTTAGGATAGGCACTCCCAACAGGTTTAGGCCTATTATTAATTGTGGCATTCTTGTCTATTTTACCATGAGGAAATACTATATTTGGGTCACCTATAATGCTGTAATGTATTAACGTATGTTATTTGGTTCATCCGGGCAGCATCTTGTGGAAAGTAGGTGATATTTGCAAGGAAGGGAGTCATCTGATTGGATATGGCAATAGCATATTGTTGTATCGTGCTATTTCATTTGAGTTTTGTTGTACTAGTGAGTGAATCTCATGTAACCTTACTGCCGATTCAGACGTGAATTTGTGCCCTGTGACTGTTAAATTGGAAGCGGGGGCTTGGTCATGCTATGGAACTTGTATGCGTTGTTTCTCCTTCTTCACCAGAGCGGCCGATTTGGGGCCGGTATTCCAGCTCTTGGCCGTGGGCTGTGGGGCCAGAGTGTGAGAGCAGTCAACGGAAGCGGCAAGACGTTCGTTGATATTGTACTTGGCTGCTTTCTGGGAGACATCCCCATACCTGCTCGGCAGCGGGCGACTGTGCCACACTTCTGGACTCATCTCTTCCACCTCTGTCCACGGAATCTGTCTTGCTGGAATTAGTTTCCCTAATCTTTTGCATCTATGTTTTGAGTTCTGGTTATTTTTGTCAACCAGCACAGTGATTGTTTGAGCTCTGTTAACTGACCTGTCTTATTCCATTGTTTGTATAGCTTTTGTTTGCTTGCTGGCGCCACCTCTCGGTGGTGAAGTGACAACGGTTCGGCATCGCATCAACGGAGGCCCGGGTTCGATTCCCCGGACGGCACGCTACGGATTTACACTCGTGGAGCACTCCAGCACCGAGAGGCCAGGCGATGCACAATGAGGGATCCTAAATTGACTCTCAGCACGGACTGCTTCTCCTGCTCTTCACACTACTTGATCTTCAAAATTCTAGAATTAAGGCAAAAAGAAAACCTCGATAGGTGTATCCATTGTACCCTGTATACGAGATAATAAATGATATTTGCTTTGTTTGTTTTGGTTATCAGCTCCGATATAATTTTGTTATTTAAGTTCTGGCCTTTATTTTGAGTTTATATCCTGAGTTTCCATTATGTTCAGTTTTGCCTAGTGTCTTGTGTTTTAATTGAGTTCTCTAGTAAACATTTTATACCTAGGCTTTATGCCCTTTATTGGTTTTGTTGACCTGTGGGTTTTAACACACTAACCATCTTTTATTTCATCATCGTCATCATTTTTGTTATTATATAGCCCTAAGTTTTATTTGAGTTTCCCTCAGTTACTTATTTCTTTTCTCTTCCAATCTTTCCTCTCTCATTATAGAAAATACCATATTGTCCGACTGGGGGCCTGCCTCTTCCTTCTTCTGTGGGCGGTTTAGGCACGCCCTAACAGCAGTTAAAAAAATATGAACTAAATTATATCAAAGATAAAGTTCACTACAACGGAGCGACTGTTAGCACGAGTAAAGATGCCTTGTTATTCGAAATGCAGCGGAAGAGACTGCATTATTGTTTAATTCTAAAACGTGGAGTACTTTGTTGCCCTGTACGTTTTGCTGTATCACGTTTTAAAAAAAATATATGCTGACGAATTATCAAATTAGAAAATTATGTACGAGACTTGGAAATCAACTCGACGATGAATCGATTGATGTGTAGTTTTATATGATCAGTAACCTAAAATCTAGCGTAATTTAAAATTTACTGAAACTATTGACGTGCGGAGTTTCTATTTGGCGTCACTGTACATGTGTATGAAAACAATCAAATTTGCCCATCTCCAGACCAGAGTGTAATTACCTCCGCCAAGGAGGTTATGTTTTCGTCGTGTTTGTCTGCCTATTTGTCTGTCACCAAGATAACTCAAAAAGTTATGAACCGATTTGGATGACATTTGCAGGGAATGCTAGGTATGTTAGGAGGAACAGAAGATTAACTTTTTGGTGAAGATATGTCCCTCCGTTTGTTTGTTTGTCTGCCCCCTTTTTCTCGACGCTATAACTCAAAAAGTTATGGATGGATTTTAATGAAATTATCATGAGTTGTTAGGTGTATAACAAAGAGTAAAGGCGTCTTTTTGTGACCACCGCGAGGATGATTCCCCCTGATCGCTCATGATTCGCGCGTTTTTGTGACCGCATTTTGACGTGATTCTGATAGCAATCAACCGTGATCAGTGGTGA
>LQNS02276499.1:3698989-3715718 GCA_001587735.2 Parhyale hawaiensis
AGTCCCACTCGCACCTGGAAATATCCAGGAAGGCAGCTCACAGTCTTACCCCTTTTTCGAGTTAGATAAATACAGTAGGTGGTCCGCGTGATACGAACCTGGAACCTCATACATAGCGAGGCGCAACTGCAAGACCAGCACTGAGAATGCATTCTCAGTGCTGGTCTTGCAGTTGCGCCTCGCTATGCATGAGGTCCCAGGTTCGCACCGCGGACCACCTACTATATATAAATATTGATATATGCTCGAAGCATTTTATTATATAAGAATTAAGGTGACCTCCGAAGCTTTGGCCGTTAATAACTTAATAACTTGTGACTACTGCTGGAGTTCTTAGCTGTAGAGAGTATCTCTCCCTCCGTTTGTTTAGACCATTTTTAAACTCGTTGACCGTCTCTGCACTGACAACGTCGGGGGGGAGTCTATTCCACATATTCTCTATGAAATACGGAAAAGTTGCTGGCTCAAGTTTGTTCTTTGAGCTTCATGTTTGAGTTTTTGACCGTTGTTTCGCAAGCGATCATTACCTAACGTCTCTCAATAAGTCTCGTTGTAGGTATGTCGTTGAAGCTGTGCTCTGATGGTATGCGGTCCACAGAAGCAACTGTATATTATAAAAGTTTCAACACGCAACTTCTCTTGTGGGATTTCTTTACGTAACTTTTTCTTAAAAACAACTGGAGCGAATTTGATGACTTTGGGGTCAAAAGATGATTTTTTTTTATTGACCAACATGCATTATCAGCACTAGTGCACCAAACGCAGCCCTTTTGTTGAAAAACTCATGAAAGTATGTACTTGAGAATACCTTACCATCCTATCGAAAAAAGTTCACAATACTCCAAATTTCACCATGTCCACAAAGTCCACGAAGTTCACCAAGGGCACAAAAGCAACCAAGTTCACAAAGGCCCGTGACCAGGCCATCACTAATAACTCGGGAATTCCCTCGTTCGTATCTTGGATACGGTTTGGCAAAAAAAAAAGTTGGGTGCCTTGAAATTTTTTCTCCAATATTAAATAGGGGAAAAATAAGGCTTCGGACGGACGGACTGACGGACAGATGGCTCTCTTATTATAGTATAGATTAAGCATACCTGAGCCCCTGAACAACCCTGTCAGAGTTGAAAACGGGTGTCAAAAACGGTTGATACACAGCCCTTTCACATGGCTGTGACCAAGGATCTTCTATAGAGAAGGAGGGAGCCAGTAGCCTAGCCCGTTGAAGCTCAAGAGTCTCTTATGGCTGTCAGCCAGTTGTCCCAAGCACCAATCGCATGTCAGTAAAGAGTCTCTTATGGCTGCAGCCAGTNCCCCCGTGAAACTCAGTGCTCCCCCGTCTTTTCCACCAATGAGCGTCTCAGCCATAAGAAATCTGGTTGACTCGCTGGCAAGTCTGTAACTGGGCCACAAAGCTCCCTCCTTCTCTATTGAAGCTCCTTGGCTGTGACACACGCTAGCCAAAAGCTGAGGAAACTCTTGTAAATGCGCAAAATATTTTTGGCAAAACCGCACCTTTCTAGCTATTCACACGTGAGACTGGTCCGATCACGGAGTTAGAATTACTCACTGAGTCCGATGACCAAAAACGTTCGAGCTCCGTTCATCCAAACGACGTTGTCACGGCTGTGGACTAAACACCACGACAAAAAATACATCTAACAAGCAGAATAATATAGCAGATGCTACCCATTGCCTTCATAAGTAATATTAAGTTCAATTCTACGATATAAGTAGGGCGTAAGTTGAGCAGAGTTCTTGGTATAATCTATACAACATCAAACTATGTTGACCGTGAATCACTAAAAATGGTTTATTACTCATTAGCTCACTCAGTGCTGGTCCAGGACATCGTCATCTGGGGTGGAGCTCCACGTTGTCATATTCATAAACTTGAGGTAATATTGAACAATATACTTAGGCGAATACTTCGTGTTAAACGTAACGCTAACAATATTCCTCTACTGAATTGCAGTGGTCTGTACTCTACTCTGAAAACGTTGCAATTTCAGAATGTCTACAACTATTCCTTACTTAAGTTTTTTCGATTCGTGTTAAATAATCATCCCGATGAATTTCAAAAGCATTTCGGTCCATTTATTCCTCAACAAAATTACGAAATGAGACTCTCTGTTCTCAATCTCCCTAATGTGCGTGTTGACGTTGAAAAACGCTCAACAGTTTTTCAAATTGCATTGCTTCTCCATAGAATTCATTTGTATTTATTAGACTCAATTTTTGACAATATAAATATATTATTTAAAAACCATTTTAAAGAATATGTATTGCAATTGTATTAGCCTTTGTTTTATGTTTGCCAAAAATTTATGCTTCACTTCTAGTGGCTATCCAAATACATAATTGTAATTGTCTCTTACTCTCGTACCAAAACGATGATAGTATTGTATCAATGTGTCTGTGTGTAATAAACCTATCAAACCTAATAATATATTGGAAAATAATAAGCTGTTGCGGCTCCGAAAGCGAACTGAAGAACCTTGCCGCCGGTAGAAGTCTATGGTGGCGGTTTGTTAATAAAATTTCGCGCGTCTGACCAGTGAACCGAGCGCAAAACTGCTGCATGCTCCATCCTAGAATTTTGCGCAAAAGCGGGAGTGTGCAGGTTTTTAGACGTCGATTTTGGGCGCAAAACTAGGATACTCGTTCTTTTGGATAGCGTGTGACATCGGCATTAGATATTAGGAAAATAGAAAAACTTTGCTACAAACCTCTTTACTTCATCCGATGCAAGAGAGATTAAATGCATCGTCGATTGGTGACAGAATCTAGGCAACTATAGCGCAAAGCTCCATTTGCCATAATCTTAGACGTGTATATTGCCTCCGGCCCGTTTGCTGGAGTTTTGTTTGGGTCTTAAACCTCAATTAGTTACTCTTGAGCCATGATTCCCGTTCGGGTGAATAAAGATATTTGTACATATATTATATTTACAGGGATTGTATATTGCTAACGTTTTAGCCATCACGTCAGTTGTCTTATAGTGCCGATGCCTCACGCTAGTTTTACAGAATAAATTTACGAGTTTTGACAATAGACTCGACGTTTAGAAAAACCTGCCCACTCTCGCTTTTGCACAAAACTTTAGGATTAAACATGCGGTATTTTGGGCCGCGATACACTGGTCAAATGCGCTAAATTTTGTAAACAAACCGCCCCAGTTACATCTACCGGCATAGGTTGTTCAGCCTGCCTTCGGAGCCGTGAAAGCTGATTATTTTTAATAGGTTTCATCATAAACTTTGATTTAACATTAACTGGGAAGGCAATGGGTAATACCTATAGAATTATTCTTCGTGTTAGATATGTATATGTGACGCTGTTGAGCTTGAACCACAGACAACGTCGTTTCGTTGAACAGAGCTCACATGTGTGTTGGCCATCAGACCAAGGCCTTCTCATGTGTTAAATGGGAAATGAGATTTTGCTCAAAAAATTTCTGGCATTTGCGAGAGTTTCCTCAGCATTTGGCTAGCGTGCGTACCAGCCTTAATTGCTTGTACACGAGCAAGCCGAACGAACGAGTTACTCTCGTCATGTATCTCCGCGTTTGAATGCGGTGATGTGTCTATTTAAATAGCATACACTTGCAATGAATTTTGAGTTATAATTCCCCTCCAAGTTTGAAAAGATGCCTGAAACTTGACTAACGGCATTGCTGAGCAAACTGAACTGAGGGCTAACATTTTTACACTTTTTTTTGTCTTTTGGTAAACTCAAAGCCGTGTTTACTGAGGCTCAACAAAACATTCGGTTGATTAGCTGAGGAAATTCATTCTGTTGAATACCATATGTACAGGCTTTTCATGGCTGGTACACACGCTAATCAAAAGAACGTATTTTGTCATCTCAGCGTCTGAATGCGTTGACGTGTTATGTAAATAGTACAAAAGTGCAAAGAATTTTGAGTTATACTTCCCTTTAAATACTAAAGGCCCTTGCTGAGCAAACTGAACTATTGACGTATTTCATACCTTTTTCACCATACTCAAATTTGTATTCAAGAGGACTCAACAAAACTTTTGAACGGTTAACTGAAGAATCTCATTCTTTCGACTGGCCTGTGAACGAACTTTTATCCGCCTGTACACACGCTAGTCAAGAGAACGAGTTTCCTCAGCAAGTTAATCAAACATTTGTTGAGCTGTCGTGAACACAGCTTCGAGTTTGTGGAATAAGGTGTTAAAATATCAGCCTTCAGTTCAGTTTGCTCAGCAACTGCCGTCAGTTAAGCATCGGACATTTCTTCATACTTGGAGGGAATTTTACCTCAAAATTCTTTAAAAGTTTGTACTTGCGCACTTACGCAGTTACGCATTCGAATCCTGTGCTACCAATGGGGATCAAAAGACTGAAGTGTGAACCCGCCATAATAACAACATTCCCTTTCAAGGTCACCTATGCGCCCGCCATATAGAAGAAGAATTTTGCTATGATGATGACTTGCTGAGTACCGTCTGTGCTGTTTTGCTTTTGTTTCGAAAATGTTTACTTAAGCTGCGACACTTTCAAGATGGCGGCGGCACCGTGGTCAGTGCCGTGCAGTTCATAATACAAACTACAGAATTATGATTTTTTTAATGTCGTATCGTTCCGAAAAATGACTATCGAGAAACAACTTTGGGTCTACGGTGAAAATGAATGAACAGTTTGATTTCTGTTACCCACTTTGTTGTGAGTCAAAATCTAAGCTCGAGATTCAATTGCGTTCACGTGAACTTGATATTTCTTCTTTGAAAATGTCATACCTTTTCCAATATTTCCATTGCTGTGTAGCTAAAGTTTCATTGCTATGAGGATTTCATGCATCTTGTTCATGATAGTCATTCAGTCTAAGATATCCCAGCAAAATATTGAAACTCATTTACTGATATTGGGTAAAAACTCTCGCTGATATAGCTACCGTGAGCAATTCGGTAAATGTTTACAAAAATCTTATACGGCGCCCAGCTAATTCCTTACTATATATCGATAGCAATCTATAGGAGAAGTGCAGTGATACCCACATATATCAGTCGGAAATGCATAGTTTTTGAGATACATTACTGTATTTTGAAGGTCCCATCGTTTTTCTATGGGAGAAAATAGTCGGCGTCGTTATAGTCGTCATAGGCTTGCTAGAGACCCCATAGGAACTTTATTAACCCAACACAACTTAATCTAATCCAACCCTGCCTAACCTAACCCAACCCTACCTAACCTAGCTCAACCTAACCTAACCCAACCTAACCTAACCCAACTTAACCTAACCCAACCCAACCTAACCAAACCTAACTTAACTCAAACTAACCTAACCCAACCCAATCAAATCAGCTTTGACGATTGGTTTAGGTTAGGTTGGGTTAGGTTAGGTTGAGTAAGGCTAGGTTGGGTTGGGTTAGGTTAGATTGGGTTAGGTTAGATTGGGTTAGGTTAGATTGGGTTAGGTTAGATTGGGTTAGGTTGGGTTTGGGTAGGTTGGGTTAGGTTATGTTGGGTTAATAAGGCTCCTATATGGTCGCTAGCAAGCCTCTAACAACGCCGGCTATTTTCTTCCATAGAAAATAATAGAAACTTAAAAGTCATATACAGTATCTTAAAAACTATGCATTTCCGACTGATATATATGGGTATCACTGCACTTCTCTACTAGACTACTATCAATATCTAGTAGAGTAGTAGTGAATTAACTGTGCGCCATTTTGGCTCTTTGTAAAAATTTACCGGAGATTCAAATTGCGGCAGTCATCGTAGTTCAGATTCAGGTTACAGTATTTCCCAGTGTTTTGATTTGTTTGTTTGTCGGTAGCCTATCAATTTCTGACATACAGTAGGTCGGCTATAGGACGATTATGGCCTAAAATTACTGAAATAAGTATTACTTGCTCATGATCATGAATAATTGAACATGCATAGACGTTCCCCCTTACATGTTAGAAATAGTCCATCCTATAGCTACCTACCTATTTCTGTTTCACCTAATTATGCATAGAACAGGAATATTATCAATAGATAGAAAAGAACTGCGAAAGTAAAGGCAGGTGCTAGCATGGGGTGAAAGGAATGAATTTCGTCGGCTAATGTGTTGTTGAGCGCTCGTAAGATGTTATTGTGTGTATACCAATATAGATAAAATATTAGCCGTTAAGTCAGCTGCTCGTGCAGCAAGTGTCACTACAAAAGCTTCGGATATTTATTCAAATCCGAAGGAAATTAGGACTCGTAGAGCTTTGCGGCATCGGCTTTTGGTCGTATTTGCCTGCAGGCGTTTAAGTCAGCTGTTAATGGTTTTTTCTTTAGCAGCGTTTTGGGCTTCCCGGTGTTGCAAGATGCTTCGTTTGGATTGCATTACCTGTCCGTGGGAGCTCAAGCGTGAAGTTTTAATAATAATGATTTGTGCTTTCGTGTTATTTAAACGGATACAACAACGCATTCGAATGCATGGAGCTGAAAAAACCCGTTATTTGACCATCTTAAGAACCCACTTTTATTGACAAAAGGATCTGCTGAAACAAACTTTCATGAACGAAGATTGTGGATGAACGACGTTGTAAGAAGATGCATGCAGGGTAGCAATATTGCAATTGCGAGAGATGTGGATTACTGACATTACAAGGTTATGCAAGAGAAAAGTTTAATAGCGAGTTTATGTAGCTTGACATTACAATGGGATGATACGAGAGAAAATTACAAGAGCGACTGATGTGGCACGATGACATTACGAGAAGATGCAAGAGAAAATTACGAGAGCAGGAGATATGGTCACGGTTGTCACTTTCGTCCAGCGGCCACAGGCAGCACTCGACAGGCAGGTCCTGTCACGCCATATTCTTCTGTCACGCGTCGTTTGGCGAAGACGAGTGCCTGGACGTGACGCGTTCCACAGACCGTCGTGTAGTGTCGCCGCGTGCGTTGGGTGATGATGTTGCAGGTGGTAGTGGTGGATAAGCAAGTGTTACTCCTTAACCCTATCTGTACCAAGCTGTGCTGCTTCGCTAGAAAGCCTATATCTCCCTTACGAATACACACAGAAGCTTTGTAGCAAAGTAACACAGCCTGGTGTGAATAGTGTTAATGCGGGTTCACACGACCGTCAAATGAACTTGTTCTGTCAGTTAATCGTCCAAAAGCGTGGCTGTGTCCGTTCAAACAGCGGGAAAAGTGACAGACTTTATGAGTTTTGATTCACTTCAAATTTTAAGGGAAATCGGAAACCTTGTCAATGACACCTTCTATGCCTGGTCACTCATCGACAAACATTATATATACTATTTTTGTGCACCCACAGTTGCATTTACTATGACGCAACTAATCTTTCATAAATGAAACCGCTTTCATTTGACTGTCTCATGAACTAGTCGCTAACCACCAACAATACACATCAGTTTTCGGAAGACTATTAATATTTGAAGTGTGTCAACATAGCCGAGTTTTTCGTGAGGGGCTTATGTTCCATTCGTCTTTTCCGATCGAGTGATTCTCATAAGATTACCTCATGCTTGTTGGGGGGGGGGGGACTTCAATTTTAAAGGTTTAATTCATCATATTGGATCGAGTTTCAGGCATTAATTATCAACGTATTTCCTCCGAAGAAAAAATATATATATATCAGAGTACCTATTTTATGGAGTTTCTCACGATAGTCTCAATATATAGCGAATATTTGGTATCCTATTTTTTCTCAACTAGCCAGATTGTTCGCATTTGATTCAGCTTTGGTCGTTTCAGTAATAAATAATAGCGATAATGACCAATTATTTCTCATATGGATGTTGTGCCCAACAAGGTTAGGGCACAGCATCCTGAGGTTTTCATTATTAATGCTAACTTAAGAATAATACTAGACCATAACATAGGAGCAAATTAGCATTTGTCTGTTGAGAGTAACTGGTACAATGCCTACATGTTATTAACGAGACGATAGTGACACTATCTTCCGTTGAGAGATACGCTGCGTACACAGAGTTGAGGAGAAAACGTTTTTGAGAATATGAACCAGTTTGCAAAAATATAGGCTAGGGCAAGATGTTGCGTACTACTAAACGGTACGTTTATAAGCTTTTTCAAAATGGGGGGAAAAGTGGAGCGTGAAATTTAGAAGATATAGACCAGCTAAGCATTCCTGTTTGCTGTAATTTAAAACCTGAAAAACTACGCAGATGTTTGCTGCTAGCTACTCAATTTAATTGGTCACTGCAACGTACTCAGACGTGAAGCTGTGCAAATGCATTTATTTCACTTTCGAGCAAACCAGCCTTTATTAGGCCTCATTGTTATCATGTGCTGAACTAGTTTATGGAAAAAGTACTGTAATAGGTTGGGGGTGGGGAGGGGCGGCAGTAATGATGCGAGTCTTCCGCCCATGACGCCCTATCTCAAACACTATGAGCTCGACTACAGCCGTCGACTTCTCTGGGCCCTAAAGCGGATTTAGATGCAGCACGAACCAATGCATGTGGGTCTCCTAATTGGGATGTATTGTCCATGCGAATTACCATTACTTCTTACCGTACCGTCAGTTCATATTATTTGCGTAAGCAAGCAATGAAAAATGACACGTTCTTCATTTTCAGTAATTTAATTACAGCGCCCATTCACACAGCACCGTACCATGATCGCTCTTACTGACAGGAAGGCATGAATAATATACAAATAGCGTCTATTGCTGGATGAAAAGTCTTTTAGTTCCGATCAATCAGTTCTCCTTCCCGCTGCTCTCTCTCTCTCTAGATGTAATTATCTTGGTAGGGAGTTCATACAGAATATGCAGTACAAGTAGGCGATTGGGGAATGTAAGTAGTTGATTTGGAGTGTCAGCGGTAACAATAAAGAATTTTAAAAAGGCCTAATGGACTAGACCAGTTGGTTTTAATGGTAGAGGAGGGAATGCCAATCGTGGATCTGAAGAACTGTTGGTGCTGAATTGATGAAAAGTATTTTTTCTATCGAGAGGGACTATAAGTGTCGAAACAGCTAGTTTTGTGTGTGGATGGACAGCGTCGGCAATGGTGGGTCATCGATGTTAATGTCAACTGTTACGACTCTTTCATTAGAATAGGTAATCGTGAATTAGCGATACTAATTTATTTACGGCTTCATCAGGTGTCTTGCTTTGCTAAATGAACAAATGTGGCCTGTGCGTTCTAATAATCCCTCTAAATTGTCATCCCTACATTCTCTTTCTTGACCTTGAGACCAGAAATGCCTACCAAACTACATTCCAATGAACTTTATTATTCAACGTCTTAACGATATATACTTTTTCATACCACCATAAATGCAATGCAAATTGTTGAAAATATATTAGCAATGCTACTTCTGTTGAGCCTCTTTATCTTTGATTCAGTGAACATTGTATTTAGAAAACGAGTGCTCCAGAATTATGACGTTTGGGCTCGTAGCATCTGGCCGAAATTCTCATAGTAGTCTCAATCTCATGCGTTTTATTGAAGGACTAGTGTCCCGAGCCGTCATTGTAAATGACGGCATATTGGGTTATTAAATGACTGGTGCACGTGTGCGATAAATGACGGCAGTAAGTTAGCCCTTCAGGAAAACCCCCGCTGGCTTCCTCATTTTTCCCCTTTCTAATACTGAAGAAAAAGATTGCAAGGTACCCCACTTTTTTTTTTCGCCGAAAAAAAATTGCAAGTTACCCCACTTTTTTTTTACATTTTGAAATCTGAAGTTTCTCCTATCTTATTCCCATAGAGCGTGACAGGAAAGATATAAATATATAAATAAATAAATAAATAAAAACACGACGTGAATATAGTAGATTTCGTGAAATCTGCAAATCCTTAGATGTTAGAGCAACTTTCTGTTTGAGTAACGTAGGCAAGTTTCTAGTCTTTATTGACCGATTGTGTGGAGCCTGTTGCTACGCACTGTAGGTTGTGATGCTATACTTATCGTATATCAGATGTCAGTATTGAACTAATCAGATGATATAGCATTAAGTTATGTAAATCTCCCATCGAGGAAAAATAAATGTATATTTCTTCTTTCTTTTTTTTCATATGTATGATGTAAACTTCTTTGTTTCCGTAGAATTGTTAGATTGTTATAGAAAACAGTATTTTTCTCAGTTCAACCTTCAGGGCAGAATATGACGACAACCATCAAATTGAATGCTTTGATCTCGATACTTTAATATTTGTACTCGTGTATTTGATTCCTTAGGCCAACAACTTTCAAGTCTAGAAAATGGTGAAATAAGCAGTGAGTGAAAAAACAACATAGCTCGTTTTTCTTTTTAAACTTGAAAAGGTAAGAAGTTTCGATTTCTATTATATTTACATCTATGCACATAACTTTCGTTGTAGAGAACAGAGTGTACTTTTCTAGTGATATTTATAAGTTCAGCTAATTCACCAACGACGTGGCTACAACGACCTGGCTGCAAGACTACAAAAGGAAATAATTTCTACCGGAGGTCAGTATTGTACGTATTTTGAATATTTATTACATAAAGTGTTGATCATAGAGAGAATTTCTGAGGCTTGCAGAGAACTGTTTTAGTAATTATATTAAAGAAATTTTGATGATGTTTATCTACAGTACAGTAAGCACATTAGGCTATCCGCGGTCACTATATATACGCAATCGCACGCTGAGCTTACGAGTGGATGTTCAGCTCACACGTCGTCCCGATACGCAGTGAAAGTCGGTATCATAGATACGGTAGCACGAACGACGGTCGAGCTGCACGTCTGCTAATAAGTTGGGCGAGAGATTGTATAGTGTGACCAAGGCGTTTTAATACAATGTAGCTATTGTCGGTTTTTTAATATTTGATGTACCGCACTATAATTGCTGTCACAGCGCTCACTTCATGAAGCTTTCTTTGACTGCCAGATTTTTAAAAATCAAATCCACAAAGTAAGTTTTAAACCCAGTACATGTAGACGGTAAACCACGTTGCCCATCTACCTAACAACCGATTCGATAACGGAGCCACGACTACAGCCTCCGCCTACGATGAATCAATTATATAAAACCTCAAAGTGCAAACAGTTTTCCAAGACAAATGGCTATGGTAATTTTTTTGTATCTATCTTAATTCTGAATAAATCTACAATCGTGATGACGTACGGTGCGCCGTGACGTTCCAACACGGTGAACTGCCCGCCCTTTCGAGGTAATACTGGGGAGCACTATCGTCGTTCACGACCACTTTGCGTTCACGTAAGCTTTCCTGCGAGCGCCATCACTAAAATAAACACTACCTAAGCTAACTTAACCTAGCCTAACCTAACCTTACCTAACCTAACTCAACTTAACCCAGCCAAACCTTTCTAACCTTACCTAACGTTACATAACGTTACCTAACGTTACCCAACGTTACCTAACCTTACCTAACCTAACGTAACCCAACTTAATCGGCGATAGAGTGAGCAGCGCGGCGCGCCAACTTGAACGCCGCTCACACGCACACGATCTGCGAACACAAACACGCACACAAAGCGGTCGTGAACGACGATAGCGCTACCGGGGCCGCTTTAAGTACCCACTGTGGCAACTTGACGCCAGGATGTGCTACTCGCACGTCATTTATGCTGCCGTATCTATACCACCAATATTGAATATGCATCGAAACGACTCGTGACCTGCGCAACCATTTGTTCTTGTGAATGCATATGCGGCGTCCGTATAACGTGATCGGATGAGTAGTTTGATGTTCGAGCAACTTTTGTCGTCGGTGTGCAGCGGCCTTAACCATTCCTGCATGGGCAGGTCAAAAACGCTTTCGTAACAATAGCATTATGGATGTGATCAGATATAGGGCGTGTTCGCCTGGACGCTGAAATGCAGCCTTCATTCAAGGCTTGTAACTTGATCGAGACTCTGGACAAGCACCCTGGCTTATAGACTCGCTGATTCAAGTTTTACGTGTTGAACCTTAACAGATTACCTGTGAGATTTCCAAGAACTCAATGTTACTCAGTAAATTGGAGTTTTCAGTCGGCTCGACGTCATCAGGTCGCTCTCCACACTTTCAACACGACTCAGATTTACAAAGCTAAAGCCTTCATTTGAAATTCCGAACAAGTCAGGTCTCAAATGCTTAATTGCAGCACCCACTCGAACGCGCCTTTAGTCACCCGTTCTGCAGGTATAGAGGGTTAAGGCAGCACCCAGCAGCATGCAGAATACCGACGGCTGCTGCTTTTTAAACGACACTCATTTGCATTTCGGCCATCATTCGGACCTAGAATACCAAACCAAGAAAGTACTTGCCAAAAATAGTTGGCTGTAAGATATCTCGAGTACTAGCGATGAAAAAACATGAAGAATTCCTGCGTTGTTTTCAGTGGCAGTTGTATCAATTTGTAGTACTGCGGCTTCTGTGAAAATACGGACGCGTGAAACATGTTTTATTTGCTCTTATCGAACCCATCTTTAAAGTCCTGCAGATTTTTTTGAATTATTATTTCTAGTTATGAAAGCTTTTTGAGGTGCTCCAATTAATAGCTGATGTCTCTGCCAAGTGCATCAAGAGTTGAGTACCTGTATACCTCTCAGTATTATTAACCCTTACGGTATGTACTTTGCTTGTTAGAGCTTTCGTACTGAAATGGCGAAGAAAGTCGCAGCAAAAAAATGTGGTATTTTATCAGATAAAAATTACAATTGTGGTAAAAAAAAGCCACGTAGTTTCTAAATACATGGAGAAACTGCAAACATTCTGGAATTTTAGTTGAACGAACAGCTAACTTCACAATTATTTCTGTATGCTACAGAACAGTAGGCTATTTAATTCATCCAATTCAGGACCGGATATACACAGCGGGGGACTGGGGGCAAGTCGAGCTGGAGGGTGGGGGGCAATTCAGCTGATTGGCCCCTGAAACCACTGCCAGCGGAACAGCACGTAAAACTTAAAACGTCTATTTACCATACGTACAACACAAAAAGTATTTATTTCATCCAACATTTTACCAAAGTGTATCTGTTGGGAGAACTTCGATTTCTTTCTGCTAAGTAACCACATGCAAGACCTGCTTCTGTTAGGTGAGCAGACGCAAGAATAAATATCTGGTCAATCGATTACAAAACAATTTTCCTTTTTTTTCTGCTAAAATATCTAACAGTATACTAGAATTAATTACCACTGCCAAAGAGGTTATGTTTTTGTCGCAGTTTGTTCGTCTCTCTGTCACCAACCTAACTCAAGATCGAGTTATGAACGGTTTTATATGAAATTCACAGAGAATGTTTGGAGGAACGGATGATTAACTTTCAGTGAAGATTTTCCAACGGTCTGTATGTTTGTTTGTTTGTCTCCTGTTTTTCTTGGTAACATAACTAGAACAGCTATTAACGGATTTTCAGGAAATTTACAATGATTGTATGGAATGTAACAAACAGCAACAGACTAAATTTCCATGATGAACTGTCAGTCTTTTTGTCACTTTGTCTCCATGTTTTTATTTTTATTTTTCTAATGTCTCAGAACAATGAGAACATAGTTCAAAAAGTTACGGAAAGATCTTGATAGAATTTATAGCAATTGCTAGAGATGTTAAGAGGCACACATGACTAAATTTAATGATGATCGGAAAGTCAGTTTGTGTGTTTGACTATATATTTATCTTTGTTAGCACATAACTCAGAGCGTTATGGACAGATCTTCAAGAAAATTACAGGAACCGTTATTAATTTCAAGAGTCACAAATGATCAAACTCTCGTTTCAGGAGCAATTCAACTTTTCGTTAACATTACCTTGTTTGGTGGAGGAATGTGCTCTCAGAATGCTTCTCTTGCTATATATGTCTTTCTTTGTAAAAATTTTATCATTTTTAATATACTGTATGTATCCTTGATGAAATATTATTATGGGTTGTAGTTTTATGTATACATATATCTATATGTCCAGAGCACATGTGTCATTTATTTACTCCGAATTTTAGGGTTAATGGTGTGGTAATAAAGCAAATTTTGCATTTGATGGGCAATATACGCCACAGAATGTTCACAGTTCAACCATACAACCTTTTCGCAATTCCAGTTACCGTGGAATCCATTGCGTCTGTATTGTAGGGTGGTGTCCAAATCTAAACGCCTACGATTCGGTACATGTTAACTTTTGTTATAACTTTAGGAATAAGTATTTTTTTCAACTGGAATTAGCTAATCTGAGATAAAAGTCACAACATTGTCTTGGTCCCGCCATCGTTCATATTTTGCTACGTTCATAGATTTTTTGCGGTTTATGATAACGCTCTTTAAGAAAACAGTACCGTAGAACTCAAAGGCGCATGCACGTTCTGACAAGACGAGCACAACGTTCATAAACAATTCATTTTCCTCTCTTTTCTTGCACCAGCAACTCTTAGTCAAGAGAACTGAAGAAGAGGCAGCCAGAGGGACATTAAGCATTGCAAGAGGCTCCAGCGGACTGAGCAGGAGGGAGAAAGTGCTGGTCCACGTGGCCATCTGTTGTCTCTGTCTTTCCATGCTCTGGGCAACAGCCTGCACTTCCGGCGCCCTTTAACTCACTGTACGTACTCACTTGTAACCTCAAAGGTTGACTTTTGCTGCCAAAAGGTAGGTACTCAAGCTTGACCGATATCTTTGTACTTTGAGTGCGTGGTAGGTATGTGCTCAATAACTTTGAAATGTTTCACCTACAACAAAGCGTAAGTAACAGGAAAAGGAGAGTTCGTTTTTTTAGCCGAAACAGAATTTGTTAAGGCAATTAATGACAGTATATCTTGTTACCAAAGCTGATATTTGAGGCTCTGAGTAGCGTACAAGCTCATTTAGGTAAATCATGTCCAATAATTTATTTATAATGCATTCATAGTATGTAAGGTATACTTAGTTATGAAATTTATATATAAATTGACCAATTGTTCTAGTATTCTGGACTATGTATGTTTAATTGGCGTTGGTGGCCCTCACGAAATTACACCGTCATGGGTCACTTTAATATACCCAGATTTCATTTGGTTTATCGCTAAAAAAAAATTAGTGCGTTCGAAAGGGATTTAATGTTTTTTCCGTAATCAGTCAAAGTGTAATACTTGTGTACTGTACTGCTTGATCCTGTATGACCAACCGTACTAATATGAAGACGATAAAAAAATAGTGCCAGTCGAACGTATTTGATGTTTAACTGAGGCATGAATGATCATAGTGCATGGTAACAAGCTAAAACCGAAGCATGAAAACTCGAAATATCTAGCAAAATATATAAAAAAATTTGGAAAGCAGACCAGGAAAAATTCCGTGATCTCTAACGACGTTCAAATATTCGCACAACGAGGTAGCCATAGTCTACAGATGGTGAATGCAGGTATAATAGCTAACACATGAGCCTCTTCTATGCAGCCTCAAAGTTGAGTAGGAATTTTTGGTAGTAAAATTCACTTTCGCTTGGCTCATATATTGAAGGGCCATTGACTGGCTTGCCAGAGTCGGGTTAAGTCCAACTGACTTGACTTGTCCAGCTTCAGACAGGAGTGATGGATTCGCCATTTTTGAAGCGTGTTGCAGGTGTAAAGCAGGGGGCGCACTTAACGACTTTTGTCGCCGCTAGCAGCCTAGAACTGTCACGACTAATCAATTTACGTGACTACGCCACCGCTTCAGATTACACAAAATTTACCTAAAAAAATGTTGGAAACCTTAGCCGCTTCTGCAATTTTTACACTACAGTAAATGTCAATGGGCGAACTTTCAGCTGTCACTCCTAATTTTGAGCAGCTTAAATCCTCAAACAAATGATCTTAGAGAATTAGAGCTCCATGTTCACAAACGTCGTGTTGAAGTCACGGTCAGGACTACGCGCAATCGTTAAGTTTAGTTGGCTCTAAGCCGCTAGCGCCAACCAAAGTTGTTAAGAGGGCACAGGGCTTTCGAAGTTACTCGATTACGTTTGCGTCCACTGAAAATTCTGTTTCGCAGTGCTGGATCGAGTCTTCAGACGTCTCAGGGGTAATCGATTAAAGGTGAACTCCTGACATTCGAGTCATAAGTCGAACCCAATGCACCGATCTGAAGCTCCAGACAAGCCAAGTCTGCTCATCTTAATTTCGCTCGCCACTCGACGACGCTTTAGCCCTTTACTCCCGCATCGAGTATCAGGTATTATTTGATGCCGTCCATTTGGATATCAGATAATTGTCTATAATTTTCTGATAAAATTAAAGCATCACCAGCCGCTACTTCTTGGGGTTTAGGCTCTATATTATCTAAAATTCACGTCGGCAGCTAACACAATACCCCAAGTGTGATAGTGCATGGCCGCCCTATCGGAAACTTTTAGGCGATTACGCGACATCAACCCATACCACTCCCATTTTCAATGGATCAATACCTGTGATGGCGCCGTAAGTTTGCATTACCTCGATTTCAGCTCACTACTTTGAATCTCAATTTGGGTACAGATGATCTTCGAGGGCGTTCAATTTTACAAATCAGGGGATATGACTAATTAACTTAATTCGGAATTTGCGCGGGTATCTTGAAAAATTTGTTCGTAGAGCGGTTACGCTTAACATTTTTTTTTTGCTTACTCCGATATGCATCATTTATTTATTTCGGCCAAAGACAAACTTAATTTGAACGTCGTTAGAGATCACGGAATTTTTCCTGGTCTGCTTTCCAACGCAGAGCAACGAAACTGATACCTCAGCTGAGAAACAAGTCGTATGAACGCCGCCTGAAAGAACTGGGTCTGATCTCTCTCGAGCAAAGACGACTCAGGGGGCAACTAATAGAAAC
>LQNS02276499.1:3723142-3750485 GCA_001587735.2 Parhyale hawaiensis
CCCTTCGCCCCTCCCACTGTGGCCTGTGACCTGCCACGCCATTGGCTGCCTTGAGACTGTACTTGCTGAAAGGTTCAGGAAAAAAAATCGCTTCCGCTCTCTACTCACAACTTTGCTATGTCAAGCCACCGTTTTTCTTGAAGCTTCCCTTTAAACGGTAGCGATTCCAACTGCTCTGTCAGAAGCATAAACTGAATTTGTCTCGAGGTTAGAATGATGGTAATGGTAGTGAGCAGAAAACGTCTATATAAAAGCTTCACTGACAAGCTATAAGATCGTGGAAAGCATTGCGTCGCTGAGTACATCACAGGGAATAAAACTCCGACTTGTAACCACGAATGAAGCTTTAATTATTAATGCTTATAATTTATAAGTCATGCTCGCTGTAATTTTACACTTCGTTAATATGATACGGGTCTGAGATATTGAAAAAATAGTGCCTCTGCTCTTTGAAATTTCCGAGGTTCCTGCTTTTTTTCTACAATTTTCATAGGTTAAAGCTTCTCATATATCTAACTTCTTGCATGTCATCACGAACTCTTCCAGGCAGTCCAGGAGGGTAATTACAGTTATGACATACCCCACCTCTTTACTGGCCAGCTGCCACCTCGCCACAGAGCCGCTTATAAGGCCGCTGTCAGGACTGTAAATGGAATATTTGAGAGAACTCATGATCGTGGGGAAATCCTTGCTTTGGCAGCTCTGAGTGCAGAAGGACAGATATGCAGACACGTTGTAAACTCTACACCCCGCGGATACCCCGCAGGCTTTAATCAGTCAAATATATTTTTCCATAGGCGGCGGTGTTCTTGAATTGGTACTAGTACAGTGTGTTTCATGAAATGACATCTAAGTAATGAGAATATTGCTTGACGTCTGGGCTGGTTCATTTTGTTGATATATGTTAAAAGACTTCTGACTCGTTTTTATTTGGCCAAGCTTCAAAGAGCTTTAATGAAGAGGAGGGAGCCAGGAGCCTCGTCTAGGAAGCTCATGAGTCGGGTGTGGCTGTAGCCAGTCTCGTATGCACCAATAGCATATCAGTACATCAGTTTGTCTACTGCTCTTTCATAAAACTCGCTGCTCCCGCGTCACTTTCACCAATGAGATTCATGAACACGCTACAGCCCAAGCTGACCTGGTTCACTCGCTGGCGAATCTAACTACGGCCCGCAGGGCTCCCTCTTCCCTATGAAGGCTCCTTGGCAAGCTTTCAGCATTGGCCAAATTAGTGCCTTCGGCAGGACGAAAATCTACAAATGCTGCGGACCTATCACATTCCGATCAGTATATAAGATACCTATTTCAAATTATACCTATTTAATATAGTATAAAAGGTAATCCCAGAAATGTATAGCACACTTTTAAATGAAAATAAAAGTAGAACGCCTCGTGGCGTAAAATCAACACCCGCGATAGGGGCAAATTCAACCTTATTCATTTTCAATGGCCAGCTAATTCTAGTGTTTCATATGGATGCCGTGTCCAAAAAAGATAGCGCCCTACGCCCCCAGTACATTACCTCGTCAAAAATAACATAGAAAAAATTAGAACGCCCGTGCTCCCGACGATCTGCCGCGGTGGAGGCAAATTCTCTCCGGGGAACAAAATTCGACACTATCATTTTTGATGACCAGCTAGGTCTAGTTTTTTTGGCATGGGTCACATCTAGGTCAACCCCCAAACTCCCTACAAAAATTTATGAAAATTGCTCAACTCCTTCGACCACTTATTGGGTGGACAGGCATAGAGCCGGGCGTCTTATACCAAAACATTGAATGTGTGCGTCTATCGTTGTAGGTTGCGTCGGATTACTCAATGTTATTCGCTAAACAATAATAAATGTTTAATACATAGAAATTTTTGTTCGTTGACAATTCAATAGATGCAATGATGTCTTTACACATGACGCCGATTTCCTGAGTTGATTGTTTCTTTTATAAACGGTAGATAAATTGGGTTGGTATCTGGATGCCGATTGAAAACTATGTTATTGATGATGGAATTACAGGCCTCAATAAATTTTCGGTCCCTTCCGTTTTTTACACCACGATAGTATGTCGTTATTATTACCGATGTGTCGGAATGTGATAGCTACCCCGTATATATGTAGATTTTCGCCCTTACGAGGGCACCAAGTTGACCAGGCTGAAAGCTTGGCTAAATAAAAATAAGTCTACCGAAGTCTACCTATATCCATCAAAATGACACCTATATTCTTTACTTAATCATTTTGGAACTTATTTCATAAAATGAAAGCCACAGAGAAGAATGCTCAAAGTTATGCATACGAGCTTAGTTACAGATGGTGGATTCTCATAATCTAGTGAGAGCTCCAGGAGTGGAACGACGGTTTACTAGCGCTTCGGACAGAACCTGCTCTTTTATTTGTCGCACGTCTTAGTGGATTTATAACTATTTTTTTTATTTCAGATTACACAGCTGAATATTGACTATAAACAGCGGGCAGTACCAAAATTTTTGCTTCGTAGTTAAGATTGGAACTGTTCAGACTTGCAATGCAAAACTGTTTAATTTTCATTGCTGGTATATTTTGTCACTTACATAACAAAATTTTACCGCAAGGACTATCAATTCATGAACATTTATACGAGCAGGAAGTAAAAACTTGTAAAATATAAAATAATTATTATGTGTACAAGAATAAGAATTATGTCGCAGGCCATTTCCCATTTCACTGTGTTGACGCCGCCATTGTTGACAATCAATATCCTGCTGCTCTCTCTCCGTAGTGAATATATTCTTGTTTATGTGCCTTATCAGCATTAACCAACTTCTGTAAACTTATCGACCCCACTATATCTCACTGGACAAATTTGCGTCTATTGGCTCACAGTTTTTGAAGTCACTCAATTTTTTACAATTCAGTGTGTGTTGTATATATTACCAATGGCACAAACAGCGTATAGAAATTTGTAATAGGTAAGAATCCCTTCTGTTGTAGAAGGGATAGTTTCATTGAAGAATTTCCTCATCCACCGTCTTGGATTAATCCTGCTAAAATCGTATAATTTTTTAATTCAAACGAGAAAAATCGTATCATTTTTTCAATGATAGTAACTCATTGAAAAGTCGAATTGAATGCAGTTTGCTTTGAGTTTTGTTCGAGAACTAAAGTATAAGATTTGGAAGAACAAGTTCTCCTAATTGAAATTGCAGGAAACTTAGAGATGCGATATAGTGAAAAAAGAGTTTATATAAAGTAACCATTACTTCATTAACCTATGCACAGACCTGTGCCACGCGTAGAAATTCGGTTCTACATTTTTTCTCACATACCGGCAGGAAATTGAGCTATCATCAAGTAAACTATTTGTGCGGCAGAACCCTGTTTTTTTCTCAGACAACTGATTGTGTTTGTAAAGCTTATGCGCTGTTTATATGTGAAAGAAGACTATTCTATTCTTCATGCATGACGAACATAGAACACAAAAGCTCTACCACTTTTCCACAACATTGAGTAGATCTCAATCATAGCTGACGAGGACAAGGAAAAAATGTCAATTTGACCATTTATTGGCAGAGTTAGTAATAAAGATTATCAAGATAGATATAATCATCATTGTAAAAAAAATAATAATTCCAGTCATCGAAGTGTCGGTATTTGTTCCCAATAAGTCGAAATGTGACAAGAAAGCCATGTAAACAAACAAACAGAGCACGCTCGCTCCAGACTGCACAACGTAAGTCAGTAGGGTCTCTTCTCGGCCGATGTGGCTGATCAGTGGTGAAGCAACCGTCTCTGGAGATGTGTTCTAATCGGCATACTTATTGGGTGCGTCGATATTAAGCTTTCAAGGCTTAATTGGTCCGGGACTTCGGACAAGTGCACTGGATTCAACCCATTAAATTGCGTTTCATGTTTTAATTCCCTCTTGGTTACCTATGAACTTCCGAAGTCAATCTTGCATTGAAACGTAAAATCAACCAGTTCAACATAATCGAGCCTGGACATTTCGAGCGAATGCCAGTACGAGCGAGTCTGGACGTTTCGAGCGAACGCCAGTTCGAGCGAGTCTGGACGTTTCGAGCGGAAACCAGTTCGAGCGAGCACCTAATCGAGCAGCGGATTACCCGAGCGAGGTAAACAAACGCTCTTTCAATCGTCGATGGTTATTGGCAGCGAAAGTTTTTATTTAACACTTCTAATAACTTAATTCTAATTGAAGGGCGAGTTCACACGTCTCTCGGTTACGTGGTGGCGCCTGTTGTCAGAAACGACACATGTTAGAAGCATCACATGTGCCACCAAATGGGACAAAATGAAAAACAAAGAAAAATATCATCAACGGAGACTATATCAAGATCCCTAGGAGCGACTCAACCGACTCTGTCAAGTCTGACTTGCCAGAGTCAGTTGAATCGCTCCTGGGGATTTGGTAGATCAGAAAAATGGGCAGAGAGCAGTTTGATCGAAGCACTGTCATAAATGATACGTATGTTGTTTCTGGGTATTTTAATATTTTGACTATTTTCGTTGCAATTTGGAAAATAACTGCATGTTAGCGGACTTAACATGCAAAGAGATGTCTTTGGAAGATACTGTAGGCTCTTAGCTGAATTATTCTCAATTTCAGAGCTTCCGGGAGCATTTATACACTCAGATGTCAAATTTTGAAATTTCACAAAAAATCGGTGACCTTTTTGACTCTGTTGATCTAATTATCAACATAATTCGCACATATGTCATTTAAATTTATAAAGTGGTTCAAGACGAACATTTTGAGGGGTTATTCACTTTCTTAGGACTACCCAGTATAGGGTTATGTCAATTTAAGTTTCCTCCACTCCAAAAAAAGCTGTAGCAATATTGGGGTACACATCCAACTTCAAAGCCTCCGCAATAGTATTGCATTCCTAAATTTTCATTGGTAACATGAAAAAAGTGAAAATATAGGTCACATTTACATGTGGTTTCGTCAGTTCTAGGGTGGAGGTGCAAGGTGAGCCCACACAGCCCACGGACTACTAGTGAATAATCATTTTGTGCTGTAGGAGGGAGTTAGAGGAAGACCAGCTACGATGCTGTGGTTTGGATTGTGCCTTTTGGCACTGTGGTTCCCGCCTGGGCTGGCTCATGGAACAGGTGAGTTCTGAGCTGACATTCCCTTTATTT
This sequence comes from Parhyale hawaiensis, assembly GCA_001587735.2. Classification (NCBI taxonomy): domain Eukaryota; kingdom Metazoa; phylum Arthropoda; class Malacostraca; order Amphipoda; family Hyalidae; genus Parhyale; species Parhyale hawaiensis. Next base: position 3,728,280 of record LQNS02276499.1, read on the forward strand.
TTTTTTTGTTCCATGAAATCCACGTCATCCCTTTAAAGCAATTATGAAACAAAATATTCCTTGAAATATTGAGCGCAATAAATTTTGTTCATTGAATGTCGGTGCGCTGTTGCTAATAATGGTGAAATACTGATTCACTTTTCCCTATGAATCTCTTTGTTTCAGCACAAGAAGAACTTCGTGCGGTGGTAGCATCTGCTGAAGTAGAGGCACTTATCGCCACGTCCGCTCAGAGAGGCCCAGACGTCCATCCGCCGAATAATGATCCAAATGAACGTGCTACGAACGTTGTAAATTCATTGATGTCAGCATCGGTACACGAACATGGATCACAAACTCGACATGAAACTACAAAAGCATCAGCAGATGAAACACGACTTGAATCACTTACTGCAAAGGTAGCAGAAACTTCAGCAGCATCGGATATTGAAGCCTTAAAAACTGAAATGAAGTTATCGGAAGCAAAGGATGTTGCAACGGTGAAAAACGGAGAATCAGCGGGAGCTGCTCTGCAGCTGCTGGAAGTGTCGGCTAACGCAGCACTGGATGAAGCAGAACCAACCGGAGACACAGGAGAAATTACCGCATCTTTGGACTATGGTGCAAGTGAAAAAGTGTCCGCATTGCACACTGAAGCATCAAAATTATCCTCTGGAGTAAATAAAGTACCCGAAATACCGATTGAGGAACAGTGGGAGTATCTGTATCAAGCATCACCTCAGATTCAAGCACAAAGCTATGCAGGCCATCGGTTTTCTCAGTCTTGGCTTGAATATAAAACAGACTTTGAGCACGTGCATTCGAACGACAGTCTCTGCTTCTGCGCCCACTGGCAGATCCAAGTGTTGCCTTATTCCTCAGTAATGTTCTCTCTGGGCACGGACATCTTCGTTGAAGGTACTGCTGCACCTTCGCGCCTTCATTCTAAATCTTTACGATACGTAAAACGGCTAATGCTTCACATTTTCCATAATCTTCACATTATCTACAATTATTACCTCCGCCAAGGAGGTTATGTTGTCGTCGTGTTTGTCTGTCTGTCTGTTTGTGTGTTTGTCTGTCTGTCACCAGGATAACTCAAAAAGTTATGAACCGATTTGGATGAAATTGACAGGGATTGTTAGGTATGTTAGGAGGAACAGATGATTAACTTTTGGTGAAGATATGTCCATCCGTTTGTTTGTTTGTTTCAGACGCAGTAAAAAGAGCTACGGTATTGAGTTTTTCATATGAATGGATTTTGATGAAATTAACATGAGTTGTTAGGTATATAACAAAGAGTAGATTACCAAATTTTGGTAATGGTCCGTTCGTTCGTTCGTTTTTTATTTCATTCTTATTAGCACAATAACTCAAAAACTAATGAATGGATCTTTAATAAATTTATAGGTGTTGTTTGTAATAATAAAAGACATAAATGATCTAATTTTGGTGCAGATCGGTTGGTTTGTTTGTATGTTTGACTCATATTTGTCATAACGTTTGTTAACAGTGTAACTCAAAAAAATTATGAACGGATCTTCAAAAAAATTGAACAAGCTGTTATTAATATAAAAAGGCACAAATGATTAGATTTTGGAGTTTATGTAAAGAAAATTATGGTTTCAGAGCCAATTTAAATTTTTGCTACCGTTGGCTCACTTGGCGGAGGTATGCGCTTTCAGAGTGCTCTAGTTTGTATTGCAAACAGGTGGCTACAACTACAAGTAGATTACTCGTACGTCGTTGCAGAGCAGTCTTTCACTAGAATATCAGTAAACTAGAGTGCCACACTACTAGCGATATAGATTTTTAGCTTCCAAGGAGAAAAGATTTCTTAATTTTGTACCGATTATCAAATTCGCAGCTAGAAAACACGTCTTATGTGATTATTTAGATAGAAAATATAGCCTTTTATGATGGTCGGAACATGTTACACAGCTGAAAATCTAAATGATAATACATGGGTGTCAAGGAAGAGATCAAATTCTGGGCAGTAATTGCCCACTCAAACGACCTACTATGAGTACGAAACTAATAGTCCCTCAAAAAAAATATATATATGTATATAATGCAATTGCAAGTCTTATATTCGAGTGGATTTTATGAACTTGAGAGCTAGAAGGATAGTAAAAATATATGTGCAGAGCTTTCATTATGGGACTTGGCATACGTCGCGATTGTTGTTTCGTAGATATTCATATTCAGACGAGAACTCTGCCTGCTATAGTTGAATTAAATCAATTAGTCTAGAAATATAATACCTATTTTCATGAGGTGAACCATTACAAGGCACCAGGTATGCATGTATTACATATTTTTCAGTTACATCCATGGACCTTAGATTTTCAATTTCCAAACGTACAAAAATCGGCACAGCCTGAAGCCCTTCTTCTTATTAAGACAGTTCATACTGCAGTCTTTTGAACGTGTCCTTTCAATAAAACATCTGAATGTCTTCCTGCATGCTTTTCGTAACAACTGTTTGTGTATCGAAACAGTTGATAACATGTCTTATCTCTTCATTTTTGTCGTGAATTTGAACTCTGTCAGTTGTAGACAGTCCTCTGTCTGAATGACACTACAGCCCATTCAGAATATTATCTCCAGGAACACGTTCAAAAACTGCCTCCTGAGCTGTTTTCTCTCCATTCCCGAGCTATTGCGTGCAACTTGCCTAACTGCTCCAGAGCTCCGGATGAGAAATACAGAAACAAATAATTTTGTCCGTAGTTGCGAATGAGACGTTGAGTCTCGTCTCGCATGGCACGGAGTGGACCAGCGACTGGGTGGTGCCCCTGTACCGGTGGGTGCACATCTGTCTCGTGGTGGACGAGACACGGCCCCCGCGTCTCTTTGTGGAGGGGCAGGAGGTGGCGCTGGTCCCTGCGGGGGACCCAAGCCCTGCTGTGTCCCTGGTGAGTATTTCTTACGAGGATTTCAGGGTCTTGGCAGCAATATGCTATTGTTTACGGTGTAACAAAGATCGCATCTAATGGTTGCATACTATTAGTGAAACAATAATTTCATTTTTGTTATTAGTCATACGGCTTTTAAAATCCTTAGTCAAGTCATATTGGTTCTAACTTTCAAATGCGAGTGATGTAATAATATGCTGTTCTTTGTATCCATAAATAAATAACATTTTCTCATATGGATATTGTGTCCAACAAGGTTAGGGCCCAGTACCCTGAGGTTTTCATTATTAATACTAACTTAAGAATAATACTAAACACTAACACAAGAGAGAGTTATCATCTAGTCTGTTGAGAGTCACTGGCACATATTATTCATGAGATGATAAGAGAAACGTCGGTTACACAGAGTTAAAGCAAGATATGTTTTTTGGAGAGTATGAAGGGCAATTTGCAGAAAACAATCGGCAAGAAAAAACATAAATTATCTCCCCATTTTTTTTTTAAGACAGCATTGGGAGAGTCATATAACATCCTAAGTGTCAATATATCCAATAAATAGAATTACCGAGGTGATATTTCCATTATGGCCGATTGTATGTAACAATCCTACAAGAAGGTACTGTCTTTTAAGATTAACACGTAGTTCTCATCGTCGGAATGCATGGTTTACATTTTTTTAATAGAAGAAAACTGCACCGTTTTCTTAGTTCCAATCGGGTCTAGATTTGCAAAAGATTTATGAAATTCTACTAGTGACACTAGCCTTGCCAATTTGCGTAGATCGTTTTAGTAGGCACAGAGACGACTTTTCAAGAGGGAAGAACAAACCATTCAGACGCTCAATACTGCGTATGGGACGAAAACACTGCCTTCTGAAAAAATTGTATTCTAAATACTTTAATTTCTGCGTTAAAAATATTCCCTATTTGTAGGGCAAACTTGGGTATTCCTACTAACCATATATAACAGAATTATTAGACAAATGGGTAAATAATCGCATTAACACTTGCAATTTACCAAAATTTTTAACTGATAACTCGAAAGTTCGTTAGTGATAGTTATCTTAGTTAAGTAGAGCTACATTCTGAGAGCGGACTGACAAACACACAAACGGACGAAGGATCGTCTCCAAAATTTAACCACCTGTCTCTGGTGTCGATCATACAAGTTTCAATAAAGTTCATGCAGATTCTTCTACAAGCTTGTGAGTCATGTAACTAACAGACAGGATGAATAACAGACAAACAAATCCCGGCAAAAACAAATATATAATTTCCTTAGCTGAGGTAATGATTCATAAAAACGCCAGGAGATACTGTGACTTGTAAGAAATTGGTGCCGAAGGTAATTCGTAAAATGGGTATACGCAGGAAGAAAACCTGGTCATCTACGCCGGTGTCAAACCAGAGTCGTGGCGATACACCAAAGCTACAGCGACAGTCGGTCTCACCTTCACTCGTGCCACTTTCAACGTCATCAACGACAGCTCGCAGCTCTCCGAGATTGTAAGCACCCACATATATTTATTAAACCTCCACTAAGGACGACATCTTTGCATTATTAGACTTTATTCAGATATGCTCAAAAACCAATATTGCTCACACATGCTTATGCCAGCTGCTCTCAGCGTTATGCCAGCTGCTCTCAGCGTTATGCCAGCTGCTCTCAGCGTTATGCCAGCTGCTCTCAGCGTTATGCCAGCTGCTCTCAGCGTTATGCCAGCTGCTCTCAGCGTTATACCGGCTGCTCTCAGCGTTATGCCAGCTGCTCTCAGCGTTATGCCAGCTGCTCTCAGCGTTAAGAATAATGGAACACTGGTAGGGCTTTTGGACTAGCAGTTGGAAAAGATAGATATTTTTGCAGAGGGAAACAAATATCTGACGTAAAAGATTTAAAAATGAAGTTGTATCTATTGTGTGGATGTTGTCAGTAGGGGTAGAATAAGAGGTTAGCCAAAGAAAACCATTTTCAAGAGTTTTGGCAGCTTGCTCTTTTAAATCCTCCCAATACCTGGGAATAGATAGTTACAGGGACATTTAGACTAAAAAAATGAAACTAATTAGGCCTCTTTTGGGGTTTACTTTATAGAAGCGTAATGCACGCGCTGTTTGTATATTGGGTAGCTGTAGGTCAGGAGACTGAGGAGAGTAGTTGTAAAGGCTAGCTAGAATCAAAGTACTTTTGACACAGAAGTGAGAGGTGTATATTTGAGTTGAAGCTACATGCAACCTGTTCGTACAAGGATAAAAAATGGGTTGGAAAGAAAGTTCTTGCATTTTTTTACGTTTCGGAATGCACTGTATTTTTAAAATATGGAATCAATCTTTTTCAGAAATTATCTTTTGAAAACATTTGTAATCTATTTTTCTGGTTTTTGGGTCTAGGCATTAGTGCCCTAGACAAATTAGTCTTCCAATTATCGTTCAGGAATCAGACAGAAGTGAATATCTATCTAGCGTGATAACCTGGATACCAAGGGCCATTTACCCCCAGTGCACCGAAAAACTGAAAATTTGAAATTTTTCTCTCGTAGACGGTATTTGCAGTTAATGCAAATGAAGAAGAGCATGAGTCTACTGCTTTACAGCTAAAAAATCAAACTTGCATCTACGCCACCTATTCCATCCAGCCAGCCCGTGTGCAAACCAGCTAGCGTGGCAGCCAGTTCGTACCATGAAGTGGCCCCAAGGCTGCCGTGCAATATTTTTGTTATGTCGTCTCCCCCTATACTAACTCCGAGGGTAACTGTAACGAACGAGCACACATTAATTTCATTAGTGAAAGTGATGCAGGAGAAATAAACAAACTGATGTGCTAATATGCGATTGGCGCATACGGCGACTGGCAGCAGCCACACCGGAAAGCCACACCGGAAACATAAGCTTCATGCATGGGCGAGGCTCCTGGCTCCCTCTTTTCTATTAAATCTCCGTGGTATGAGCCCGGTCTTCGGTCTTAGTGTACATGGACTCATTTTACGAATGTTTATCACAGATGCAGAGTTCCTTCGAGTGCAACTCTTCGGTGCCGGGGCTCGTTGTCGACTGGGAAAAGTGCTGGGATGACTTACCGTGCATCAAGTTTAGAAGACTGTGAGTGTTTCTGTGACTATGTAGATATTCAAATTTGTTTTACCTGGAGTGATTAAGAACTTCTAGAGAGGCAATGTTTGACGAGGAGCTCAAAGTTACCAGTAATTTGGTTGTAACAAGTGCCAAAAAATAGGAACATGACTAGCGCATCTATCATGTTTTTTTCTCATATTTTGTTAGCAGTTGGGCTACATCCCATCAAAACAATATAATACGCATTTACGAGTATTTATTTACATCTATGTATAGTTATATATGTATGTGTTTTTTGTCTGTCACGCTATTAAAGAAACAGGCGCATATAATTAGGCTATGTAGAAGATTTTGTAATTATGTTACGTTTTCATGAGAATCGACTTGCTAAGCTTAGACCAGATTGCAGAAGATGAACAAAATGGAATCTTTATCCTTTTAACTGAATGCTTTTTGCCCTTAGCCAACGTTGAAATCAAAATATACAGTAGAGATATTTACTCCTTCTCTTGGTTCTGCCTTGGAGTTTCATTTCTATAACTTTCTTTATATATTGAAACTATACTTGCCCTCAGTTCAAGACGTTCAATTTCAAGGCGAAGCGGAGGATTTTCACCGGGCAGTAAAAACAATTATTTTTTACAGGTTACTTGCTGTCTTCTTTTGAAGAAGTAACTTTAGCTTGAACACAAATATTTCGGTGTTCTGAAAGTGTATCAGAGGTTGGCAGGATAAGTGAAGAGGAATTTAATTAAATTTAATAATGTTTTGCTGCTTGCCAATAAAACCTCATTTTTTTGCATGTCATGCAAGGTCGGGAACGATTGTGCTGCGTAGATAGATTGCAAGAGAGAACACTAATTTCTTATGACACTTTGAGCAGTCTGTTGCAGCGTATTTTTCAGAAGTATATCACCAACAAAAGTATGATAAACCAAAACTGGCCTTCACGTATTCTTTGCTGCCATTTTTGATAGCGCTTTTACTCTAGTGTATATGTAAACTCTCACAATAGCGCAACAATTCCAAGTGAATTACTTGTGCGTATCATAGTATTGATCTTCCCATTACATTTTTCACTGTGCTGTATTCTCCTTTCAAAGACGCATAGATCGTTAGCAGTATGTCTGTATCCTAGTTGTATTTTGTGAGTTGTACATGTTTATAGATACTTACAAGTCGTTTAGCAGTGACCTTTATTTTAGTCTGTATATAATTATATGCCTTACTGTTTTAATGTTTGCATCTACAATCCTATGAGCAGGAGTTTTTCTCGATGCCCTCATCACCCAAGGCGAACTTTTATATATATATATATATATATATATATATATATATATATATATATATATATATATATATATATATANTTACCACTCAAGAAAAGATTTTATATATATATATATATATATATATATATATATATATATATATATATATATATATATATATATATATATATATGAAGTAGCCTGCACACATGGTTGAACTAACGTTAGGTGATCCGATCGCTTTATAGTGCCAAGCACATTGGCGATTCAACTCTCCTACCTCTAGGGGATTGACCTCATTAATAGGCAGTGACTTCACCAATTCATTTGTTATTGCTACGCGATCGAATCCTTTTACGTTTGCTCTGCCATGGCTTGCACCAGTCTAAAGAACAAAGTACGTCACTAACAGGACATACAATTTATTTATTGGACTTATTGCTCTGATAGGCAGCCTGCTAGCTCAAGACCAATTGAAAGCAGAAAAATAAAAATGATACTATTTTTTTTTCAATTTCAGCGCTTTGCCGACTGACGCTGGACAAATCTTCTTTAACAGCGGGATTGGGGGTTACAGAACAATCTAGTAAACGTACTTACTCAGCTAGTTGTCCAAATATTTTGATGAGTTTTTGAAAACACAATATTGTTACTACCATACATATCGCTTAAAATGTTAGCCGTTAAGTCATTTTGCTTAGCAGCGTCACCGGTGGGGCTTTGAACATCATCCAACAGTAGCTGCACGTTTGGGAAAGCAAGAAAAAATTAAATAATGTCATAGAAAACGGGCAAGGATGATGATACTTACAAGGTTGTCTCACGAGGAGGGCCCAAGCTGCAGTACTCCCTGGGTAATGAGCTTCTGACGTCACAAGCTCATTACCCAGGGTGCACTGCAGCTTAGGCCCTCCGCGTGCGTCAACCTTCTAAGTAACATCATTCTAGGAACACGAGGGACTGGTGTCTACAACAGGTACCCCTAGCTTTCACAGAAAGTACCAATGCGGTGCCTTCATCGATGCAGCAAAAACACCGTTCTGAGTAGATGTATTCAGCAGTGCACCGTTGATTTTTAGCACAGGTAGCCTGTGATTTACCCCTCTCCCTCTGTCTCTTATCCGATGAAACCTTTGTTCAACAGATTCAAAATTTTATTTCCAGGCATTCGATATATGCATTTTAATTTAAATGAGCCTCAATAGAAAAATTTCGGAAAAAGCCTTTGTGTGGTCCGCAGCAGGAAAGAAAGCTCATAAAATTAAATTATATCAATTGAAGTCATTAAATCGCTCGCGTCTTGAGGTTTGTTCCTAAGCTTGCTCAGTAAACTGGAATTTGCTTGTGGAATGGGCTGTAGATTATTCTTCCAATACTATTAATAACATTAAAATTATGTATTTCTGTGCTGAAATAGAGTATGATATTTTACTTTCCCAACTTCAATATTACAGCTCCTTTTAAGTTTTTTGCTAATTTTTCTTTTTTCTCTAATGCTGTGTATTTCCAACTGCCAGACCGAGTAGTTTCCATACACCTGAAGCTATTCGACCCTGTCCACCTCGGCAAGATCGTTTCCTCCTAACACTCTTCAGCGCGGTAAGTCCGGACTATGAGGAGGCCTCCCTCAAGTGCAGCGCCCTGCGGGGGAGTCTACCTACTGAAGTGGAGATACAGACTCTGAAGGAGAAATATCCAGCCTATGAGGTGAGAGATGCAATTGGTCACGTTGCGGTCACCATAGTTTCACTTTTACATGCGCACGTCTTCGTACTTTAAGCAAATTTCGATTCCAAGGTCTGGCAGTTTTCACCTTATAACTTCAAGAAGCGAAATAAATATTAGTGAACTATTTTTTCTCGGAATAAAAAGTTGTCGTGTCTACAAAATTTTGAAAGAATTTTGGCAACAATTTTCTTAAACGATTTGAATATATTACAACGAACAACAAACCAGTGCTATGGGACAACGACGAGAAACTGCTGGAAGAGCTTCTTCTTGTTATTATGGGGCTAAAGTTTATGATTTAATGAGTTTGTTTCCTGTTGCTTATATTCTATGAAAAACTCGGAATTTTCGTTGCGCAAGAGTTACATTGTTCTCTCTTCGAAGTCCAAATTTCAGTGCTTGCCTTCGTCTGCCTCCACAGAATTCGTACGGAGTTTTCTGGTTGGCATCGGACGAAGTTGAGGGCCAGTGCACAATTTCTGAAGGTCTCGGACGGAACATCACCACAGCCGCGTGCGACAGCAAAATAATTTCAAATCTTCTGTGCTTTGTAAGATCTATCAATATCTTAGCATAATGTTAATAACAATAATTAACTAGCAAAGTGGAGCAGTAAAATCGCTTTCAAGTTGAAAAACTGAGAATCTGATAGTAATAATAGATGTATCGTTATCACTCATGTTACTATGTAAGTTGGGTTTCAAAAAGCTTTATATTGCATCAGTAACGATTGTGCAAAAAAAAAAAAAAAAAAAAAATCAAGCGTAGCTAAACAAAAATTTCGAGTAGATTTTCACTTCTCACGTCTTCACAGTACTTAGGTCATAGGGAGCATGGTAAGGGTTGGATCCGTGCTTGGCTCAATGGTAAACAGCAGCGAGTGAAACTGCAAGGTGAGATGAGCCCCTGGACGCCTATCCTATCAGGCGTTCCCAAGGTAGCATGCTAGGCTCCCTTCTGTTCATAATTTACATAAATGATCTCGTTCTTAACGTTTACAGTAAAATCAGTGAATTTGCAGAAGACACTAAGCTATGCCATCTTACCAGAAACAGAATTGAGCTCCAATACGACCTAGATTGCCTCAAGGCTTCGTCCGCAAATTGGCAGATGAACTTTAATGCCGACAAGTGCTCAGTCATGCACGTTGGGCCAGAGCTGGAGAATCTCCCGGCCCAATTCAAAATGGATGGGATAAAACTATCGACGCTTACCCAACAACGCGACCTGAGAATAACTATCACAAATAATCTACAACACCCTCATCAAGTTGATAAAAGCGTCAAAAGGTTAAGCCAAGTCCTGGGTTTCATCACCAGGAATTTTCACTACAAATCCAAGGATATAAGCGCCTTATACAAGGCGCTAGTGCGCCCGCATCTAAACTTTAGTGTTCAATTCTGGTCGCCACCTAAGTGCAAATATATTGATAAAATGGAAAGAATCCAACGCAAAGCAGCAAAGTTGATACATCAGCTGCGGAGCAAGCCATATGAATGTCACCTAAAAGAATTGGGACTCGCCTCCCTGGAACAAAGGTGATCGAGGGGCCAACTAATGGAAACATGCAAGTATTTGAATGGCTGCAATGATGAGCCTACAGTGGAACTTTTTCAAGGAGACGAAAATGATCGTTTACGAAACAACGGCCAGAAACTCAAGTACAAAGATCGAAGAACCACTCTCAGTCAGCACCATTTCCTGAACTTCATAGTGAACATTTGGAATAGACTACCCCCTGAAGTTGTTGGTGCAGAGTCAATCAATGCATTTACAAATCGTCTCGACAAATATTGGGAGCAACATCCTCCTCAGTTACGAACTCCTCCTCCAGCAGTAACAAACTCCTAACTTCCAAAGCTTCTAAGCCACAGTAATCCGTAGTCCATGTCACAACTTATTTAACGTCTCCAAGCTCCCCAAATCTGCAGCACTTAATTGCGCTTGCGCGATCTTCTCCTTGCCTGAACCTGTTCTGTTTTCTTGTTCTTTTCTCCCTTGCAATTCTTCATGATTCTTGGCTTGGCCATGAGCTTACTCTTATGTCGTTATACTATGATAGGGAGGACAAATTCAAAGAGCGGACACGATAGCCCACACGAGGTAGCTGCTGACACCACATCTGGCCTCTTAAGAATTTGCGCTGTTGTCTTAATTAAAGATGACATTAGCCATGTGAACCGGCTGTAAGTGTATCTCTGTGAGACTTTTTACTGTGAATTTGTAATTGAAAAGAGGTTTAATGCGTATTTTAATACGTAAATGTTCATCAGTACAATGTAACCCGTTAACACTTTTAGTCATACAATGTATGACCAAATTACTTCTATGTAGAGTGGATGAAAGGCAACGTGATTTGCGTTTTAATTAATTTTGCAGTTAAGTTTTTAAACTCCTCATGTCGCTCTGGACCAGGGCTGGTACCGAGTAACATGAGAGCCTAAATTTTATTCCTATTACAGTTCTTACGGTAAGCTTAATACTGAGAATAACATAGGCATTATTGGTATTGGTGTGCTATTATAGTTCTGCATTTCAGGAATGTGGAGTGGCATTTTATGTATTTTTATTTCTTGACACGTTTATGCCTCCCAATGAAGATGATTCTCTGAGTGATAATTTGATATGCAGCGAAATGGTTTTACGTTATTTTTCGCTACTGAAACAAGAATTTCACTGTTGCCATTCTTCCCATGACATTTAAAAGGCTTTCTTTTTCACTATCTGATGTACGTAATTTATTTGTTTTTTTAGTCTCAGTGTATACCTTTTCCACTAGCGAATGATACGCTATTGATTATACTGATAACTTTATTGTCTTTAGCTAAAAGATTTTATTGCTGCAACACCACATTTAGTGTAAAGTGAATAATTGCAACACAGTATTGACTAAATTTGAAACGATTGCTAAATTTCACTAACAGCCTCTAAGGCAATGACACTGCATAGCACATAATATTATGTCCCCTGGATTCAGTTAATGCACTAGGAATAGATGTTTGAAATTTGAGTGAAAACAAACCTACGGTTACTGTTCATCATTAACATATCCAGGCTGAGATACTTTGCTAAAAAAGATATTTTTCTAGTAAATAAATACACTAGGAGAGAAAACCCGAGCAGTAAAATAACATAACTTCTCTAAGTTGATGTTATATATATAATGCAATTGCATAACTGACTTATAGAATCTTATACTACCGTAAATATATTATTGTCACAAATATGTTGCCAGGTACCGGTTGGGCTGTACATCACACTGAAGACCAATGATGTCTCTGACAACACAGAAAATATTGACGGAGGCGATCATAGATACTACTTGACAAAATCAACGTATTTAGAATTCAAGCATCGCTTTGGAGCAACGCTCGAAGCCGACCAGCAAACCAGCCCTAAGTTCTCATGTGTAAGATGAGTATGAGCGATGAGGGTTTAAAATAAACGGTATCTCTATTTTACAGATATTCACGTTTACTCTTATCATTTATTTTTAAATTACACTAAACTGGCGACGTGACAACTGAGAAATTCCATAAGGTTATCAACCCTCAACAAGCCCAGCAATTAAAAGAAGAAAGAAAGAGAGAATTAAAGGGCAACGAACAACTCTGCATACAAAGTGTTTAAAACTGACAATGCCCGCACGAACAGAGGCAGAGCCACCAAGATTATTCAAAGTATCGACACATGATGGAACAAACGAACGAGAATACTGGCATTATCAACAACTATGTAATTATTTTGCGACTTGTACAACGTGTCACCCAAAATAACGGTAAAGACACTTCATTGTTTATAGAGATCATGATTCTTCTGTGAAGTTTACATTAAACCTAACTGTAAATGAGAGTAATAAAATATGGATAGAGGAGACATGAAAATAAAAAATCTAGGGTTATTAAACTATACTACAATTTTCAATTAGACAAATGGCCAGTATATCTACTTAGAGCAATGAAAATGGATGACACGCATCGGATGAAGACAGACTTGCAGACACTGAACTTGTATAGGTCATGGATGCAATTAATGGTTATCACGGTAATTGGAGCTGTCAAAGACAGACTAAACCCCACTCTGCCTGTTAAATAAGCATTTTGGTATTTCTAATAGCATTAACGTTCAGTAAATGCTGTGTACGTCAATTTTGTGGAACGTGATTTATCAAAATTCTTATATTATGAACATTCCAGCCACAGAAAGTTAACTGGTAAATGAGAGCTCGGAGGCTCGGACGAATTTAGGAAACATTAGATGATTCAATAGGGAAGAAAGCTCCATTGTGAGTAGTGTGTAGGTCCACGAATCGCACAAGAATTGCCGAAGGTCCCCAGCTACGCGCCCCGCCGGGATGCTCCGCTCTGTTTGTGGGTATTTCGGACCTGTCTTGGGGTTACCGCCGCTGTATCGTTCCACCACCGCCCTGAGCGACTCTTCTGCGCCCAGGGTTTTTGTACTATAACGGCCATTTTTGGATCATTTTATGTTCCGTTATTCGCATGTCTGATGGTTATTCGAACCCTTGTATTCTATCTGTTCGCATCTATCCTCTTGCTTTCACATTTTTTCTAGATCCTAGTCAGTTTAGCTAGCTTCGTCCACCGTATGATATGAGGAGCATCGCTCTACACGAGAACCCATTAGGTTATTTTAGCTAAACCTTCAGAATATCTATCATTCTTACACACTTTACTTCCTTTCTCTTTCATACTCTCATTGATGCTCCTTTCCTCTCTTCTTCCTCCTTATTCCCAAATTGGCGTTCCTATCACTCCTCTATGAGAACACCCTTGTGCATAGGTTCCAATTTTTTTATCAATTCTGCTTCTCTCTCATTTTTTTTTGTTAAATCGTCCTTATAGTTACAGTAGAAACGATAGGTGAAGCTAGCTATTCAATAATAACAACCTTTGCAAATCAAATTTTTTTATGTTTCATTTCGTATTCAAATTTTTTCTCCGAGACAATGCAATCCTCGTGCATGGCTGTGCACGCACGAGTAAAAAAAAACGCTTCAACCGCAATGGGATCCCACCCTGCATCCATGACATTCACCTTATCTTGTATACCGGCGCCTCCTACCTCTCGGCTGACAGATAGTAAGGCATTCCACGTTATTACCTCTGCCGAAGAGGCAATGTTTCGTCGAGTTTGTCTGTCTGTCTCCACGATAACGAAAAAATTACGGACAGATTTGAACGATATTTACAGGGATTGTTAGGTATGTTAGGAGAAACAGACAATTAACTTTTGGTGAGGATCCGTTCATCCGTTTGTGTTTGTTTGTTTGCCTCAGTTTTCTTAATGCCCTAATTTAAAAAGTTATAGACGAATATTTAGTACATAACGATGTCGCGTATATACGACTAGATCGTACTAACTTACGATAACTCCAGTTTTGTCATAGGCTAGCGTATGAGAGAGTCTAGGTATGCGAGTTATCGTGCGTTAGTATGATATAATAATACTTCATTTATTTCTCTAACAGATATACATATACCTAGTGGTATAAACTCGATATCGTTTCTTTTCGCTTACTCTATCAGAAGACTGTGACGATCTAATATGACGTCATGTGTGTGCACATGAAGAAAATCTAAAATATTTGAAAAAAATGGTAAAGAATCGGATAATTGCGCAACATTTTCCAATATACGGGGAAACTATGCTTAGGTGAATGAAGTTCGGAGCCAGACTTCACCGGATTTCATGAAAAATATTCAAGATAAGCGCAAATTTATACATTGTTATTCAACCTTACCTTTGATACCTTTGATGATACTTCGGACGAGGTCCAGGTGACGTTATGCACGCCACCCATCTTGTGCAGAGGTGATGCTGCAGTCCTTGACCAGCGGGGTGGCTAACAGCGAGTTATCCCCACAGTTCACGTAGCCACTTACAGCAGGTTTATCTGGCACCTTCAGTAAGCATGCGTCCAGTAAGTTTTCAAATTTCGCAGTCTCTGTACCGGTGATATTTCGAAAGTGACGAGGAATTTTGTTGAATAATCTCTCCCCTTGGACCACGAAACTATTAGAATTTTTTGTGGCTATCGCATCACCACCAGTTTTGATCGGAATGCTCACTTCACAAGTACGACTAATACGGTTTGAGTGTCTGGCCTGGATTCGCCCACTGACGTTGACACGTGGACCGTAATTCCTTCTAGAATTTCCCAAAAATATATGATCGTAAAGCGCTCGAATCTTCTTTGAATAGAGTACGTTTGGAGTTGAGCAAGTCTTTCATGATAGTTTTAATTTTTCATGCCTCGGATTTTGGCAGTGAACGATCTCTGGATAGCCGCGAGGCGCTCTAAGTCTTTCCGTTTGCTTGGCATCCAAAGAGGTGAACAGTATTCAATCATTGGCAGTATCAGTTGTTTCCATAAGGTGAGCATTGTGTCTGCCTCTCGTGAAGAGAAAGTTCGAAGCACCCATCCGCTCCACTTCTTGCCTACGGTAACAACTCGAGCCACGTGATCTTCAAAAGTGGCATTATCTTGTGTTATCACCCAAGATGTCTTAAAATTTGGTCTCTCTCGATTTCGCTCCCATCTCTCGTGTAGGACGTGGATTCAGTAAGGGAGAAGTGTTTTCCGTACTGTAATAGTTCAAATTTTGATTCGTTGAAGGTCATGTTGTTAACCGATGTCCAGTGAAAGATGTTGGTTAGACCTAGTCGCACATTCCGTACGTCTGCCGCTGATTGTACCGCTGCTAATATCCGTGTGTCAGGGAGAGAGGTCTATAGTTGGCTGATCCATTGTATTTCCAGCTTAAGGAATAGGTGAAATAATCGCGTCCTTGTAGGTGAGTGGAACTACTCCATCTTCCATTGATTTTCGTCATATAAGGTATAGGGGGTAAGAGATGCTTAGCTTGCACATCTAAAGTATTTTTGCAGGCACATCATCTGCTCCCACTGCACTGTTGCCGCTAAGTTCGCCAATGACTAGTCCAATGCTTAGTTTTGTGAACTCGAAGTCCGTTAGGTAGCTTGTAGTTAGATAAGTTTTTGGGATTTCAGGATTTTGAATTTTGTCACTAAAGACTTTTTGATATTGACGGCTTAGTATTTGCTCATTTCCTGGTCATCCTCAACAATAGTTCCTGTATTCACCAGCGGCCTGATTTTTGATTTTACCGAAGAATGATGTGATGCATAGGCAAAAAAATATTTGTCATTGCGTTTTATTTTTTCGATGGCATTCTTGTTTTTTTTTCTTCATCGTGTGACTTTGCAAGCTGACATTCTATCCCATTTAACTTTTTTTGCACTCGGATTTGAGTTGTAGTAACTTCGTTGATCACTGGCATTTGATAAGTTTTGCTCGTCTCTTGAGTAGTCCTTCACGGAATTTGTGGTGTTGACTTTAATTAAATTTTCTTTTTACCGGGCTAAAGTGCTTCATGCACTTTTCCAATAAAATGTTCTCAAATATCTCATTGTATACTCACTACAGTTAGACAGTGCAATTGTGATAAATCGTTGAATGTTAGGGTAAAGAAAGGATATAGCTGATAAAATGATCGTAGTATATCAAGTCATGGAATGTCTCACCCATAATTTTTTAAAATAAGAATATTTGAGTTCAATATAGGAGTGTTTACCGAAAAATTCAAGAATAACGAATGCATTAAAGAAAATTTTGAGTGAGTACCAGAAAGTAAATGTGTTATCGG
Source organism: Parhyale hawaiensis (assembly GCA_001587735.2). NCBI lineage: Eukaryota > Metazoa > Arthropoda > Malacostraca > Amphipoda > Hyalidae > Parhyale > Parhyale hawaiensis. The sequence goes on from LQNS02276499.1 coordinate 3,744,932, forward strand.
CATCGTTCAATGATTTGAACATGGCGAGCTCGATTACAGATGCTTAATTTCTTTGGAATATTCAATCGAATTTATGAACCAAAAGAGGCAGCAATGCCATAAATCTTCAATGGTTCGGTGGTGCAAAAACGCGGGTCGTTGAAGAGTCCCGTAACGGCCGCTGCGGTAGCTCAAAATAGGGGTCCGAAACTCCCGAAATCAGGGTGGGAGCACCCTGGTTGGGCGCGTTGCTGGGGGCTTTCGGCCATTCATGTCCAATTCGTGGACCTCTACACTGCTATTGTGTCTACTAGGTATAATACAGTAATTAACATTTGCCTTGGTTTATTTTATTACGTCAGTCAATATAACTAAAGATATAGGGCGACGACGATGAAAAAACTGCACAAATAAATACTTACCTTTTAATGATATGGCGACATAGCGTCGAAGAACACGCACTAACATTAATTTTTTTTTCACCAGCGGGTGCTAATCAAGGGGCAGGCTAACAACTTCCCGAAAAAATGTCCCTGGGCATTCGGCAGACTGGCTTATGGGAGTTCTATGGAACCCACCATCGTGTCGGCGTGTACTGAGGTGCGTACGAGCAGCAACAGGTCCTCTGGAGTGCAGGCCTGGGGTCACTACGTCACCAAGTGGGTCCGATTGGTACAGTCGCTGGACAAATTTAATCGAAACAGTCTGTGATATTTTTAGCACCAACTCTGCATATTTTGGGCGTTTCTGGATAAGAAACTCAAACTATCCTAAAATATGTAGGCTTAAACTTGTTGAAATGAAGTTTTTTATCGAGATAGACCTGAAAAAAATGCAGAGTTTGTACGGAAAACATCAGGCTGCGTTTAATTTTTTTTTTTGTCGAGGGACTATACGTGATTGGACCATTTTCGAAGCGCAGAGCCACCAGCCTGGGGCCGGATGCTCAAACGCCCTGTAGTTACAAGCACCGTAACTGTACAGCTGCAGGCACGAGTGCAGCCGTGTATGTAACTGCAGGGGTGTGTCGCAGTCACGCCAAAACCGTACTACCACAACCTGAAAAAAGTTACCGTAACCCGAAAACGGGTTGTGAGAAAGCCATCTAGCGTCGAACGGTGTAAGCTCAGGGACAATGAACTTCTAATTTTTTCCAATCTTTGTGAATGCAAGTCTCATTTAACTGATCTGATTTACTTTTTCTGGTGTAAGGAGCTTATTTGTTGCGTATTTGAATGAATTTAGGGCTCCTTTTATTGAAAACAGACGTTTGTGCTGGGCGGTCTGCAGCGCCGTAACCCGTGTCGCAGTCGCCATTTGAGATATTGCGACACGGGCTGCGACTATCTGGGTCACCGGTGTTACCGGTGTAGCACCGGTAACCCCAAAAATGCTTGATTGCGACACACCCTTGAAGTTTTACATTTTAGCTCTTCGATTTACAATCTGAGTCCGTTAATTATCTAGCTCTGCTTCATTTGAAGAATCAAACCCCTTTGATCGTAACTTTTTGAAAATCAATATAAGATAGTGACAAAATCTGAGCAGCGATATCGGTACTTCTGCAAGGAACTGTACGGTTGAGTGAGATTACATTGCCGTAACTTTACAACAAGGCATTTCAGCATCTGGCCCCAGGGCTGTAGTTAAGGAGGCCTTGGCAGCAAGCGATGTTCGTGTATTGAGATGCGCAAGAACAGCGAGTTTTTATTATGCGCCCGTGCATGGGGCGGCGGTTCGCACGTCAGTGATTATGACCCACGAACGAAGTCAGAGAGGTGATGATGTTTTCGTTGAAGATTTAAAGATATTTTTACCTCCACGAAAGATGTTATGTTTTCGTCGAGTTTGTATGTTCATTTGTCTATCAGTCACCAAGATAACTCAGTAATGTTCAAAGACATAAGTGATTAAATTTAGGTGGTCTGTATATTTGTCTGTCCACATAGAAAAGGAGTTGAGCAATGTTCATAATTTTTGGAAGGGCGTCAAGTAGGTGGGTTCAGGTGAAAATGCATAAAGTCTAGCATTAGATGGTCATCAAAAATAACGGCATTGACATTTGTTCCCCCCCGCGGGTGGTCTTACGCCCTTGGGCGTTCTAGTTCGTTATCAGTTCGCTTTTCACGGCATTCGAATACGTTGCTGTGTTCATCTAAACGACAGAGCTGTGGGTAGTTTTGGCGTCGCCTGGAGGCCAAAGCTAAAACGAATACAATGATAACTCTGGCCGCTGTAGGCTGCATGCATTCCTGCCTGCAGCTGCACATGTATATGCCCTTATCCCTTGAATGTAAGGTGTACTTCGTACGGCACGTATCAAATAGCGCTATCCCTACGGAAGTGTTAAGATGAAATCATGCATGGCAGGGTTCGGTTGTCGTGCTCACTTGTCTTGAAGCATGAACGTAGGGTAAACTAGAACGTCTGCCTCGTGGAGTAAGTCCATTACATGCGGTGTAGACAAATTCAACGCCGTCATTTTTTATGGCCAGCTTACTCTAGAGTTCTGGTATTCTTCACATTTAGGTCAACCCACCTGACTCCCTACAAAAAATTATGAACATTGCTCCATTCCTTTTCCCTCTCTTTGGGTGCACAGACAAACAAATATATATATACTTAGATACTAAACCAAAACATTATCAGTTCTCACCGCTTCGCACGCGGGGGATAAAATACTAACGTGTGAACTGGCCTTATACATAGATACAAGCTGTACATTATGCGGAGTAAATGACTAAATTTTTGCGATGATCTGTTGGTTCGTTTCTTTGTTTGTCGCTCTGTTTAATTTTATACTTGTTAGCACAATAACTCAAAAAGTTATCAATAGATCTTTATGAAATTTACAGGAGTTGTCAGTAATGTTAAAGGACACAAGTGATTAAATTTCTGTGATGATGGGTTGATCCTTTTAGGTGTTTGACTTATGTTTGTCATAATGTTTGTTAGCAGCATAAATTTAAATGATATGAATGGATCTTCATGAAAATTGCAAAAACTGTTAATACTATTATAAGACACAAATGAACAAAGTTTCATGTTGATACAGAGAAAACTATGGTTTCAAAACTGATTTGAATTTTGCGTGACCCCTGCCTTGCTTAGCGAAGGTATGCGCTCTCAGAGTGCTCTAATTTACATTAAAATATCGTCAATTTTCTTCAAAGCCATTTACCTGATGACAGCCGTTCAGCTTTATTTATTTATTATCTCTAATTTCCTTCAATTTATTAGTGAAGTGCGTGACACAAAAGGTAGGTAGATGCTAGCGTATTAATATATGGAAGATACTTTATTTTCATGACTAATTTAACAGAAGACTTGCTCTTGGTCTAGTAATGATAATAATGATAACTAGAGCACTCTGAGAGAGCATACCTCCGCCAAGCAAGGCAGCGGTAACGGAAAATTCAAATCGGCTCTGAAACCACAATTTTCTTTCTATTAACACCAAAATCTGATCACTTGAGCCTTTTAATAATATTAACCGTGTCTGTAATTTTCCTAGAGATCCGCTCATAACTTTTTCAGTTATGCTGCTAACAAACATTTAGCAAACATAAGTCAATCACACAAACGTAGAAAGCGATCATCGCCAAAATTTAAACAATTACGTAATTGAGCAATGCAAACAATTTGTGAAAATTTCATAAAGATCCATCCATAACTTTCGAGTTATTGCGCTAACAAACATTACAACTAGCATTAGTCAAACACACAAACGGACCAACCGATCATCACCAGAACTTAATCAATTAAGTCTTTTAACATTACTAGCAATCTCTGAAAATTTCATAAAGATTTTTATAATTAAATATTATGAAAATCCGTCCATTACTTTCCAAGTTATGGCACTAACAAAAATTAGGCAAACAAACAAACGGATGGACAGATCTTCACCAAAAGTTAGTGATCTGTTCCTCCTAACATACCTAACAATCCATGTGAGTTACATTAAAATGCATCCATAACCTTTTGAGTTATCTTGGTGACAGACAGAATGACAGACAGACAGAAGGACGGACAGACAGACAAACCCGACGAAAACATAACCTCCTTGGCGGAGGTAGTTAACGCAGTTACAAAACAATCACACTCACAGGTTATCACTTATATTCTGGAAAGAAAGAGTACACTTGCAACAGGTGCAGTAACAAAGCTTCCCGAAAACCCACAGGAAGAGTTCACGTGCAGCACGTACGGCACGTGTGTCCCCATAGACAGGAGGTGTGACGGGCAGCGGGACTGTCACGACGGTTCAGACGAAGTCGCCTGCAGGGAGGTGGTCTTACCCTTGCGCTACCAGACCCACCTGCCCCCCGTGCGGGCTGCCCTCGTCAGCCCACGCAGTTGAGTGACGTTTAGCAGTTCCTAGATCATGTCAAATCAAAGAGCCTTTTCAAAAAGATTTAGTCTTCGTTTACCTTTACTGACTGTTCGTGTCCGTTTTTTCTCCGTTACAGGTTCAACATTTAAAAGTTCGATGAAACGAGTTCCTCAAACGAAGTAGATAAACGTTATTCCATAATACCATGAAGATTACCCGATATTTGCCTACGCCAAGTAGGTAATGTTTTCGCCATAGGTTTGCTTGTCCGTAAACAACATAACTCTATGGATCTTAATGAAATTTATACGAACCGTTAGGAACGCAACGACGAATAGATGGTTGAATATTGGTGATGCTTCATCTATCTGTTTGTTCATGTCTCTATGTGTCTTCATGGTGTCGTTTAGCATTGGGTTTCTTGGCAAAGGTCTGCGCTTTCAGAGTGCAGCATTAGTTAATATTTATCATAGCATTCGTCTCATTAGAAGGCTCATACGCTGGTTAAATTAAAGAGTTTTTTGAGCCAGTCATTCGAAGTTTATGTCAGGCCTTCTTAAATACAATTGCGTGTTCATTCTTAAATATGTGGTAAACTATCAACCGTGAAGTCGGTTTACTCAGCGTATGTCAGTAGGGAAGGTTTGGATATCATTTCAGCTTTGTGCTGTTCAGACGGAAACAGCAACGCATTCGTATCCTGCAGCCGAGGAAACTCGTTTTTTCGGCCATCGTATGAACCCTCTTGTTTGGTATGAGTATAAAGGGCAGTTGACGCCAAAGCCAACTGAGAGAGAGTACATGTTATACTCGTTGTGACCAATGCCACGGGTGACATTACTGCCCGCCAAGTGATGTTTTGGTAGGTTTCCCACAACGACAACGTTGGGTCTTCTAATTGGCTGTGACGTCATACGTGGCATTGTTTATGTCACGGCCGCGGAGGTTCGTCGCTATGTACACTGAGCTTGAGCCATACAAGACAGTACGCAGCGATGGCGATAAGAGAGACAGGCAATGGAAAGTGCATGCACGTTGCTATAGACTTGAGAGATGGGACGGGGGGGGAGGAGGGGGGGCTTAGTCCCAGGAGCGTATGCATTCATTATTTATAATTATTGTCCAGTTATCTGGTGATGCTGGGAAACAACTATAACTATCTAAAGCTGTTATTGCTCCGTTAGTTTTTTTTACTGGTTTGTGTTATATATGTTGTGCGCGTTTGGTGGATTTGCGCGATCG
>LQNS02276499.1:3750525-3764278 GCA_001587735.2 Parhyale hawaiensis
ATTATTTATAATTATTGTCCAGTTATCTGGTGATGCTGGGAAACAACTATAACTATCTAAAGCTGTTATTGCTCCGTTAGTTTTTTTTACTGGTTTGTGTTATATATGTTGTGCGCGTTTGGTGGATTTGCGCGATCGATCGCGCTGCGCGTTTGGTGGACCGTTCAAATTTTTAAATAAAAAAAACAGTCCTTGCCTCCCCTAACCTACCCGACATTGAACCCGAATATAGTCCAACTTACCCGAGATTACGGCCTAATACCTACTACATCCACCAAACGCGCAGCGCGATCGATCGATCGCGCAAATCCACCAAACGCGCACATCATATACAAATTTGCTCTATTTGTACTATGCAAATATGTTTAACTAAAGAAACCCCAAAATTATACGGCTTCAGAATATTTTAGGGGGCTTCAAGAGCGTTAAGTTCCCGAAACTGGCCCTAACAATAACTATGGAGAGGAGATTGGGCGACGGTACGGTATGCGGTGTACCTCATAGTCAGGTATAATATATGTGTGCCTATAAGTTACGTCAAGCACCTATTCTAGCAGAACCGAATCTATCCTAATCCATTCATAACTAGCCTAACCTAATCGAAAATTACCCTAGCTAATTTCGTATCTTCATTGTTTTTTAGAAAACCAGTCCTTGCTGCACCTAACAACTATCATTACCTAATATTCATTTATACAATGGAAATGCCAAATTAATGATACTTGACTTAACCTAGGTAGGTATAGTGTCTATTCTCATCTATCCTAATGTAGAGAATTCTAATCCACGTCCTATATGACGACCGAGGACTGAGCACAAAGTAAAACATCTAAGGATAAGATTATCCCTCATGGGAACAGCGAAATTGGGTACAACATGTCTCGCGTTAGCGTAATGCACTAATGTATGTTTATGCAGGAGAAAATTCCTCCCGTTCTACTGCTACGCGAAATCAGTACTCGTCTGTCACGCAGCTGAACATCACAGTGCTGACTCTCACGGTCACCAAAGTTGACCTGGACGCTGGGGAAATAACGCTCTATGTCAAGGTTGGTACCCTACGTACAGGTCATGCTGCTCTCGAGCTCTTTCTGCATGTGTGTGCAGCAGGTTACTCAGTTCGAGATGATAATCCTGGCACTGGCTGGTACACACGTGTATCGTCATGGTTGCTTCCGAATGCATTGATTTAAACGGGGCACACTGCCAAGAAATTTTAAGCTCTAATTCCCTCCAAGTCTGAAGAAATTTCAGAAACTTAGCCAACGGCACTTGCTGAGTAAACTAATGGGACGGTAAACATTTTTACACCCTTTTTCTGCTAAACTCGAAGCTTAATTAGTGAAACACATTATTTTCACTAGCGTGTGCGCTAGACTGAACTCGCGAATTTAGAGGCATGTTGCAATCACAACCCTTGGGGGATACGAGGGTACAGGGTGTTGCCGCACTTCTACCAGCAACTCAGAAGCCGAGTCATTAATCACCACACGTAATGCCTAACGGTAATTGTGGATCGCATGAACTGGGTTCACATTGCAGCCTTTCGACGCCGTCAGAGCCCATCACGAGCCCAAGTGTTTGTTTGTAACGACCGAAAATGCGTAATGTTTCAGATAACAAATCTTTCGAACGCTTGTTCTGAATACTCAGAACGAACATCTATAGTGCGAACACGGTTCTACAGCGTTTTCAAACTTGCTGTCCAACGCATCGATTAGCTACGCAGAACCAATTTAAGTACAACATTGGGACTTGGACGCAGGGGAAATAACTCTCTATGTCAAGGTTGGTACCCTACGTACAGGTCATGCTGCTCTCGAGCTCTTTCTGCATGTTAAAACTGTGTGTATGTACATTAAACCTAGGAGAAGTAACCTGCCCTCCGATAAAGTTACTCGACTTAATGGTGTCGATCTCACTTATGTAGACAGCTTCTGTTACCTGGGTCATAAAATCACCAATGATTTTCGTGATAACCAGGATATACCTACAGAAAGAAACGCGAAAGCTCCACGCAGTGGGCAACATGCTAATCAGAAAGTTCAGTCACTGCTCGGATGACGTTAAATGCCAGCTCTTTCGAAGCTACTGCTATCTCTTCTATTGTATCTCACTTTGGTCTAACTTTAAGCAGAAATCGATTGGACGCCTACGTGTTGCCTATAATGATATATTTCGGCGCCTGATGAATGTGCCGAGGTCTACTAGTGCAAGTAGGATATTTGCTCAAAAGTATACAGATTGTCTCAAAGTCAGATCAAGAAAATGCGCGCTGAGTTTCCAGCTCAGGATAGAAAAATCTGATAACGCCTTACTCAAGGTGATCCGTAACGGGCCTGGCTACAAACTATCTAACATGTATAGCCGATGGCAGCGCATACTATTTCCAAGCAGGGGCCAAACAATGGGCTGCAATGCAGTGTAGTTTGTTATGATAGTATTACCTGATCTTAGTATCTAATGTAACTTTAGTATTAAGCTGTCTCCTGTGTACCATTCCCTATGTGTACCTAATAAAGCATATTATAATTATTATTATTGGGTTGATTTGTTGAGAATATCAGGCAGGTGTAATTGTTTCGTATCTTTGACTAGGGTTTCAGTCATAATTCGTTACCCGACTATTTCTGAGACGTCCGAGAACTCAATCTTGCTTGATAAAATGGAACACCGGTCCTCCAAGTGATATCAGAATGTTTCTACAACACGTACCACTATCCAAAATTGCCAAGCCAACTTTCCTTTCAGAAGTTTCTGATAAGTCAAGCCTATTATTTCCCATACAGTGCATTCAATAGCAAGGTTTAGCTTCGTCTGAAACTAAAGCTTTAATGAATAGATAATATCCGAAAGCCAATGTGAGCATTACTCGTATTTCCCAAGACCTCACTCTAAACAGTCGTTCTGTGTAAAATAACTTTGTCCTATAGTCTATAGTTAGGCTAGTGGACATCGGAGGATCTCGTTTGCTTCCATGGTTTCAGCTTTGCTATGAAAAATCAAAATAAAAAATCAATCAAAACCGAAGATGGTGGAGGTATAAAGTAAAAAAATAGGGGAAAATTCGAATATGCCGGAAAATGAAAAAAAAAATCAAATGCTACCAATAGAAAATTTTATGGGTGGGGTAGGTGAATCCAATATGGGGAAATTTTAAAAATCCAATATAGCGAAAAACGAATTTCAAAAATAGCGGGAAATGTTAATCTCATTAACTATTGATAAATGAGAAGGAATTCAATTAAAGGGTCGGAATGGGAACCGGAAGGGCTGCAAGACCAGGAACCGGAAGTAAATTAGGTCGGACCCGGAAGTGCCGTTACACCCTAAACCGGAAAACGCATGTCGGGTCAAACTTCTTCTTTTAACCTACCGTCGCACGTTGTCGTAGAGATAACTTGCTGATCTGTTGTAGGCAACAGTTACCGATAAAAGCAGGAAGCAAAGAATGCAACGGGAGGACTCAATAGGGCTGAAATAAAACATAGCCGTGACCGCACGTAGCAAAATTTCATCACATCGACGAGTCGAAGTATTTGAGTGTGGGACCACGGGCATTTGTATGTTGTTTTCTTGAACATATCACCGTATTCTTTCGATTAATGTCATTCAATCTCTTGCTCATGACTGCCCAGCTACTTGAGCTGCAAAACACCGTAAAATGTTGTCGCCAAGTACAGAAAGTTCGAGCAATAAGGTAACTGTTGCTGTGGTTTCTCTCGAGTACAGAATTGGCTATAATGGTGCTTGTATTTGTTGGTGAGGAATAAATATGTTCTCTGAAGAGCACTGTGAACTGAATATGAAGTGTAAATTAGGCTTCAATCAAGAAAAAGAAGTGAATTCAGGCCGCCGAAAGGGAACAAATTCGGCGCTAGTGCTGTGAAAGTTTCCACCAGCATGCACTGCAATTTTCTATAGATAATTGCTGTATTAGTATATATTATCTCAATTTATTATTACGCTAGTGATTAAATTCGCAATTTAAGACGTTTTTTTTTTGTTAAATTAGTGAAAATACTCCTTGGCTGCTCAGCCATAGATTTGTCGATGATGACGTCACTTTTTGGTGCTAATTTTTCGTGAGTCCTCCCGTTACGCTCTTTGCTTCCTGGAAACTTCAATCTTTATACTACGACTCTCCTTGTTCCAGAACCATGTGAGATGGACCGACGAGCAGCTGAAGTTCTTCAACCTGGAATCCAACTTTCGGCAAAACCGTGTCAAGATCAGCTCCGTGTGGACCCCGGAGTTTGATCTTTCCGAAGAGACGATCTTCACTGATCGCTTCGCCTACAAGGATGAGACTATCGTCAGGCGTAAACTCTTTCTAGAGAGAGGACAGTATTTAGGACCTGAATACTTGGAAAACTATGAAGGTGAGATAAATATGTTTCCGCTCACGGAAAACAATGCTGTTCAATGATATTTTATTGCATGATTTAAATGCGGCTGATATAAAAGTGAAGTAGAATAAATTATTATGTGGAAGATGTAAAGGTAATCCAGCTGCCAGCGGTTACGTGTACTCTTGGAGAAAACTCGCTGCTGGTTTTCCCATGGATCCAAGCCACGGTTCGACCGGCTATAGTAGAAACGGGACCTCTGTACAGGCCGGGTAGGGGGCACAACACCCCGTAGACATCGTTTGGAGTTAGTAGAAGTATCGCCGAAAATATGGCGATGTAAATTTGTCCAAATACAACGTAGACGAATAAACTACAAATGAGTGAAAATTACCCAAGAAATGTAAAGTCAATGGCACCTTGACCTCACACCCTTACTAAGAAACCCGTATGCACTGGTTCGTGCTGCAGGTAAATGTTCACTAGAGGCTTAGAGAATTGTACGGCAGCAATCGACCACAGTTTGCTCAACTTATGGCGTCCTGCAGACGGAAAGCTCGATGTGATATTTTGAAGTCATATATGGGTAGAAAGACTCATTTTAAGACGCTTTCCACGAATGATGTTTTTGCCGCAAATTGGACTTTGAAGATCCCATTACGATCCGCCATTACGGCCGTGTCGCGCGATCTAGCGGCAGGTGTTTTTCCAACATGGCGGCGTACCGCGTATTGCTTTACACTTTTGGTATATTTCTCATAGGATATTAGTAGAACCAGGCCTGGCCTCCTAACCTATATGAGCAAGAGCCACGTTTTTGCCGGAAAAAAGTTTAGCAAAGAAAAAGAAACGATGGGGAATTCAAAGTCAAATAACAATCTCGAAAAGTATGTTAGCAAATACGACGGAAACGTCCTTCAAGAAAGAGTCTTAAAATGGGTCCTTCTACCCATATATGACTTCAAAATATCGACTAAGAATGGAGGTTCAACAATAAAATACCTTACGTTTTTATTCTCCTCACTCGAAAGAATTACACCATGCAAAATTATGAATTTCACACTAGCATCATCATCGTTGTGAAACTGTTTGATACAGTCGAAATATTCCAGGGAGCAGCCGGCACAACCACCATCCATTGCAACAGCCATTTCTCTACTGTTCACGCCTTCATCACGGGTCGCGGCGTCGCGCCAGGCGCCGGTCATAATTCTTTTTCTTCGTCTTTTCATCCCTGCTATTCCTACCAAAGTCATTCTTGAAAAAATGTCTTAAAAATTAGTCTTGCTACCTTTACAATGCTCCAAAAATGTAAATATCATAAAATTAAGAAGAAAAATCTGGTTCTGCTAATATACTACTAAAAAAATATAAAAACAGTGTACAGCGACAGTACGTCACGCCGCCATATTGTTCAATAAGCTGCCGCAATGTCGGACGCTAATACAAACTTCAAAGTCAAATATCTTGACAACTAAGCATTTGCGGCAAAAACGTCATTCATGAAAAACGTCGTAAAATACATCCTTCTACTCATATATGACTTCAAAATATCGAAAATGCATGATAGTCCTAAAAGCGAATTAAACCGAAACATATACTGACACTACTCTCAAGAACATCAAGACTTTCTCTCTCTGGCTTGGGATGAAACGCCTGGCTTCCTGAAAATGAGTAAGTCAACCACTGAGGATATAAATCCAACAATTCTCTTTTATTGTTTACAGAGAGGCGATATGAGGCGAATTTCCTGCTGGAAGAAGAATTTTCCGTGGCAGTGTCCTGCTTTTTCAGCATGTCGCTGTTCCCTTTCAGCCAACACCCGTGCAGCTTCAGTATGGAGATTCCGACCCTCACGATGTCAGCTCCGATATTCAACCAGCAGGTAAAGTATTCTCCGTAAGCTCATTGATATGTTTCAGTACTCTGTGCCAGAGAAGAGATAGAACTGGAAATTTTCTTCTGTTCGCAAAAAAGAGTAGGCTACATGTCAGGTTTTTTTCTACTACCAGTCTCTTTCATAACGAAGAAAGATATTATTGATTTTATAAAAACCGAGTAAAATCTGTTCGAGAAAAATGCCAGAGCCCCAAAGACATGGTGTCTTCTCGTCTCTCGACACCCTGAGTGGATAATGAATAAAATAACTGTTACAAAAATGTGATGCAGTAATTGTCTTCCATCTCTGACATATCTATGAATACGTGCAACCTTGCGTTCCTTCAGGGTCTAACCGGTATCTATCTGAAGCACAAAGCAGTGTATTTCGATTTCCTAGTGCCCTAACAAAATTTGGTGCCGCCGCGCAGCAGCTGCCGCACGTCCACACTACCGCACGTAAGCGCCGGTGCGATTTCGCAGACCGCCACGAAAATCGCACGACAGCGTCCGCACTGTCACAGTACAGTAAAGGTAGTAGGGAAACTTCTAAGGGGTAAATTAGCGCAACATTTGGCTGATGGGCGTGGTTTACAGGCCTACGTCATCGTTACTTAACGCTGTGATTGGCCATGGGCAACCTGCGATGTCTTCAGCGATGACGTCACAGGTCCGGGCTAGTTAACGAAATTTAAATATCCAGGCACGGTAAGTTGCGAAATGTATCTCAACAACGTTCATATCGATCATATTTCGATACGTTTATCTCTAATTACCGGCAAGATCTTTTGAGCATCAATAAATTTAGAGGGCGATGAATCCACAAATTGTACTGTAAAAATTATTGTTTGTATATAATGGATGCATTGGTCAACCCGGTAGTTCAATAAAATAATTGTTTAACAATCTTTCTGTCTTAGAAAAAATATATAGTTTATAGTTCAACCATAGTGGTCTATCAACAGCAAAAACTCTGCCACATTCGAGCGATAACCAAATCAAAAGTAAATTTCGGTAACTAGTACATAATTTTTAAAATTCCTGCCCATAGTAAGCATGTTTACTGTAGTCACTGATAGCAAATTCTCCATATTCTTTTCTTCTATGTCTATATTAAGTTATCGAAGAGATTTTACGCCTATTTATTAACTTAAATTGGGCATAACGATGAGCATTATTTTCTTGCCGGCCGTTACTATTGCCCGCTTCTCTGCTATTGGCCTGTTGCTCCAGCAAAGGGCGTGCCTAGATTTTGACGCCACGTCTCCGCCCGAAATTAACAGATTTTCCATACTTCCTTTACTGTACTGTGGCACTGTCGTACCTGCGCGAGTGTACTCGTGCGACGCTCGATCAGAGCAAATGTTCAACAGAAGTTTGAGGCTCACGCTTCTTGGACCAAAGAAGCCTAATTTGCAGGGTGTTCAAAGTTAATCGTTACAATTTTTTCCCTCATTTATTAAATAAACCAAAATATACTGATCAACCCGAAATAAACATGTTGTCTAACTATTATTCGTTCCGAATCTATTTTACAATTCTGCTTGTCCCTTAGTTAGTAAGTTGTTAGTTACATAGTTAGTACGACCGTGACGCTTTAATCGTATTAAATGGAGGGAGGGGGGGAATTAGGGCTTCCTTGAGGTATCCTTGATGCGACATGGGAAGGGGTCAATTGGAGATAGTTCAACTTTACGCTGCTACTGCTCTCAGGTCTTAGATAGAAGATTTACTGAATGCCTTGGGACATTTTTCAACCATCGTAAGCTTGATACGGATCCGAAGGCATCATAATTGAGGAACAATTCTTTTGTTCTGTAGAATTTAAACAGTTTCATTCAGCATATTAGATAGGGGAGAATTAGGATGGAATAGGTCTGAGATATCACTAAAGAACATTGGCAGCACTGGACAGCATTACAAGCCAGCGTTGATCGACATTTAGGTATGTCTAGTAGAACAGGTTTACGCCTAGCCAAACCTATCCAATCGGCTTCCCGTCTCTATGCAGAACAGAACAATCATCCCCTTAGTAGGAATGACTTTTCCATCATCGATTTTTCAGCCCCAATAGAACTGACAACTTTAGAATCTCTTTAAATCCATAAAACAAAACCCAGCTTCAATACAATGGCTACAGCTGTACCTCTCATCACGGTCCATAACTAATTTTTTTTCTTCCAACTGTACTAGCTCTGATCCCTCCACTCACTGACTGTACCCAGCTGCCTCTTCCTAATCGCCCGCCTATACGAGCACTCACGTTACGCGAGGCCGTCGAGATAGACTCCTTCTCGATGGTCTCGCGTTACGCCTCTCGAAATTTGCCCCGTCATTCACGCTTTACACCTCACACTGCCAACATCTCTCTCCCCATTAGGCTTTAGGTTTAAAAAACGTAATTCCCTTGTTCTGAATAAATTTTTCCTTTTGTAGTTAATAGTATTTCCTTTATTTTCTGATGATGGGAAAGGACGTCCCGAAACGTCAAGTTTTATTTTTGGACTAGTCGGCCATATATTCTTTAGTTAGGTTTGACAAACATTTGGACAAAGAAACATTGCTTTTGTTCGTGAAATTTTCACATGCTCCAGCTAGTGTCTATAATTTATTCAGTATGCCTTCCGTCGGCATCGACAGCCTGCTGCAAACGCTTGGACAACGCTTTGCAGGAGTCACAAATGATAGCTTGGGAATTTTTGCCCATTCCTCCAAGAGTGTTGCCTTCAAAGACTTCACATTTTTGTAATGTGCAGCTAAGACCTTGCCCTCCAATTTGGACCAGATGCTGCAATCGAGGGGAATATGGTCTGGAGATGAAAGAGGTCATTCTTATTAGAAGTGAACTCTGGCTCATTGCTTGCCATACACTCTTAAGGTTTTTTACACCATGCTCGGGTCTAGAGCGGGAAGAAGATGTTTAGCATATATCTTTAAACTTATAAAACATCAAAGCCTCAAAATCTGGAAATATTAAGTAAAAATTTAATTTAAAAAATTGTGCATGAGAAGTAGAAAAAAATGGAGGGTTAACCTGCTTGACTTGGAGTCTAAAACGTGCGAAAATATGAAAACGTACAAAAATCCACAAAAATAAAATTTGAGGAGGAATCACCGAGATCTGATCACTGTGATCACTGAAAACCACAAGAACGGACAATAATTTTGTAAACAAACCAGAGACGACATGTTTGTATAAAAAAGATGTCCATTATATTTACGAGGACGATGGTGGGGAAGGGATTCCTTACGAATTTTACTTTCAAGTCAATGCATAGGTGAATTAGTAGTATTTGACGCATTTTGAATACTGTACAGGCATAAAATTACCGAAACTTCCAGTGTGGAAGTTATTATAATAATCAGTATAACAATATTCAAATTATCCTTCTATATAAAAACATCCCGAACTTTTATTCCAAATTATTTTGAACTTCTGCTTGTCCGACCGCAGGAATCCCTTTTTTAGTCAGCATGATCAGCCCCCGAGAGAATCACGTTGCAATCAGTTTTCACCACCGACGCATCAGAATCACGTCAATGAGTGGTCAAAAAAAAAAAAAAAAAAAAGGATTAAGCATCCGCGCGGTGGCCACAAAATGACGCCCTTTAGCTTTTGCGGCGCCCTAACTTTTGAAAGAGTTGGGGTGCCTGTTTCAGCAGCGACACCCGTCATGGCTAAACGTACGCGTTCCCACCACTGCTGAATAGCCTCCGTGCAATCAAAAACTTGTGTGAGGTTATAGCTGGAAGTAAGAAACTTCTCAAGAGGCCGCGCCCCCCTTTGACAGCTGCGCCAATGAGGGCCTCGATAAACTTCAAGTCACGATTTGTACGACCTATACGCCGGGGCAAGTGCACGCTCAGCTGACGAGCGGACGGTCAGTTCGCACGTCGTGCAATTAAATATGTGTTGTACTTTCCAGGCGTATCTTGAATATAGACTCCGCTGTGTAATCGGGACGACTTACGCGTTGTATGTTCACTCATGAAGTGTACTGCAATTCCATAGGGAGGGTCCAGTATCAGTGGCGTCATGAACAGATGCAGTCGACGCCAAAAGCAAAGTTTGAAGATACCCCCCGTACCATGAGTGACTGGAACATGAAAATTACTGAAGAAATTTTCTTTTGCAGGGCATCAGCGAAAACGTTTTCGCTCACAACATAGACACGTTCACCGTGAGACGCTTCCAGTGGTCCCTCGCTGCTGACGCTAACAATCGTAGTCTGCAGTTCACTGTAAGTTTAGACGAAGCGCTTCCCTAAAATAAAGACTAATATGCATTTATCAACACTATGTAATATTTCATATTGCATATTTATTTAGTACTGAAAATATTATATTTTTGTCACGGTCTATGGGGATAAGATATGAAAAAATTCAAGACTTGAAATATGAGTATATATCTTTTTCAAGATTACAATTAACCTGAACTCGCCAGTACGAGCCCACTCGTACATACAAACGTGTCACGGAAACCACTATCTAACCACACACAGTTTTGTTTGATAAGTAGTTTGGAAAGATAGATAACAGTGAACAAATGGGAGAATTTCACTGACGTACTAATGTTTTACCGTCATTTAATGACGGTGCTGGTCACTGTACATTATTTAATTTACTAGATTACTCGCGCTGTCAAAAATGACGGCTAGGAATTTGTGAAGACCCGTCCTCATTCAACACACTTTTGTTACTAATATGCTTCTGGAGAATACGCTACAGCAGCCGACTCAAATTGTCATGGGAAATGTATGCTCTCTCTTTCAATTCAATCATATATATCAAGGAACACCTTAATCCCCTCTGTAAAAGTTTTGCAGCAACTAAAGAATATGAATTTATCACTATCAATGCTCGTCTCGGCATTCGACAGTCGTTAAATATTATGCTCGCCTATAGGAGCCCTCGCAGTACCGCCGAAACTGATGCAGCACTTTACAACAAGATCGAAAATGCACTGAATACTTCGAAGGAAACAATTCTAATGGGAGACTTCAACCTCCCCCAAATTGATTGGAGTACCTTGTGCAGCCCAGCCCCAGGCAGCAAACTACTCGAACTCCTCAGTCACCACCATCTGACTCAGCCCGTTAATGAACCCACGAGATACGGTAATATTCTAGATCTGGTTCTCACCAGTCCTGATTGTGAAATTGTTGACCTAGCCAACCTAGACCGGCTTGGTGACCACAACATCATTGAATTTACGCTCAAAACTGGCAATGAATTCACCACTAATGCGAGTCGTCTCAAGCTGCCAGACTATCGACGAGCGAATTTTCAGGGAATGGCTACTGAAATAGGAACAAATGACTTTGAATTCCTTATGAGAGACGCCAGTGTTGAACAATGCTCGCATATTTTGAAGACGAGCATCCTGAGAGCAGCTGAACGATACATCCCATATAAACGAGTTCGTATTAGTAATGATCCCCTCTGGATGAATCGGACATGAAATGCTGCATTGCAAGGCGACAAGTGCGTTACAAAGCCTGGAAGCGTAATCCAACAGAGGAGAGGAGGTCCAGTCACATAAGGGCTTGTCGGGATGTAAAGCCAATAGTCAGGACCACAAAAAAGAAAAAAGAAGTTTCCGTAGCCGCTATGGCAAAACGCAACCCAAAGGCATTCTATAAACATGTAAATGAAAGAAGACTAAAAAAAAGAAATCATAGGTCCGCTCAAAAGACCTGACAATGCAATCACCAATGACCTAAGAAACAATGCCACAATCCTGAACGGCTATTTCACCTCTGTGTTTACTATTGAAAATGTTTCGAATATCCCTGAACCAGCACCGATGCCTGTTGCTCCCATAAACACATGTTTTCACGGAGATCGAGATCCTTGAAGAACTCACCCACCTGAATGCTTACAAATCCACTGGCCCAGATAATCTTTCTCCCCATGTACTACGGGAAATGGCTCCCGTCATCGTGAAGCCTGTGCTCGAAATATTTAATCGGTGTCTAAGAAGGAGAGAAGTTCAGCAGGATTGGAAACTAGCTAACGTGATACCGATACATAAGAAGGGGGATAAGAAAAGCTCCAGCAACTATCAACCAATCAGTCTTACTTCGGTCGTCAGCAAAACCATCGAACGCCTCTTGGAAAGGCGCATCACTGATTACCTGAGGATGCATCAGCTCTTATCCGGCACTCAGCATGGCTTCCAAAATGGAAGAAGCTGCTTAACAAACCTACTAGACTTTTTCTCAAAAGTTACCAATATTAAAAAGATGAACAAAAGGCTGTAGACCTTGCGTATCTAGACTTCCGAGGGCTTTTGACAAAGTCCATCGTCAACGGCTAATGAAAAAATTGGAATCCCATGGCATCCAGGGAGACTATTTACGATGGATCAGGGCATGGTTTACCGGTCGGCAGCAGCGAGTCCAGCTTGAAGGAGAGACGAGCGCCTGGACGCAGGTATCATAAGGGATACCACAAGGCAACGCGCTTGGCCTACTTCTGTTCTCAATTTACATCAATGATATCGATCTAAACATAAGTAGCAAAATTAGTAAATCTGCGGATGATACTAAACTAGGTCATCCTGCCACGAAAACAGCCGAGCTCCAACAAGACTTTGACCACCTCATGGAATGGAGCATAACGTGGCAAATGAGCTTTAATGTCGATAAATACTCAGTAATGCACGTAGGGCTCGTGAACCCTTCAACTCAATTGAAAATGAACGGGACGGAATTGGCACCTGTCACCCAACAACGTGACTTGGGAAACACTATTACAAACAAGTTACAACACAGTCAGCAAGTTGACATGAGTGTGAAAATGGCAACCAGAGTACTGGGATTCATCACCAAAAATTTTGAATACAAGTCCAAGAACATCATAGTTCCCTTGTACAAGGCGTTAATGCGGCCCCAATTAGAATTTGCTGTCCAGTTCTGGACGCCACATCAGCAAAGATATCGATAACATAGAAAGAGTCCAACGCAGAGCAACGGAATTGATACCTCAGCTGCCAAACAATCCGTATGAATGTCGCGTAAAGGAACTGGGACTGATCTCTCTCGAGCAAAGACGACTCAGGGGGGGGAACTAAAAGAAACATTCAAGTATTTGAATGTCTTCAACGATCTACCTACAGTGGTAATCTTTGAAAGAGACATCCATGATCGCTTGCGAAACAACGGTTAAAAACTTAAGCTCGAAGAACGACCTTAAGTCAGCAGTTCTTTCTTTATTTCATAGCCAGCATTTGGAATTCACTTCCTTCCAATGTTGTTAGTGCGGAGTCAACGAGTTTAAAAATCATCTAGACATATATTGGGAGAGACATCCTCCATAGCTAAGAACTCCTCCAGGAGTCGCAAACTCTTAACGGTCAAAGCTTCCGAGGCCACCTTATTCCGTCTTATTATTATTATTAAATCACACCAGGCTGGCGACGTAGGAACGGAGAAACTCCATGAGGTTAACAAACCCCCACGCAACCAGCCCAGCGGGTGGAGAAAACAAAGAATGAAAAAAAGAAGATCCGAGATCACAGAATA
>LQNS02276499.1:3774259-3786073 GCA_001587735.2 Parhyale hawaiensis
ATATAGCAAAACAAAATGATCGCAATGTAAATAAAAGTGAAAAACTTTTATCTCATTGCGCTTTAAAAAAATAAAAGTGACGTTAGGTTGCTATTGCAACAGGTTCACAACACGCCACTGTCGGTACAGACTATCTTTGTTCAGTACTGTCAACAGCGGTGCAGGGTTTTTTTTATCCCCAAGAATGCCAAATGTCACCAAGAAATTCGAAATCTCTTTTTTTCTCTCCTACCTAAATATGTAATTAAATGCATATTCTCCAGTATATATATAGGTAGCTATGCATATCAAAAACCTTTCCTATACATTTACCGAATATGGCTACCTAGTCTATATTAATATAACTTGACAGAAACCTATTACTGAAGAAAGAAAGCTTATGAGACAGACATCCTCCTCTCACAGTCTTAGTGCATGCTTGGCTATATTGCAAAGCTGGGTGTGACTGTGGAAGCGGCAAGGCGATTCGCGCGCATCGCGAAAATTTTTTTCATTGGTGATGTTCGGTTACAGTAAGTTTTGACGTTAGTCGGTCCATTTGACGTTAGTCGGTACATTTGACGTTAGTCGGTACATTTTACAGCTAAGTATAGTGCTAAGACGGGTGTGACTGTGGAAGCGGCAAGGTGATTCGCGCGCAGCGCGAAAATTTTTCTTTACTGGTGATGTTCGGTTACAGTAAATTTTGAAATTAGTCGGTACATTTGATGTTAGTCGGTACATTTGATTTTAGTTGGTACATATAACGCTAGTCTGTACATTGACGTTAGTCGGTACATTTTTCAGCTAAGTATAGTGCAAAGATTGGAGTGACTGTGCAAGCGGCAAGGCGATTCGCGCGCAGCGCGAAAATTTTTTCACTGGTGATGTTCGCTTACAGTAAATTTAGACGTTAGTCGGTACATTTGACGTTAGTCGGTTACCGTAAAAGTACAGACTTCTCTTGTCCAAAATATACCGACTGTATAGCCCGTCCAGAAATTATTGGGTCGCGACATCCCTGGACTTACCCTGAAGTATTTCCTTCCTCTCGCACAATACGAGTAAATTAGGCGTTACATGAGATAATCTTGCTTTTTTTATAGACATTTCAGAAGCTCAAAGTTTATTTGAATTCTAATTCACTGTAAATTTGACGAGAAATATGAAACTGCACTGCATGAGTGACACTTGTGACGAAAATTGAGTTGACGTTAAACATTTTATCGTCGTTTTGTGGTTACACAGTTGTGCTTAAGCGACAAAATAATATGTCCGAACATTTTGCATTCCGCATGCGGAATATAAATTGTCGAAGAACTCCAGTTAAAAAATTAGTTACTTGACAATCTCGAGAATAATACCGAGTAGCAAAGAACAGTGTGAAAATATCAACCCAAGCTCAATTGGCAGTATATCTCTTGCTGAAGAACGCATAGAAGTAGTATCTGCATTTAGAATCATTGCTTATTCATAGTTTTATCAATACTACAAGTAAATTAAGTTATCAATAGTGACAAAAACTGCAGTTCTTTGGACCAAGATACGTGAGCAATCGAAGTTTTGCTGAACATTTAAGCTGAAAAGTCAAGCGTCGCTACACTGCACCGTGCGACAGTGTGGACCAGGAAGCAAAGAATGCAACGGGAGCACTCAATAGGACTGAAATAAAACTTAGCTGTGACCGCACGTAGCAAATTTACATTTCATCGACGAGTCAAAGTGTTTTAGGTGTGGGGCCTCAGATCTTTGTATATGGTTTTCTTGACCATATCATCGTATTTTTTCGATTTATTTCATTCAGTCTCCCGTTCAAGACTGGCCAGCTACTTGAGCTGCAATACATCGAAAAATGTTGTCGCCAAGTACAGAAAGTTCGGGCAATGGCTAACAGTTACTGTGGTTTCTCTCGCGTACAGATTTGGCTATAATGGTGCTGATATATGTTGGTAAGGAATAGATATATTCTGTGAAGAGTACTGTGAAGTGAATATGAAGTGTAAATATGGCTTTAATCAAGAAAAAGAAGTTAAATTGAGTCGCCGAAAGGGAGCAAATTCGGCGCTAATGTTGTGAAAGTTTCCACCAACATGCACTGCAATTTTCTATAGTTAATTGCTAAATTAGTATATATTATCTTCATTCATTTATACGCTAGAGATTAATTTTGCAATTTAAGACGATTTTTCTGGTGAAATTAGTTAAAATACTCTTAGGCTGCTCAGCCATAGATTCATCGATGATGTCACTTTTTGGTGCTAATTTTTCGTGAGTTCTCCCGTTACGCTCTTTGCTTCCTGGTGTGGACGCTGCTGTGAGATTTTTGCTGCGTTCTGCGAAATCGCTGGTGTTTTTCGCGCGTATGAGCGGTAGTGTGGACGAGGCTTTAGTATTCCTAGCAAGTGCCACTACCGTTGTGAAGTTTTATATATCTCGTCAAATTTACAGTGAAATAGAACTCAGAGAAGTTTAAAAACTTTAAAAATATCTATAAAGAAGCAAAAGAAACCTCACGGAACGCCTAATTTATTCATTTTGCGGGTGAATCTGCTTTATTGGCAGGCTGAATCGCGCGAAAATATACAGCAAGTCAGACGCTAGTTCGTGAAACCGTTCAAAGGCGCGATTTGACGACGAAAATTCGCAGCGATCAGCGAAATCACCATTGTGTTGAAAGATAGTTGCGGTAGTCTGGTATATAACCTCCCAGAATCCCACTGTAGAGACGAATTCGATTTCCGCCACTGTACGACCAACTGGTTGCCTGTAGAAAACCTCAAGTGACTTTTCGCCGCGTAGGCGCAACTTGTCTGTTGCTAGTAACAATTTTGCTGCTCAAAGACGTACGAGCTGCGCGTCCTGACAGCAAGTTGCGAGGATGAATGCCTAGTGTGGCCCCTGCATAAGGTGTTGTACATTACGGTATGATACGAAAAAATCTTCACGTCAAGCTAGATGAGACTATCAGTACCATTGTTTCTACAATTGTCTATGGCAGCATTTTACAGAATATTGATATTTAATATGCATTGGTGCTACTTTAATTACAAGTTAAACGTCAATAATCAACAAAGATACAACTTCATGTTCTTCATTCGGTGGTACGAAAAGAATCACAATATTTTGCACGTATTTGTTATTTTCAACTAGAATCTGAGTACGTCTGGCCTTCACAGCCCAAGTCCCATCTCAAGTCAATCAGTGCTCTATGCAAAATAATATACTAAACTTCTTGATGCCCTCATGTGCAATTGCAGCAGCGATACAATATCACCTCATTACTGGCCAGCGGTTATCCCGTTACTGAGCCGTTTACCAGACCGCTGCCAGGGCTGCCAATAGGATTTTTGAGAAAACCCATGCTGTTGGGAAAAAGCTCTTGCTTTGGCAGATTTGGGTAAGGAAGAACAAATACTCAGACACGCTGCAAACTCTTTAACCCAGCGAGTACTCTGAGGGCTGTAATGAGGAGTATGAAGTTGCATAGAAGCTATTTACAGCGGTCAAGGCCAAAATAATTTCAATCATAGTTCAATTTTTATATTTCAGATTTGAAATAGACAACTGGTTACTATAATATTAAGAGTCTCAGTGGGTATATTCTTTCCGTGTATACAGCAACCTTACAGCAATGAAAATCAATGAACGATAATCCATCTGGTGAAAAGTATGTAAGATTAAATAAATAATTATAATGTTTACAAGCAGAAAAAAGCATGTCGCTGGCCAGTGTACTGTGTTGACGCAGTCAATGTTGACACTTGGCATTCTGGAGGTTGCATTGCGGAAGGAATATATTCATGTTTATTTTCCTTAACAGCAGTAAACAACTTCGGTAAACTTATCGACTCCGCGATATCTCATCTGACAACTTGCGTGCGTCTATAGACACATAGTTTCTGACGTCACACAACTTTTTGAAAACTTGGTGAGGGTTCTGCATAAATATCAGTGGCAGAAAAAAAATATCATTGGAATTGGTAATAAGTAAGAATTGTAATATACTCGTATAGTGGATAGTGTTACTGAAAGAATTCCTTCTGCACTATCTGAAATCAGTGATAAAATTCTCAATTTTTTTTTCAAACGTTCAGGAACTTAGTGAACAGTTGATTTGAACGCAGATTGCTATGAGCTGTGATAGAGAACTAAAATAGAAAACAGGGCTGAACAATTTCTAAGGAGTGAAGTCACAGGCAAATAAAATGTGATTGTAGTGCAAAGAAAATTAAAACTTCGTATACCACTTGTAGATATTGACCCCAATTTCAGTTCTGGTTATTTTTCTTTTTACACCTGCAGGAAACTGAGGTATTATCAAAATAAACCATTTGCACAGCAGAGCACTTTGCCTTTTCAAACAATTGATTCTCTATACAAAATTTATGGGCAATTTATTTATTTACAGAAAGACTATTGTATTTTTCATCGATGTCGAGCACAGAGCACAAGAGCTGTAACCACTTTTACAAAACTTTGTTTACTGTCTCACTGACCATCGACTAGACAAGGACAGCAAATTCCAGTGTAACCATCCATCAGCTGTGTTGATAATAAACATTATCGAGCTATATATCAGAAAAATTGCCCAAGGTAATTCTTCCAATCGGCGAAGTGTCCAGTATTTGCTGCTGTTACGTCCAAGTGTGACAAGAAATTCATGTAAACAAACAAACAAACAAACAGTGCGCGCTCCAAACTGCACAGTACACAACGTCTATCCTTTGGATCTGTTCGGTGGCGTAAGTGGTCGTTGACTGGTGAAGCGACCTTCTCTGTAAATGACTTCTCATCACCACTCTTAATGCGCTTTCGATTGGGCGATGAAATTAAGCCTTCGAAACTTGACTTGTCCGAAATTTCAGACAATTACATGGGCTTTAATCCTTTAAAATGTATTTTATGCGTTAACTCTTAATCGACTGCTCTTGGTACGTTTCAGAATGCCAATCTTACACTGCAACGTAAAAGTGAGCTTTCAGTCGGTCAACCTAATTGGGTTGCTTCTCATACTTGCAACGCTCACGTTTCAATGTGAGAAAGCCAGTGCTCCTGTATACACTTTGATGTTTTAATTTCGCCCGCCAATCGAAAGTGCTCTTAATCGGCATCATCATCTCCCTATAATTTAGGAGAAATCGCATCAAAAACGGTATTCAATAGATATGCCCCAACCCAAGTACATAAATAATTTTTCGTAAAGTGAATTCATTCAACAATCCTCGAACTTTTGAACTTTTCGGGATCGGTCAAGTTGAAAACACTCGTGGAATCTACACAACGAACGAGAACAAGGTCAACTGGCATCAAACTTCGCGATCGTTTTTTTTTTAATCAAATTTACCGCTCCTCCGTAATATGTGTAGAAGTGGAAACAGAAAATATGACAGATGGAAAGTAGGGTATAAAAATTATCAATGGCAGTCGTGAATAAATAAATGTACTATATAGGTACATCGAAACTCCGTAAAAGAGCCAGATGATTGCGGTTACTTATTTCTGAAGAAATTTGTAAGCATTGTTTACTTTGATAATTCTTCGGACGAGGTCAAGGTCACGTTATCCACGTTGCCCGTCTTGTACAGAGGCGATGTGACAGTCCGTGACCAGCAGGACGGCTAGTAGCGAGTTACCCCCACATTGCAAGTAGCCGCTCGCAACTGGTTTATCTTGTACCTTCGCTCAGCACGAGTCCAGCAAGTTTTTAAATTTTGTTGTCCCTCTACCGGTGGCGTTTAGAATGGGACGTTGCATTTTGTGGAACAACCTCGCCCTTCCCTCCGCATCGTGAAATTAGCAAAATAATTCGTGGCTATTGCATCACCACCATTTTTGATCGGAATTCGCACTTCCCTCGTGCGACCTATACGGTTTGAGTGTCTGGCCACAATCCGACCATTGAAGTTGAAAATAATTCCTTGTAGAATTTTCCAAACATATGTGATCGTGAAGCGCTTGAATGTCCGCTCAATTGAATTCATGGGAAGCTAAGCAAGTCTTTCGTGATAATTTTAATTCTTTCATGCCCTGGATTTTTGCAGTGAATGATTCTTGGGCAGCATTCAGGAGCTCCATATGTCTTTCCTTTAGCTCGGTATCCTAAGAGTTGAACGGTATTCTATCCTCGGCAGTACCAGTTGTTTCCGTAAGGTGAGCATTGTGCCTCCTTCTAGCGAAGAGAAAGTTTGAAGCAGCCATCCGCTACTTTTCTTGTCTATTGTAACAACTCGAACCGCTTGATTTTCAAGAGTGGCATTATCCAGCATTTCCAACCCAATTAAAGTCCCTAAAATTTGTTTTCTTTCGATTTTGTCCTCATCACTTGCCGTGCAGGACGTCAATTCAATAAGGGGAAAGTTTTTTTCCGTATCGTAGCAGTTAGTACTGTACATGGTTTCGTTAAAGATCATGTTGTTATCCGATGTAGAGTGAAAGATATTGGTTAGACCTAATCGCACATTCCGTACGTCTGCCACTGACTGTACCGCTGCTAATATTTGTGTGTCATCCGCAAACAAGGAAGGAACGGCAAGCTTGCGTTGGGGCTCCATATCTTTATTCGTGATGAGGCAGAGTATTGGACACGGCACAGTGCCTTACGGGACTCCACTAAGTATCAGATTTCCTTTAAACCCTTTATTTTTTAAAATTACACTTACGGTTCAGTTTTTCAGGAATGCTTCAATCCATCTAAGGTATTTCCCACGATTGCCCATGCTGGAGAGTTTGAGTAATAGTATTCCATGGTCAACTTTATCAAACGCTTGTACAAAATCTAAATATACATATTACTTCCACATTTTTGTCTTGGCACAGTAGATCTAGAATAGTCATAATGCTCAGGCAGCTAAAAAGTGGTACAGTCGTTCATAGCGAAAGCCATGTTGATTTTATATACAACTGGGCTCTATCAAGTCTTTACCATCTGGGGCCGACACGGTCTTTTCCATCGTGGGAAATGAGTGGCGTTTTCCCAATGGGTAAAAAGTGGGCTTCCCAGCTTTATCCCTCATACGAGCGTTGGTGGGTAAACATACCTCATACTCAGGTGGGCACTAATGGGACTTCCTATATGGGCATCATATGGTGTTTACCAAATGGGCACCACATAGGTATCCCAACGCTACCCTATATGAATATTATCATGGGCCTTCCCATATCGGACCCACGTGGACACCAATGGGTTTTCCCAGAGTGGGGAAAGTATAGTAATTCCCAGGTGGAAACGAAATGGGCTTCACTGCTACATCCAATATTACCAATATTGTATGACATCCCAAACCGAACCCACGTGGGCTCACCCAATTCGGGCAACGCCCCTGCGAAGAATCATTAATAGTTGCAAATCACTAGCTATTGTATTCATGGACAAGTTCTAAAGTTTCCGTTCTACCCGAATCAATATAACGTCTGAAATAGAATCCGTTTATTTATAAAAGCAAATTTAGTGGAATGAATTCGGTAGGTACGAGTGTATAGAAATAAATAAGTTCCTAATAATTATACTTCAGTATGACGATGTAGCTTTGTTTGCACGCTCTTTTCTTGTAGGCTTTTGCAATTCTTTGGCTTCTACGCCTTTCCATATCTTGAAAATAGAGATTGAATGCATATTTTCCTCCAGAGAAAGGGCGCACATGCTGCCCCCCTTATTGCTCCTCCCATTGAAAGGGTACATGCTGCCCACTATTAATTATTGCCCTCAACTGAAAATGCAGGGGTGGCCATTGCCTCTCTTGCCCCCTATTCCAGCGCCCCTGAAGGTATGGACTTATACTTGCGTGAAATTTTGCCTGGATTTGCATGAATTGTTTGGTATATCAGAAAGAATAAATGACCATGTTTTCGTAAAGATCTGTTGATTCGCTATAGTTTATATGTATATGGAGACTTTGTTATATTGACGGCTTAGTATATCACTCATCTCCTGGTCATCATATACATACAATTCAGTAAATCCCATAGCAAATAAAAAGCAAAGATTTATACAGCGTATAGATTTTGCATCCTGCAGACTATGCTATGCTGCGGTTACATCCTCAGCTGTATGGCTCGAGCATCATCCCTGCTCGCAATAGCTGCTCTGTGCTCGCGTATTTATTGAAAACTGTATCATGTTTTGCACAGCATCTTGAATTGAAACAGTTTGGTTTGCTTTTGGATAGTGATACACCATAGCTAGGAAAAACTATAACTTGGTAGGTAGCTGCATCGAATAATTCGCACAAGTAAACTTCACTGCTTATATTCTTCCTGGAGGTGCACGAGCTCTTTTAAAACCGTTAAATATTTGGTCGCGTTTCTGTAGACTTTTATCATTTCATGATATGGATTGTCAAAAAATCTCTAAGACTTTTGGGGTCCACTTTATGAAATTTTGAAGCACAATATTTTGTGTTGCTGTATGTAGTTCTGCGATGGTGTCTGCTGATATTTTAACTTTAGTTTATCAGAATGTATGAAGACGCATGGAGTCTCAGCATATTATACTTTTAATTAAATATTTTGGTTTTTCACGCATAATTGAAAAATATGTGAGTACAGTAGGCTTAAATGAATAACAATACCTACAACACCACCTGAATAGTTTTCTCAAGTTGGAAGATGTTTTACTTTCATTTCGAATCCAATATTACGTTTTAATTCATCTTTCAGTTTGGCTGTACTTCTGTAGCAGTTTGAGAATAATTATTATTTTGGCCGGCGGGAGGTAGTCAGATTGGCTGTGATGGTGCAGTTCGGATTGTGCCTGCTGGTGCTTTGGTTCCTTCCTGTACTAGCCGACGGAACTGGTGAGTTGCTGAAACTTCGAATTGTTATTAGTAAATCTTAGCTTTTAGCAATGGCATCTCATGGTACCCATTTTCTTCACCCTAGAAATTCCACGCAATCCCCTTAAAGCAATTGTGGAATAAAATATAATTTGAAAAGTCTATTATAACGAACTTTCTAATATAAAAAATTCAAATAACTAATATAATGTCGATGAATAAAATTTGATGTTTGGGGATTGAAAATCCCATCATCAGAAAAAAAGGACAGAGTGAAACCTACACTTGTGAATAAAAATTTTTTCCTTTATTAGTATTGAGGACAGGGGAGCATAGATGTTGTCGGGTAGGAATCTAAAAGGCGAATGAACCAGGGTAGGTGGAGGGGCTGGATGTAAGCTCCTGTTCAGTCAGCGGGTGTGGGATTTATTATGCACTGTGCGAAGCGGTACAGCAGAGGTTATAATGTTAAGGCTGGGTTTGGTACTATGGGTGTGGAGGGACTCAAATGTTGTGAGCTCGATGGGATTGGAAGAGTTTATGGTGGAGAAGTTGTAGTGGGAGAGCAAGTACTACACAATTAACTAGATAGCACTACTAGTAGTCTTCTCCTGGCCTGGTTTCAACTCCCGCAGCGCTACCAGAAAAGAGGACAAATTACGATATCAACAACTTCTGCTTTATTCATTGACAGAAACGAGGAACACATTTTTACAGTGGGCACAAAACCACGTAACAATCCTCGACGCAAGTAAGTGTAGTCGTAATTTTACGGGCCAGGGCACAGGGCATTAAAGAAGGATTATATACAGACTTACGTAGTTTAGACGATAAACGTTTGCACAATTTGTCATCTTTTAGGCCGTCAGAACCACGCATAAGCTGTTCATTAGGCAGACATCTATCTCCCAAACTTTAGTAAATATTGTGAAATAAATCCAGCGAAATTAAGGTGCTGATATTTTGAAAGACTTAGATAGGCCATGTAACGATGCGCAGATCATTGAATTCGAGAAATTCACGTGAAGCCAAAATTACTCTAAGCTAAACGTCGTGGAAAATAACTTACGGAACCAATTCATAGAGGTAATTCATAGAGGTAATTCATAGAGGTAATTCATAGAGGTAATTCATAGAAGTAATTCATAGAGGTAATTCACAAACGAAATTCACTAACGATATTCTCAAACGCAACTCACAGTCGAAATTCATAGACGTTATGCAATAACCAAAGAGCTTATTCGACACATTCGATTTAGGTCATCCTCATTACATCTTAGGGTAACGTTCTTTCGCTTAATAAATTCTACATTAGGTCCACTATGGCCTATAGGGTAACCATACAAAGTTCAATTTTCAAATGCACAACTCAGAATTCTCAGGACTACGAGTAACACTATGGCTAAATCACAGAATATAAACTTCGTCCAACATAGATGATGGCTTAGGCAGGGATATGTAGTTCGAAAACAGCGGCACTTCTGCGAACCGGTGGCACCGAGCTCACCACCTGGCGACAGTAACAACGGAGACGTTTACCCGAGTGGCGAGACTCCGTTGCAGGAAGATCGGTTCAGCGCGTCAAAATGCACACTTTGCTGGATGCCAGTGCCGTGAATCTCGGAGTAAATATAGTTACTCCGAGCCGTGAATAGCAGGCTACAGTGATGAACGGCAACTTGACTGGCAAATACACCCACCCACCTGCAGAACAAAGAACGAAACTAATTAACTATCGCCAGGCATGGAAGTGACATCGGTAGGCCACTCGTATATAACAGCTGAGGCGAAACCTTAAGTATAATGATCAATAGAAAGAATGGCGTAGTAAAGAGGAAGTAAAGGGGTAGTAAAGAGGTAGTAAAGACACACTGGCACTGAATGTCTAGGCAAATGGTCACTGCTGTCAGTGTTCCTAAACCTGGTCAGGAACTCGTCCACGAGATGACGTCCAAGCAAATAGGCATTTTCAATTGATTTCCAACAGTTGTTCGCGAAATTTGACAATGCATCAGTGCTACAAAATAATGTAACAAGGCTTCAGATAAACTACTCGATCATCACAAAGACATTAGTTAAACTAGACTCCCACAAGAGCTAACTCCTCTCAGTAATGAAAATGAAGCGTAATTCATCTCGTACTACAAAATAAACGTGGAACCAACGCACCTAGGCGTAACACGCACAGGCATAATATGCCAGGGAAGAAGAAAAATGGAAGTAAGAGCAGCATGAACAGCAAGAAAGCAAAGTGGAGCAGAGGGAAGATATCCTGTAAGTCATTAGGTCTCTCATTGAGCGCAGTTCCACCCAGTACTGGATGGGCGAGCCTAGCTAACGTACTGTTTGAAGCTTCTATGACAATTGAGAGGAAACTAGAGACCTAACTAAACTGAGCGCTTCGTTGAGATGAGTCTGCGCAATGAAAAAACCTTATTGAAACTTCAGCTGCCTTGGGCCCTTACCCCCTAGGGCGTGTAATTCCGATACGAGAAGCACCATGGTGTAAACATCATTACTCCACAATTTACCCTCTGCCCACTGCTCAGTCGACTACGAATCATGGATACGCATCCGAATCCGCATTCCGTCACCAGTAAATGTAATATTATGAATTACTCGTCAGGTTCGAGTCGAGAAACGTCAAAACCCTAAACATAGCCATTCCGGGTAAATCCCGGAAATAACCCAATGACCAAAAATGACTAAACTATTGCATTTGCAATGTAAAAAACGAATAGCTTAGTAATTTAATTCTGGATGAAAGTCTCAGTTCCTAACTATGTATAAAAAAAAAAGATTAGCACGAACAAGGACTAATAACTAGGCAGTAACCGCCGGGAGCGCCCGTCAAAGAAAAATGTTGCTAAAATTCAAGCATCCGCCCATCGGCTGGCTGCGGTTCTGAACAACTAAAAGACAATTGCGAGATGGCCTAGGGCATCGCTGCTATAATGTTATTTCTGCTGATGGGATGGTTGTTTTACTCAGCATGTAGGCGGGGGGCTGAATGTGAGGGTTTCGCAAGTGGTAAGCTGGTACGACTGGATACACCTATATGTTG
>LQNS02276499.1:3799459-3809632 GCA_001587735.2 Parhyale hawaiensis
GATGCCGGGGTAATTCGGGACGCTCTCTTGTCATTCACTGCCGGCTATGGTTAAAAGCTAGAATTTTTTTTATACACCATTCTGTAGCTCTCATCCAGACCTACAAAATGACACCCAGTTTGTAGCAAAAATCATTCATAGTAAGATGTTAACAAAAAACCTTGAAAATCGTCCCGAGTTACCCCGGCTGACGGTATATCAAGTTAGAGATGTTAGGTGTTTTGTACATATATAATGATATTTTGCATCATTTGGGATATTAAAGTGAGGACATTAAACAAATTTTGGTAAAACTTTTGCACCTGGTAGTCTATATTATGTGAGGAGGGGCATGAGAGGGCAAAATACTCAATTTTCTACTGATTGTTCTGAAATTTACATAGTGTATGTATTTTTGAAAAAGAAACACATTTTACTCATACAATTTCTTTGATTTAGGCCTTAGTTTTTGACATAATGGAAGTAGCTATATAGCTGCTTGCTGTCCATCCTTCTTTTACCTGGCATACTTATACTCATCACTTTGTATTTTGTTCGTCCACTTCTTTCCCAAATTGTTATTCCCATGTTTTTGATCTGATGTGGTTTTGGGTTTCTCATTTCTTTTGACATTCTGTTTGTCCTTTAGTTCTTCCTCTGTTAGCTTACCTTTATGGTGAAGTTGAACTCTCAAACCATTCTATAATACAATAATTGCTTATACTCTATGTTTATTTCAGGCCCGTATCAAGAAAATTATGCAAAAGGATGAAGAAGTCGGCAAAGTTGCTGCTCCTGTGCCAGTCATCATCTATATCCTTTAGTTACTGCTTTATATTATATGGAT
The DNA here is from genome assembly GCA_001587735.2 of Parhyale hawaiensis. NCBI lineage: Eukaryota > Metazoa > Arthropoda > Malacostraca > Amphipoda > Hyalidae > Parhyale > Parhyale hawaiensis. The sequence continues at coordinate 3,800,286 of LQNS02276499.1, forward strand.
TTCATATTAGCTAATGTAGCCTATGTGCATTGCTGCTATTCTGTTGTGTACCTATCATTTGTTTGGATGTTCCTTTTGAGGATATTATTTTATCAATTTGCTGTTTGTCTTAAAACTTACTTAGAAATATATAACTATGTATATCAAAGAAGTTCTAAGCACCACATAGTCCTATTCAGGACTTGAGATTGTGGCGCTCACCATGTGCAATTTCTTCAGGAGCTGTAGGCGGCTGTAGACCTCAGTTACCTAGGTTAATGAGCACAGTTCACTCCCCAGGGGATATCAGTGTTTCAGCTGGGCCCTCATTTAGTGCCTGCCATGCATTTTTCTGCTCTTTTTAATGATGCTTTATTCTATTCTCCTCTCTTTTCTCAACTTGTTCCAATATTCACTAACCCACTGTATGAAAACCTTTCTGCATTTATTCCCGAATTTTATGACATAACTAGATAATGACCATAGGCTACCATAGCTAGGCTACATATCCTTTCCTCTTCCTTTGTTAACTCTCCACTAGCTAGCCTTATTCTTCATGTGAGACATTTCAGATAGCTAATACTTTTCCTACAAAGATGAATTTGTAAGCTGACAATACAAGGTTACAACACTTTTGCAATGTTTAAAGAGAATGAAACTAATGCATAAAACTGCAGGTGATTTTATACATCTCTAATGGATATTGAATGATCTATAGCTGTCAGTGCCCACATTATTACTTCTGATAGCTATTTGGTCGGCGCAATATACCATACTGTAGGCAGTGTGCCACTGAAGTGTTTGTAAAATTTCTTCTACTACTACTAGCTAGTTGGTATGATGAGAAGGCCTATGTGTGCAGGGTTGCAGAATGAAATGGTTAAAGTCTGACTTCTGGGTTTTGCCAGGTTCTGACTCAGAGCTACCTAGCTACTCTTTGGGCCCAGAAATATCCCATTCGGATTGTTTTTTTTTTTCTGTTTGTTTTAGTCTAAAAAAAGTTCATTTTTCCTGATTCAATCTCCTGCTTCTAGCCAGTTTTTGTGTACAAAATTTAATAATTATGTTATTACAAACTTGATTTAACTGGACTTATATTGTTGAAGTGGGGATATTGTTGCTTATTCAAACTCAGTAACCATGTCTGCATGAAAAATCTATTCTTCTTTTTCATGTAAAATCAGTGACGAGGAGTGTGGAAGATACAGACTCCCTCTGCTTTCATTCTAGCTATTTGAACCTAACTGCCAAAAATTTACTATTTTGATTATTTTTGGACTGAAAGAAAATAGCAGAGCTTGTGTAGCTATTCTCTTACACCCATAGTTGCAGAGTTGGATCAACAGGTCTGACAGCTCATTCCTGACTCCGGCCAGTGTCTGACTTTGGCTCCAGGCCTCCAAAAATTCTTGACTCTTTTGAACATGAACCGTGTAACCTGGTTGTAGCTACAGCCTAGAAGTAGCTAGCAGCCTCTGATTTGTTGACCTCACAGTGATTCATAGAATCTGACCAAGGCCATAGAGCACCTGTTCACGAATTGAGCCATGGGGCCACAGTTAGTAGCTATCTATTTAGTTTAGGTAGGTAGCTATTGTGCAGTGTAGCTATGATGCATGTTATGGGAATATAGCTACATTGTGAGATCATTATGGGTCTGTAGAGCAACAAAAGTGAACTGTATAGGCAAGTGTGGTGTGTGCAAGCGCTCCATACCATGGTTGGTGTTTGCTGTGAGCTATGAAATTTCCACTACGACTCGAGTTCCATAGCCTAGTTAGAGAAAGGTACCTAGCTATTGCAAGTTACCGTAAAACGGGGTGACTTTGAACAAAAACAGGTAAAAGGAACTTACTGCAGTGAAAGGAAAAGTAGGTATCAAAAGTTAGAAGGAAACTTCTACAGTGTACTAATAAACGTTGATATCTCTGCAGTATATCACTAGGCCCACACTCAAACTCGACTAGCATAAACACAGAAAGGAATATCTTTTGTAAACAAAACAAACTAAAATATCCCAACAAACAAACAACATATTAATTTCTGTGTTTATGATGGTCGAGTTTGAGTGTGGGCCTATTGATATACTACAGAGCTACCAACTTTTATTACAATGTAGAAGTTTCTTTCTAACTTTTGATACTTTTCCTGTCACTGCAGTAAGTTCCTTTTTAGCTGCCTGTTTTGGTCGGAAGTCGCCCCGGCGTCCAAAGTCACCCCATTTTTCGGTACTTGGAGATGGCACTTTAATACTAAACTTTCTCCATATTGATTCTGTCAGGAATAATATTATATTCCGTGCAGAACTTAGCTATTACGAATTCACTTGTGAGGAGCCATTTTTCTTGTAACAGTTATGAAAGAATGTATTAATATTATTCCCATTGCTGTAACTGAATTATTTTCTTTGCAAGGTTAGTGCGATATGTACTATTAAATGCTTTGCCATGTATTTCTGTTGGTAACCACTTTCCTTGCATTAGGTAATTAGCTAGCTGTTTAATACCGTAACTCACTGTTGTCATTTTCCTTAACTTGTCAACACCTCGTGTTTTGGAGCTCTTTGTTGAAAATATCCTTAGTTCTGCCAGCTCCCTTGCTGCCCACTACCAGTGCCGCACTCTACAATCATCACATTTGTAAGTTGCNGCTATAATTTTACATTTAGTCAAGAGTTTATTCTTTGGTCAATTTTCAACAGCTCAGCCTTCAGCTGTGCACTTTCTTCCTGTGTAGCCCCATTTTTTGTATAATTTTAGCCTATCACCTTATAACCCATTCGACTTTTACCTAGGTACTTCTGGATGCATTGTCTATAGCTAACCCCTTGAATCTTTCCTGTTACTCTTTATGACTTAGTTCACATTGCTATATATTTTATCTATATCTTTATATTTCAGAAGCCAGGCCATTTCATCTACAGAAAGGCTGAATTTCTTGATGGACGTGGTGCGCCAGCACACCAAAGATGACAAATCCAGTACCAGTAATTCTGAAGTTCTCAATCAAGAGGAGGCGTGCGCTGCTGCAGCCGTCACAAGTGTGCCATGTAGTGGTGCGTGTCATGGGGAAATCTAATATGTTAAGAGTTGAGACCTGTCTAAGGCAGCTAGACTTTTGCTTGTTGTTGCCCCGTATGGCACTGTAGGTATCTGTTGAGGCCCCTTAGCTCAAATCCAGTAACCCGGATTAGTGTCTTTCAGGGTTGCCGAATTGGAAAGATTTGGATTCATACAAATCAGTCCTAACTCCTTGGTCCAGCCTCTGTCTGATTCCACCGCATTTGTCCTCACAAGCGTACGGCTGTTTGCTAGACCAACCTTTACCTAATTTGCTTCGGATTCCTCCAGCAGGTGAGTGTCCAGGTGCATTTTAAAGTCATAACTAATTTGCTTGGATGGATGCCCAAACATTCCAAGTCATGTATATTTTAGCAATTAAAAGTCTGTGAACTATTTGTTTACTTGTGTCTTGTTTGCACACAGTTTCTTTACTTTCAGATCGAAAGATACTTGAGGGTTGAAGATTTGATTGTATCCGTGATACGAAAGATGAGCCTGAGCTCGGCTGCATGACCGTGTGCATTAAATTTAAAGGTGATGCAAAAAATACAACTGGACTACATTGCATAGATATACCTATTTCCCCTTGCTTAGAAGCAGGTTGCTGAAAATTCCTTTAAGAAACAAAGAAGTAGGTGATGGACACCAGTCCCTACGGGCAGGAGTAGACGACCGAGTAGCGTGTGGTCTATGCCCAGCCGCATAGCACTTTTTTTTTTTTTTTTAGCAAAGATGGACGTGATGACGACCCAACGGATCATGGGCCATCTAGTTGTAAATTAAAGTAAAAACGATGGAGACATTGTCAGAGATTTCTCACTTTATAGAGTGTCTCCTACCTCAGAGTATGTGCTACATTAGATAAGGATAGGTTTATTAGAAGAGGTAACTAACCTAACTGATACACACACATATTGTCGATACCTCAATATCAGGCACACCATATACCCACCATACCGGCACTCGAAGATCGTCAGCAGTGGTAGTGATAGGCCTACTGAAAGAAGCAGAGTAGTAGGCTAGGAAAGATCGACATTCAAAAGGTAGGGGACTGCCCATGACCGTTTGGGTCACCAGCTACATTGCTTCCCAGAGCAATAATATTAAGTGCTGCCTGTAAGCAACATAAATGTATAGGTATGGCACTAAACTGCCCACAGTCACCATCTACTTTGCTTTTGCAAAAAAAAGGTGTTATTCAGCTGGTCCTACACCGCACACTATTTGACCGCGCAGCATCCCCTCCTGCCTCTACGGGTCACCTTCACTAGCTTCTTTGTTTCTCAAAGAAATAGTCAGTACTCAGCCTGTAAGCAAGGGAATTATATGTATATGGCGTTTATAAAAACTTTATATTCCAGTTTCCTTTAAGTTGAATGTACATGTTAACGCAGCAGTATTCAAGTTCATCTTCCGTATCACAGATACAATCGAATTAAATCTTCAATGCTCGAATTTTTCCCTAAGTGACTATTCTGTGTACAAACANATAAAAACTTTATATTCCAGTTTCCTTTAAGTTGAATGTACATGTTAACGCAGCAGTATTCAAGTTCATCTTCCGTATCACAGATACAATCGAATTAAATCTTCAATGCTCGAATTTTTCCCTAAGTGACTATTCTGTGTACAAACAAGCAATCAAATAAAGTTCGAACAGTTTTAGTATAATATAGATAAATATGACATAGTCCAGTTGCGTTTCCCGTGTATCACCCTTACTTTAACGTAGATACAGGTTTCTGCTTTGTATCTATGATACAGTTGCATTATGGGCCTGTTTGAATAGGCCCTAAAAATTACGGCATAGAAGCTTTGCTTGTTCAAAGCCCGGCTGCTAGAATATATATTCTTGCGGGCCCTTTCCCTGCCACAAAATAAATGGGCCTCAGGAACCCAAGGGCTGTCCCGAGTGCCTTCTCCGCAAGGGATGTTGCAGCTGGCCGCAGTTCCTACAGAGTAGGTTTGTTAGGTTAGGTTGGTTCTCTAGATGTACTTCCCTTTCTGTTCCACGAAGGAAGTGTGTTTCTAGAGGTCTTGAGGGACAGTCAATTGAAGGTAAATGCTAGAAATTCAATGCAATAGGTCGAAGCCAGCGCACCTGCCTCAAGCTGCGGACAAGTCAAGCCTGAAAGGCTTAATTTCGGCACCCAATCGAACTAAATCTTCATCGCTCAAATTTCTTCCTATCTTACAGCAAATATTCTGTGCACGGTAACATAGGTACCAACAAGCAAGCAAGCACACAAGCAAGATGATCAAAGTTTTATAAATATATAGATGAACTATAAGTGTATACTGTAAATGAAGCTTCAAGTATATATATATATATATAGATGAAGCTCACATCAATATTTGAATCTTTCTTAGAGTGCAGCTGCCCATAACATAGGATGGGCAAACCTAAGTAAGAAACCTAACACTAGGGCCTGTGGTACAGCTGGGGCCTTTTAGAAAGTAGGGACATATTCTGTCAATACTTTCGTAGAGTTGCAGTCCAACTCTGATATTATTTGTACTAAGCTTATATTCTATGCTCTCACTATTGGTATTAGCGTACCCAACTGTCCCAAATGACTGTGAATAATTTGTACTGTCTTCCTCTTGTTTTTAATTCTCGTTTGATAGGTAGCGACAACGATCTGTTGTTAATATTCGACTCACTTAACTTCTCTGATACTTTAATTAATACATTGCTTAAACTTTCGATAGCACTTCTGTTCAATATCCCTCTCATGGGTCATAGGGTGAGCCATAGGGTTGGGTTAGTTAGGTTCGCCCATCCTATGTTATGGGGAGGAGCCCCCCCCCCAGGGGGTTTATATAGGTGACCTGAGCCAGAAGCCGGGCCTTCGGGACGTCTTGTCTTTCGTGCCCACTTTGCTTCCTTCTGATTTCATAGTGCTACTAATCTTGCTTTCTACTGTTCTTACTCTTCTTTCGCGATTTACTGTTCCCAGGTCCGTTGATCCTGCATGAGAGCAGGCTTGTGCATAGTTTTCGTGTGTCCTTGGACATACTACGCGTCCGTTTTATTTTGCACCATGGTGTAAACCATGTGGACTGATGAGTCATGTGCAAAAGTCCTTAATAACTGTTCATTCGACACTCAAACTGCCATCTATGGAATCTCCATATCGAAGAAAGAAGGCCAAGTACGTGAAGAAAGACACACTGGTCTCTGTCACAATGTGTCTGAAGGAAGCCCTTGCTACTGCCGCTCACCTAACTGCTACAGTGGACATTGCTTTGCCTCTGTCAGCGTCTTTCTTTAAATACTTCCATGTCCTAACTGAATGCTGTGCATCAGTTATTTTCACCCCATGCTTTATCTTGATGCACTATATTATTGGCTTAATTCCCCTCTCCCGGGAGCTATTTGGCGGACCCTATCACTGTTAGGATATCTTTGGCCTCACGAACCCCGGGGCACCTCTGTGACTTTTCTGCAAGGGATTTAGCATCTGGCCGCAGTCCCTTCTGAAAAGGTTAGTGTGTAATGTTAGATAGGTTCTCTATATTTTCTTTGCTGTTCGGCGAGGTACCTAGGCCGCTAAGTGGTGATAACCGACCCATTCCGTGGGACTCGTATCTGCTCTCGTGTGGAACCACAGAAAAGACCTTCCACGCTAGTGTTCTTTTTTCTATGATCTCTCCTTTTCCTTTTTGCCCCAAAGAGATGCTTTGCGCCTTTTAGACGGTCATCGTCGCGTAACTGTTGAAGAAATGATTATTTTAACCTTACCCGAGTCAAACTGAAGAGTTGCAACACTACTACGGACGAAAGGTACTCTAAATATAGAATCTAGCGAGAACTAGCAATAACCTAGCCTTTAACGTTGAAAATATACCTAAATATTGTTCTTGGATTGTATATAGGCGTTTGTATGCATGGTTCCATGTTTGGTTATGTATCCATATTGTACGAGTGCAAGGCGTTCACAAAATATGAACAAAAGACGTCACCATATCACGGTAGTATCTTCAACCCAAGGGTAAGGAGGCACATGAGAGGCTATGCATGTTTATAAGCAATTGTCTTATAGCTACGCCGCAAATGCTCCAGAGCCTCACCAAACCGTAACTTCTGTTCTCAGGCCCAAGGCCTGTGGACTTCTCCACTGACTTCCATGAGCTCATTTAGCTCACTCATTATCCTGTAAAAAAAACTCTTTCGCTCTACAGCTGCATGCAACATTCCTACTGACTCTCCCTTTGATAATCTCTACCTAGTGTTTAAGTTACAACTTATGATAGTTTTTATACCTACTTGTAACTGGTTAATACTGAATGAGATACTTGACTGAAACGCCAAAGGCGTCTTTTTGTGGCCACTCTCGTGATCAGAATCACCGTGATTGTGATTATCGTGATCACTGAAAAGCACAAGAACGGCCAATGATTTTGTAATCAAACCAGAGAGACACCATGTCAATTTTCGAAAAATCGATTTCTATCTTGTTTTTTACAGAAAATGGTGGGAAATTATTTCTTAGGAACTTTTACTTATTTTGATGTCACTGCACTAGTGAACGCACAGTATTTGAAGCATTTTGAACATACACAGGCATAATACTAACGAAACTGCAATTCTGAAAGTCAATATTATGAACAATAATAATAACAACACGATTCAATTTATCCCTAAACATAAGAAAACATCTCGAACGTGCATTTCAAATTTTAAATTTTTACTTTTCCAACGGCTGGAATCACTCATTGATCACGCATGATTGGCCCGCGAAGGAAATCACGCTGAGATCAATTTTCAGCACTGATCACGGTTGATCGCTATCAGAATCACGTCAAAAAGTGGTCACAAAAACGCGCGGATCATGCGGAATCATCCGTAAGGTGGTCACGAAAAGACGCCTCAAGTAGCGGCGACGGTTGGGATATTTATATATGACTCGGTTCTCACTGAGCACGCTGTTGTATCGTGCGCCCATCGACAACGGCGGGAAAACCCTCAATATAGTAATAATAATAATCCAACTTCACTTCTTTCATACTAACAGTAGCTGTACCCCCCGCTGTCACTGCCGTCTCCAGCAGCAACGGGGCCAGTAGCGCTGATACTGCCAGCATGCTGCCGGCCGTCTCTCAAAAAGGTAATATTCGGTTAGGATATCTGATGGATTAGTTAACTGCCAACCAAGAATCACATCCCAAATATTAGCCTAAGTTTAGAATGCCTATAGTAATAGGCTGCCGTGACGAAACGCAGTCGTATTTTCACCCGCTTTGTTCCTATCTCTTTAGTCTTTACAAGTTATAAGCATCTTGCCAATTCCAATGTTTGTCATCAAACTCTTGCTATAATGCTAGACAACTCTTGACGATGAATGTTAGTAGGCCACACTAACTTCTCTTTAATAATTTGAACCACAAATCAAACCATCAATACGATATATCGTGCGTAGCAAAATTACTAAAGTCCGACCATTTTATGAAGGCGGTTAGGTCGGGGTCAAATTCCGCCATTGCGTTGCCAATGCTACGAGTATATCTGAGATTTTGTTCGGCCCATATCTTAGCCCCGCCCACGACCTGCATGTTGAGAAATCTCAGAAAAATTCATAGGATTGCTCCCGCTGTAGAGGAATTTGACCACGACCGAACCGCCTTCATAAAATGGTCAGACTAGCTATCAAGAATATGAAGTGGGTGCAGTTGAACATTGGGATTATAAGGATATTTATAAAAATAACAGTCGAGTACATCTGTGAACATTGAAAATAGTGCTGGCGTAAAATCTTTGTCATCATGTTTGCTTGCCGAATCCTCTTGTATTACATTCAATGCAAAAGCACAGACTGGTGTCTGTTATACGTGTTTTTGTTACTTGTGCGTCTTCTTCTCTTCCTAGGAAATGGCAGCCCTAAAGAGCGGCCTCAGGGGCGGCCGTGCAAGAGACCCGTTCCCCCTCTGACCCCCATAGGGTGCCAGCCTATTGCTCCTATTAAAAGGTAGGCTTGAAGCCCATTATATAACCCTATTATCCCTATGGGGCAATGGAATATTGCCCTTGTTTTGCTCTGAAGTTATCATTAATATTGATGAATGAATACATACACAGGGGCTCAATAGAGCCCTATTGCGTTTATTGGGCATATTTTCAGTGGAACCTACTTGTTACGGCCAGCTGTAGTGAACCCAAAGCGAAGGTGTGTTCGTAACTGTGTAGTGTGTGTCTGCGGCCCACGCGTAGGGTCTGTTCGGGCCTCAGCGGCATTCTGTGTCTGTCAGACTCTTGCCGTGGAAGGTTCTGCTGTGGGTGTCCTCTGGGAGTCTTTGTTATGTGTG
>LQNS02276499.1:3809662-3822071 GCA_001587735.2 Parhyale hawaiensis
TTTATATTTTTGTTACATCAATATGCACGATGAAATAGCACGTTTTTGTTTAGTGTTTAGCTGCCATTGGTGATGTAGATTTGATAACTATGTTAGTACTTGGTGTTATATACATGTAGTTATGGTGAACGCCTGGTACGGATACAAATCAATAGTAGTCCAATATTTATTAGTTAAGTGCATGTATACATTCAGGTGCATATCTCCGTTATTTGTTTGCCTCAAATGTCTGATGCCTTCACATGTTTCTGATATTTTGTGCTACATCAGCACAAACGTGCACAAGCTTCTAGCTATTACATTTATATGCGAGTGTCTTGTTGCCTAAATCATGAACGCGTGTTGGAGTAACGGGTGTCTTGGATACCAAAGTTACTCGAATAACAACAAACCAAATCTCGACTTACTCAAAGTTCCGGAACTTTGTAAGTTCAGCCTATTGATGCACTCCTGGGGTGTGTCGCAATCACGCCAAAAGCGGGCTACCACAACCTGAAAAAGGGGTACCGTAACCCGAAAAGGGGTTGTGAGAACGCCATCTAGCGACGAACAGTGTAAGCTCAAGAACAATCAAATTCTATTTTATTCGAAGGATTGTGAATGCAAGTTCAAATAACTGATCTGATTTACTTATGCTGGTTTAAGGCGCTTATTTGTTACATATTTGAATGAATTTAGTGTTCCTTTTATTCAAAATAGACGTTTGTGCTCGGTGAACCACATCGCCGTTACCCGTGTCGCAGTCGGCATTTGAGCTATGATTTCGACACGGGTTGCGACTGGCTGGGTCACCGGAGTAGCACCGGTAACCTAGAATGGGCCAGAAATGCTGATTGCAACACACCCCTGTTTCGGCGTTAATATTTCTGCTCTCGGTGGTTGCTGTTGTTCTGTTCATTCACTCCGCAACTCTCTTATTTTTTGGTCATTTTCTGCTGGCGTCGCCGTGATTTAGCTAAATTGTAAACTACTGGGCGGGACATTCTACCGAAAGTAGATTTACTGCAGGGTCACTTATTCGGAATCGTAGGAGTTGGTTAGTTTTGGATGCCGGGAGTTGTAGTTCGTGAAAAATAGGCTTAGCCTAGTTTTTTTTTTTTTAGAAGAATCGGAGTTGGACATATTTACAGCCCAAGCCGTCGGAGTCATAGTCAGATATAGGCAGGCCCAGGAGTCGTATTTTGTTTATCCGACTCTGCAGCCCTGATTGTACTAACGTAGTCAAGCTGTCAAAGAGAGAAATGAAATACGCGACTGTTTCGCTACTTTCGTAATAGGCTATGCAGCCGTGGCGCATCGTTTGTTGCAGTGGTGCCTCTACTTTTCCAGTTGTTTTTTGCGAGTCTCCAAATGTAGCATCACAATGCGAGTGGCTAGACTGTTCTGCAAGATGTATCGGCACATTCGCAGTAAAATTAACAGGAAAGCTGTGAAGATCAAAAACTTGCCCTACTCTTGCTCAAAATGGGGTAAAGCAGCAGTTCATTCTCAAGGGTAATAAGGAGGTTCATCAGTGTCGGTTCCACCCATGGTCACCACTTAAGTCATTGTTAAGGAACTCCCACACAAGTCCGCACGCGTGTACTTGCATCTTTTTTCTAAAATATAACTGGTGGTCACTTAATCACTGATTAGGTACAGTGATAAAATATTAACCGCAACAAAAACTCGGTAGATATCTTCAATAACTACGACTATTGGTACTGACATAAATTTCTTGTGTTGCAGAGGCAGAGGGAGGCCGCGAAAGCATCCCTTACCTCCAGAACGAGCGCAGTCACAGCCTTCAACGTCTTCCAGTGGCATGTCCAAGAGCCCCGGGCTATTGCCCCTCACCCCGAGTACTCCCCAAACCCCCGGTGTTTCTGTGTCGTTTGGAGCTGAAGGTAGGGCCAGCGTTACCTTTGGGGGCGCTGCAGTCTCCACTGCATCTCCTCCTGTCGGGGTGCAATTTGGAAGCCCCGTATTCCCCTCAACTATACCTTCCCCTTCACTAGGTGCAGGTGGGATCACATTTTCTATAGGTGATGGGGGTACTCGTCCGATGGTCCCACCACATTTAGCACTTGCTGTCGCAGGGGCTTCCAGTAATCAAATGCTCCCGCTGTCATTTCCAACGCCTCCTATCACGTCTGTGCCCTTGGGCGGCGTAACATCGCCTGCTCATAGTTCTTTTAGCGGCAAGGGTGGACCAATTGACCCTGCAACAGACCCGTTTGCTTCCAAAAATCCTTTCTTGGGTAAAATCAAAATAGATATTCCAGGGTTTCCTGTCCCGGGTATCAGTTCTCCTACAACTGCAGATAAAGATAAGGTCTCAGGGAGCAGCAATGGTGTGTCGTCAGCTCTGGGGAAGCTCTCCGTCGTGGCGCCCCCACTCTCTGGGCTTCCTGCCGGCACTACAGTCTCTTGCTCAAGTTTTTCTGCCTCGAGGGCTGCTGCTGCTGATAATTCCGATGAAGATTATGACAATTAGTACAAGTTTTTAAAATCAATCTAGCTCATACTTTAGGTCCTAGAATTTAATAATACTTAATAATATAAATTACGGACGTGCCGAGTTTCAGTAACCTTACTGGCTACTCCATGCACTGCACCCTGTGTGCGCTTGTCTACTGTACCACAACGACCCTATGGGTAGCCAGGGTAGGCCTAGGCACCCTACCAGGTATTGGCTGTGCGAACTTGTATGGATTTAGCGGCAAGTTTTGAGCATCTGACGAGTTGTGGTCCATCGAGAAGGGAGGGGAAATGGTGCATGAAAAGTGCGAGTTTACTTTCGTCTAAGTGTCAAGACCATATTATTCTGGAAACCCCTCCACGGTAGCAGCATGCTTACGTTCGCAGCTCCATCCTTGCACCGCTGGCCGTTGCTAACCCAGGTACGCGAGCTTTTTGCTGATCTACAGGAGTGCGAACTCGGCAGCTGTGTACCTGCACTGCGCCCGGGTGGAACTTGCTTTCTGAAGATGAGGCCCTTCAGGGGGTATAGGGTTAGGTTAGTGAGGTTCGCCCATCCCATTTTATGGGCCCCGGCAATCCCAGGGGCTCGTGTAGGTTACCTCAGCTATTTGCTAGACCTTCGGGCCGTCTGTCTTTCGTACCCACTTTGCTTCTTTCCCGATTTTATACACCTACTTACTCCTGCTATATTGCTTTCTGAGGGACCTCGAGGCCAATTCAACAGAAACAACCTTAGACCTATCAGATGTGACCTATCACAAACTGTGATGAATCCATTAAGATAAATGCTATAGTCATCTACGGCTCTGCCCTTTTCTTTGTGAATTACATTTAAGATGCGTAGAGTTGATAATAACTTCCTTCTTTCAACTACTTTTCAATATAAAAAGACCTATTCGTGCTCTAGCGGTGCACGAGCCTGTGGTTGAACACAGGAATAGTTCGGCGCGATATAGGCATTGTGCCACTGAAGCGCTTGTAAAATTTCTACTAATGTTTTATTCGGTTTTTCCTCTTTTTTTTACCCAGACTTGCTTTTTCCATATCCGCAGGTAGGCTATGTTTCGCCAGGTGGGTCGCCGATCGAGGTGACAGACATTTTCCTCGGGGCTCCTGCCCTTATCCGTGCAGAGGGTCACTGAAGGGACCGTCCGCACGGGCGCTTCTGTCTTCTATTTTCGTGTCGCGCGGCTGAGCGAATTTGTTCGACCGGGCCGTGTAGGGTTGGAGATGCGCGTGCTTTATAAATTTGAGACACCGAACTCGCGTATGTGAGTTCGCCGCGTCACTCACGACCTTCCGGCAGCAATGTTGAGACAAAATATTTAGCCTTCGGCGCGATGTGGCTTGGAATCGCTTGGCAAGAATACCTTACTGACCTTGAAACCTGATCCCTGCCAGAATATCTTTGGTTTTACTCAGGAGGGTTTCTCTACTTATCCTTAATGTCTACTTCAAGGTTAGTTCGTCGGATTGGATATGTTTTCCTTGATTACCTCTGCTTCCTGACGCGGACCACCATTAGCGCAAAGCACTCTTCATGCACTCTACGCTATGAGGAGCAGCGCCTCCCGGGAATCCATAGGTTACTTTAGCCGGTCTTAGGGACGTACATCTCTCGTGCCCACCTTTCTTTATTACATATCATACTTCTGCTAATGTTTTATGTTCTGGTCTTCCTCTTCTCTCCCGACTTTCTGTTCTCATGCATGTGGGTCCTGTTTGGGAACACCCTCATACGTTGGATCTCCATTTCTTGCGACGCATTTTATATCCCTCATTTCTTCCTCTGCTAAAGCACTCCTCTCGGGGCATGAGGTGGGCCATAGGGTTAGGCTTTTCCGTTTTGTATTATATGGAACAGCACCTCTATGGACGGACCTCATAGGTTACCATAGCCTTGGCTAGGCCTTCGGGATGTCTTTCCTTTGAGTCGACTTCTGTCCGTTTCATCCCCCTACTGATAATGCTTTCTTCTGTTCTTCCTCCTCTTTACAGACTTGCTGTACCCATGCGCAGGAACACCCTCGTGCATGGGTCGCACGCTTATCTCTGCATACCTGCATTATGTCTCTTCCTTTTCCTCTCTTAGAACATCTCACTTGTGGTGAATTTGGGAAACTAATTTGCATACCTATTAAAATGTTAAATCTTCATTTTAACGGAAACGTAGTCTTAAACTGTTCCACATTATTATTATCTCACTGTACTCCTACCTGTCCCCTTAAGGGGGAGGGGGGGGGGAAGGACAGCCTTGAAGAGTATCCCTGTACAATTGTTTTTGCCCCTGTTTTTAGGCCTCGTTTCCGCGCCGGTAGTAGCGTTCTGATCGTTAACTTTCGACTAGCAGAACTGACGTAAATGCGACTGCAACGTGAACTTTTTTGGCGGTAAAGAAGACGTAATAAAAGTGCCTGAAGTGTTTGGATCGATAGGCATCATCTTTGACAGAAAGCGCTAGACACCAACTATACTGTACTGAATCTAATGTAGATATGTATGTATTCTCAGCTCTACCAACAGTTCCGCACCGTTTTGGACTCTGTGTCGTAGATGGGTCACTTTTCTCTGAGTTACCATTTACAGCTGACGGTGAGGTTTTCATTTAGTTTTTCATTCGTGACCTACAGCGAGCATCATTGATCTGAATTATCTAGCCGTGGCACACGTAATTCAAAAATGTAGCCAACGTAACTTTGTACGGACAGTATGCCTGTTTTCCTTATAACCTTCATTGGCGTCCCAAAAGCTTGATTAATGTTTTGAATAATTTAAGCTCGAGTACTTAGATAAAACTGGTCGAGAAATAAATATGATCGATAGATATCAAAATTAACTAGAAAATGTGTGCGCCATTCCATACGTACGCTGAAATCGAGTTAAGCACAAGTTCCAGTTATTTCCTGAATGAATGTCTCTACATTTATGTAAGACTGCTGTAACCGAAGGGTTACCGACACCCGTGCTGCGTTAGTGGCTTGTGTAGTTGACCACGTAGAGGGTAGCTGCAGAGCAGATGACGTCACACACTGTAGTCGCTATGAACAGACTTCTCCCACTGGGCATGCTAAAGCAACAGAGTTGCCTGCAACGATAGCGCTTGTCCTCTGACTGTGTTGTGACGCCATCACCAGTAGTCGCTTCCCGTGGACCGTCGAGCTCCCCAGCAGACGGCGGCTGTGTCCGCAGGTCCTCGTGCCTCTCACGGCGCCAGTTGAGGAAAGAGTGATAGGAGCACACCAAGAAGAGCCGCAGGATGATGTACACGAAGAAGATGTCGAGTATGGTCGGGTCTGCGGACATGGGCATGCTGGAGGTGGACTGTGAGAACAGCGACGCCACCACGATGAGGCACGATACCGTTACCATGATCCGGTCACTGCGCGATAGAAGTACGCATTACTTTCCCCGTTCTAGTCAGTTTCGTTTAGAATTTGCGAGTAGCTGAGCATTTAGGCACCGAGAAAAGATAATGTAGAGGATATTTGCTATAGATGAAACTAACAGAGCGTATGTTGATTAGGAATCTTTAGATGTCTTCGATTGACGCCGCAAAGACAAGTCAAGATAAGTTTATTAGAGGTAGGTTTCAGAACTTGAGGTAGGAGCGATGGTTGCACTTTACCAATCGAGTTTCAGGAGTTAAGCTCAATCTGATTACATTTGAACCAATAGAATTTCATTTTTTACGTCTCAAACGAAATCAGATCGCGATAAACTACTTTCACACAATCCTCGGTAGTGAAACCTAAGCTTCAGTCATGAGTTTTGGACAAATTAGTCCTAATGAGCTAATGCATTAATCATTGACTGTTGTAGAAGTCAATGGCATTCTCGATTCGCCGGCAAAATATAGAATTCGCAGCTTGACTTGTACGGAACACCGGATAGGAGCGTTGGCTTAGCAACTCTGAGTCTTGTTGCTCTAATTCGATTACGTTCTGCTCGTTCGATGATGCATTAGGGCTGTAACACACACTTATCAAACGAACGAGTTTCCTCAGTTAATTTACTCGACATTTGCCCAGCGCTCCTAAACACTGCTTTGATTCTATCAAAGAAGGTTTTAAAATATTAGGCATTCAGTCTGTTCAACAAATGTCTTTAGGTAAGTTTTGGACATCTCTTCAGATTTGAAGGAATATTGTCACAAAATTCTTTGCAAGTGTATACTATCATACTGGAACACATCTCAATCGGACGTGGAAGAGACGAATCCCGTCATTTCGACTGACGTGTGTACAGGCTATTATGTCAGGTTGGAACGAAAGTTCCATTCTCATTTAGATTTAAGAATTTCGTAGGATATAAAGGGAATCGTTCAATATGAGCTTTTAGGAGACGAACGATAACTTCTGAAATGTATTGTCAGCAGCTAACCCGGTTAACGACAGTTTGCAGGCGAAACAACCATTGTTGGTAAACAGAAAATGTGTGATCCTCCACCTTGGCAACGCCAGACCCCACATCTCAACAGCGACTAAGAATTCCATATATGAATTTGGTTGGGAAATTTTGATTCACCCACCATATTCTCCCGATCTGGCTCCAACAGTTTTCATCTCTTTTTAGAAGCTTGCAGAGCCATTTATCAGGTCAAAGGCTTACTTCATGAAAAGCGGTTGATATGAAGCTAGCCTCCTTTTTTATTCGTAACATAAAAAATGCAAAGAATGAGGTATCCACAAACTTATGGGGAGATTGAAAGAGTTCTTTGACAAGACTGGTGATTATAATGATTGAAAATAGTTGTGTTCTGCTTAGTCTTTCTTTTCATTTGTAAACAGTAAAAGGTGCCGAACTTTCGTTCCAGCCAGGTCGTTTCAGCAGAGATACTTGAATATTCGGTGTAAATTCCGTAGACTATTAAGACGATATTGAAGGATTTGTATTATAGTAAGTTCATTTTCACTAATGTACGTGAAACACAACAGATACAGGTGAACTTTCGTAATTTGATCGGGAGAAGTTTTATGAAAAAAAAGCAAATTGCGGCCTAGAACAAGCTAGAACACTCCGAGAGCGCATACCTCCGCCAAACAAAGCACTGTAACGAAAAATTAAAATTGGTTCGCTGAAATTGTAATTTTCTTTGTATCAGCACCAAAATTTAATCATCTATGCCTTTTGAAGGTACTGAGAGTTTCTGTATTTTTTTTGAAGATCTATTCAGAATTTTTTGAGTGATTCTGCTTACAAACATTCTGACAAACATTAGTCAAACAAACGAACCCACTGATTATTGCCAAAACTAAATCAATTATGTCATTTAACGTTACTAATAATTTTACAAAATTTTGTAAAGATCCATTTACAACTTTTTGAATTATAGTGCTAGCAAACATAAAATCTAACCCAGCGACGAACGAACAGATCATCATAAAAATGTTGTCATTTACTTTGCCCAATATTCCTAACGAGTAACAACTCGTGCGAATTTCATAAAAATCCCTCCATAACTTAAAATTAATCAATAACTAATTATGGCAGCGAGGAAAATGAGGCTGACGTACAAACGGTCCAGGTGAAACGGATGAACGAACCTTCACCAAAAGTTGATCATCTGTTCCTCCTAACAAACTGAACAATCCATGCATATTTCCTTGAAATTTACCCATAACTTTCTGAGTTACCTTGGTGGCAGCCAGACAAACTCGACGAAAACATAACCTCTTTGGCGGAGGTATTTAAGAGTAACAAAGCTTGCTTTCAAAAAACTTATGAAGATTTATTATACAACTTGCACAAAGTAAACGAACGTAGTTAGGAGAACATTTTTGCGTTAGATTAGAGCAAATTAATATAATACTGTACTCGCATACCGCAATTCTACGTCTTAAGCTTAATGGATCAGTTGTAGAAATCTGTGAAGGGTACAACAATGGATTTGGTGCATATTTGCACGAAGCATCAAATGTTCGATACGCATAATTTGAAGAGTCGGAGTTCAAATTAGGAGCTACGATATCGAAATTTTGAACGAATTAGTGGCGTTGGCCAATGAAGATCGGACTAATGAGGTGATATGTCTGTGCTTTGGAGGTTTCGTTATTTTGCTACAAATTTCTCTCCCACTTATTTTTTCCAAAACTGGTTAAATGTCTGGTCCAGGGAGTTTCTAAATTGAATGGTAACCGCATTTTTACGGTAGTGACTCGATATATTCAAGACTGAGCTGACTAGGTTGGTACGTTTCTTAAAGTTTGTCCACACGCTAGCAAAACAAAAATAAAAGCCTCTACTAATCGATCAAACGTTTTGAGTTTGCTAAAAAGAAATGTAAAATGTTAGCTGTCAGTTCAGTTTGCTCAGCAAGTACCGTTAGTTAAGCTTAGGACATCTCTTCAAACTCTGAGGGGATCATATCTCAATATTCATTACAAGTATGTGCTATTCAGGAAGCAAAGAATGCACGCTCTTTGCTTCCTGGTGCTATTAAAATGGACTCCTCCGCGCATTTGAGCGCGGAGGTGACGAAACTCGTTCTTTTGACTCGCGTGTGTACAGGCTATTTTTTTTGTTATCTTCTCATGATATGCATTTTTAATGAATAGTAATACGCTACCAAAATAAGGTAATAACCCAATTGCCGAACTAACCCTAATTCCGAACAAACAGGTATTATCTGATTGGTTTATAACACAAACCCATCAAATAATAGCTCTTTGTTCGGAAATAGGGTTAGTTCGGCCATTTGGTAATTACCCTATTTTCTATTATTCTCGCAAGCTACAGTTACAAATTTAATTATGACATTTATGTAAATTGTGATATTAATAATAATAATAATATATCTGATATACCACGCGTATACGTTTTCTGGGAATCCTGTCGTGGAAGGAAGTTTCACTCCGTATTTTTATTGTTCGAACTTTTCATTTAAAAATATGTATACCACGTCGAAAATCAAGACACCACTTCCCTAGTACACAGGAAACGACGGAGAAGCTTTGCAAATATTTTAGATAAGCCAAACTTCTATTCACAAACTGATGCAAATGATAGAAACCATTCCCAGACGCACCTGAAGTTGTCATCCGCGAAGAAGACCGAGAAGAAGCCGATGTTTGCGATGATGTAGCTCGGTAAGAAAGAGTTGAGGATGTAGGCGCCATAATCTAACTCGAGAACAACCTGCGACATGCAAACAGACTTAATTATTTATATTTGTTAAGTTGTAATGATTATATTCACGTTATTATTATTATTAGATTCAGTGTTTAACCACCTTAGACGCAGCGAGGCGATTCAAGAGTGAAGCTCAACTGAAAATAATATGACTCTTTTCATCAGTACGAATATTTTATCTCGGCATTCCTACCGGAAAAACTCTGTAGGCTCAGTGCGCTACTATACTGACGAGAAAAAAGACGCAAAGAATAGAAAAAGACACTCGAGTGGACGGCTCCTTTTGTGGCCTTCCACACGAGAGAGACCAGAGGTGTCCCGCGTACTAGGTCGGCTATCTCGATCGACAGCCCACCTCACGGCACAGAAAGGGAAAAGTAGAGAACCTACCTAACATTACAAAACTAACCCCGTCAGCAGGAACGGCGGCAAACAGTAACATCTGCGGAAAAGACACTCGGGAACAAAAAGACACTTGGATTATATTCACATATTTGGTTGCATCAATGGAATTGAAATCGTTGCTGAAACTTTGCTACGATGGTAGAATGTTGTGTGAAGAAATAAGGCATGTCTGAATGTGTTTTAGGCATGGAAGTGTTGAATATGTATATCTCTGTCTTTCTTTGCCAATACTTCTTACATTTTGATAGGCGTAAGATGCCTCTCAATTGTCATGGTACTAGACCTAAGCCCTTACTCTACGAAAGTGAAATTTTCCAGTACTTTTGGATTGGATTGCCTGCTAAAGAAGTCGCCATATATTTCGAGAAAATGAAATCGCCTTGCCGTTAATTGCTCAACACGCCATTAACTAAAGTTGTATGTTTTATATCCTTTCGGAGACCGAGTAGTCAGTGACTCCTGCGAGTGAATGCGACGGCTGTGAGTTCAATCCCACCTCTACCGGCGCAGATTTTCACGAAACCTCTCGATCGGGCTGTGTTTGGTAAGAAGCCACACGAGAGTTTCTCAGACTCGCTCGCGGTGTGCTGGCTTCTACTCCTAATGTTCACCCGACAAATTATTGAAAATTGTGAACGAATACCTTGTTAATGTATCCTCTCTGTGAGATAATAACATACTATTATTAAATTACTTGTATGGAATTAACTTACTGTGAGCTATGAAGTGCAGTTGCGACTATAGCCCTACATTTACTGCTGCCGGTAGGTATATGTATCTGCAGCACAAACCAGTGCCTCTGAATTTCCCAGTAAGAGGTGCAGTCAAGTTGACTGTTTCTATGATGGTTACCATCATTGGCACTAATCTAAGTTTACGGTAAAAACATGTTAGTGCAATCGAGGTCGCAGAGGTAAAAGGGATAATTTTTTCTTGCAAGTGCTTCATATCGTCAAAAGTGGTAGCAAAAAACATGCATCGGCACCTTTTCGCTTTTGATGCTTGTGGTCAGATCAGGGAGGTTTGATAGATATTCTAGTAAGCCACCTTGGTCATGAATCTACCATTAACCCGCTGCAGACGATAGTCTTTTGTCCTGTGTTTTTACTTCACAGCTTTCGAATGCGTTGCTGTGTCTGTTGAAACAACAAAAAGGAACTGCTTTTTCAGAGGACATTCGCTAAAAATTTGGAAAGACACAAGACACTGCTCTAGTGATACGGGTTTAGCCAGAGAATACGACGGTAAACATTTTATCGAAACTTTTGGTAGACATGCTGTCGTGTTTGCAAGAATAGCACGAAATATTTGAACCCTGTGAAGTGAAAACACAAGACAAAAGACTATCGTCTGCAGCTGATCTTCTTTTCAAGTTAATAGCAATCGGTACTTCAGAGAGCATAGTTATTTTTTCGAGAGTATCTTCAACCGCCGTTGAAGTAGATTATTTCTGCTTGCAAAATTAGCACCAGAGAAAGAAACAATGATTAAGTTAAAGTACCTCCGACGTACCCTGGATACACAGGAATATTTATGCCGAGGTGTTTTTTAATCATACATTGAAAATATTTTCTTCAAACATATAAATTTATAAACATACAGTGACTAGCTCCGTCATTAAATGATGGCAAAAAATTAGTACTTGGGTGTAATTTCCTTTTGTTTTTTGCTGTTTTCTGTCTCTTCAAACCATTTCCCACACGAAAATGTAATACTATGCGTGTAAATTTGGTTGTGTACAGTGAAGTGGTATTTTTCGTATCACATATGTACGAGTATATACGGACAGGTGCGTCCAGGCAAGCTCAGGTTAATGATAATCAAGGAGTAAATATANTACAAATATTTCAAGTTTTGAATTTTCCCCTGCATTATCACCATTGAGCGTGACAAAAGAAAATTAATGTATAGATATATAAATAAGTTATTTTCAGTAATACATAAATACAGATTTTGAATTATTATATAACTAATAAATGCACGTTTGTCTTTATTCTAGTACGTATAATACTTTGTCGAACTTACTGTGAACCGCAGACTACGACTGTTAGCGTCAGCAGCGAGGGACCACTGGAAGCGACTCACGGTGAACGTGTCGATGTTGTGAGCGATAAAATCTTCCCTGATGCCCTGCGACGGAAAATTCTTCAGTAATTTTTAAGTACCAGTCACACATGGTGCGCCGTTTCTTCAGATTTTACTGTCGGTGTCGACTACTTCTGTTCAAGACGCCGCTAATGCCGGACCTACACGCGCACGTCGTGCTTTGTTTGTTTGTTGCTTCAAATTAAGGAGGGCATTGGGAACTAGCCCATACAGCCTCCAGTCTTAACTATTTTCTTTTAAATCTGTCACTTGAATTCACTTCACTTTCACCTGGAAATAAACTCTGGAACGGAATAGACACACTTCC
>LQNS02276499.1:3826225-3851183 GCA_001587735.2 Parhyale hawaiensis
GTCCATTCAGGAATCGAGTTATGGATGACTTAATATAAGGAATGTCACTACGAATCAGGATGGCAAGCCCACCTCCATGATGTGGAGGAGGTCTATGTTCATAAAGAGCTGTATAATTAATAAAGTGGGGTTCACAAGAATTATTTAATCAAGTTTCGTTGAGACAGACCACATGAGGGCGAGTTGTATAAAGCTGTAATTTACGTCGTGCTGATTACAACGCG
Source organism: Parhyale hawaiensis (assembly GCA_001587735.2). NCBI lineage: Eukaryota > Metazoa > Arthropoda > Malacostraca > Amphipoda > Hyalidae > Parhyale > Parhyale hawaiensis. The sequence continues at coordinate 3,826,450 of LQNS02276499.1, forward strand.
CACGTCGTGCTGATTACAACGCGCACGTCGTGCTGATTACAACGCGCACGTCGTGCTGATTACAACGCGCACGTCGTGCTGATTACAACNNGCACGTCGTGCTGATTACAACGCGCACGTCGTGCTGATTACAACGCGCACGTCGTGCTGATTACAACGCGCACGTCGTGCTGATTACAACGCGGACGTCGTACTGATTACAACGCGGACGTCGTACTGACTACAACGCGCACGTCGTACTGATTACAACGCGCATGGCGTACTGATTATAACGCGCACGTCGTACTGATTACCCAGCGTAAGTCTATATCGAAGATTCCCCTGGGAAGTACAACACGTACTTAGTTATAGAACTTACGAGCTGAAGGTCCGCTCATCAGCTGAGCGTGTAAATTTAATCGTTGAGTAACGCTAGGGCGTATAGGTTGAAAAAAATATTGACTTAAAACTTAATTTCTTCGTTCCCAAAAACTCTGCTCTTGCTATGAGGTTCTAGAAGCAGCTCATAATGGACACTCTTATTGCAGTCACTTGAGCTCCACCTACAGTTTTATTTAATCGTAAATAAAATACAAGCACTGCCTCCAGACGGGTGGTGAAGTATAGGTATTGTCAAATTTCCAGAGCGACAACAACGCGCTGGTTTCAAAAATGAAAATTTTTATGTGATCCGGGAACTGGAGTTCCCGCGGGGAAGGAAAGGGTTAACTGGGTCGTCGTTAGCGCAGCCGTCAGAGCAGGGGGATGCACGGCCCCGTGAGAACAATATCTTACTTCCAGCCATTAGCTCCCACAAGTTATTGAGTGCACGAAGACTGAACGTTCAGCCAAGGCCCCCTTGCGTTGACGGGCGCTCCGGCTGTAAACAGCCACTCTGTCCCGATCAAGAATTAGGTCCGCAGCGGAAACAAAAACTGCAGAGCCCCGGCGAGACTACTTCCAACAAGGTGTCCACACTTTTGAGCTTTCGCAGATCGCTGCGAAATTTCCTCATCAAATCACATTTTTGTGCGCTTTCGCATTTTCTAACTTGTTGGATATTTTCGCTCGACTTAGGCTGCGAATAATGCCGGCCCACCCACAAGTCTTCTGTTTCTGTCACGCAAGACGAATAAATTAGGCATCCTTGGTTCGAGGAACGTGAGCGACAAATTTCTGCTGAACATCTGCTCTAATCGAGCGTTGCACAAGTACACTTAACGGTGCGCCGTACTGCAGTGTGGACGCTGCTAAAAACAGCTTCTGCGCGACGTCCCCAAATTCTGTTAGGGAACTGTGAAATCTCCATGCACTGGTTTGTGCTGCATATACCCGTTGGGCGGCGGTCGATTATTGATTGTCACAGAAAGCAAACTCCAGTGACAACTTGTCCACCACTTATTTTGATAGTTCTATTTATTCTCCACTCATGCAGGGTGTTCAGAGACGAGAAGACACCATGTCTTTGGGGCTCTGGTTTTTTCCCCCAAGCATACTTTGCTTGATTCGAATGGCATCAATAACTAGAGCACTCTGAGAGCGCATACCTCCGCCAAGTGAGGCAACGGTAAAAAAAAATTCAAGTTGACTCTGAAATCATAATTTTCTTTGTATAAACTCCAAAATCTAACCATTTGTGCCTTTTGATGGTAATAATAGTTTGTGCAATTTTCTTGAAGATCCGTTCATAACTTTTTGAGTTATACTGTTAACAAACGTAATGACAAACATGAGTCAAACATGCAAACGAACGAACCGATCTGCACTAAAATTTAATCATTTATGTCTTTTAGAATTACTGACAACTCCTATAAATTTCATAAAGATCCATTCATTATTTTTTGAGTTATTGTGCTAACAAGCATAAAATTAAAAACAGTGACAAACGAACAAACAGATCATTACCAAAACTTGGTCATTTACTCTTTGTTATATGCCTACCCACTCATGTTAATTTCATCAAAATCGATTCATAACTTCTTGAATTATAGCATTGACAAAAATGAGGCAGACAAACAAACAAACGGATGGACATATCTTCACCAAAAGTTAATCATCTGTTTCTCCTAATATACCTAACAATCCCTGTAAATTTCATCCAAATCGGTTCATAACTTTTTGAGTTATCTTGGTGACAGACAGACAAACAAACACGACGAAAACATAACCTCCTTGGCGGAGGTAACAACTTTCTTCGTTCGAAAAGAGGCTGGTAGTTGAGGAAAACCTGATATGTACTGCATTTTTTTAGTGAAAATAGTAGAATATTTCCAGTTCTATCTCTTCTCTGGTACAGAGTATTGGAATATATCAATGAGCTTTCGTAGAGTACTTTACCTTCGGGTTGAATATCGGAGATGACATCGTGAGGGTCGGAATCTCCATACTAAAGCTGCAAGGGTGTTGGCTGAAAGGGAACAGCGACATGCTGAAAAAGCAGGAAACCGCCACTGAAAACTCTTCTTCTAGGAGGAAATTCGCCTGATATCGCCTCTCTGCACACAATAAAAAAGAATTGTTAAATTTGTATCCTCAGTGGTTGACTGATTCATCTTCAGGTCAGACGTTCGATTCCAAGCTTAAGAAGTGAAGTGTTGACGTTCTGGAAAGTAGCGTCAGCATTTCTTTCATTCATCGCCACTGGCTTGAGAGTCGGGGGGGGGGGGGATGGGAGCGCAGTGGTCCTCTAATTTTCCTTCTGTGTGACACCACAAACTGAACAATCTCTGAAAGACTACAGCCGTGCTGCGGGCCCAAGTGGGTATCTGTAGTGCGAATTGGTGAATTTGGTTTAATAGGTAGGCTGTGCGGTCTATGGGCGATTTTACCTTTACAGTTCTTAAGGAATCTCACTCATTTGTAGTTTATTCATCGTCCGGTGAATATAGATATATCGACATATATACTCTGATTCTTCTGTTATCTCCTCCCGATGATCAGAGGGCGTGGTGCCCACTACCAAGACCTCCTAGAGTAGTCTAGGAGGCCTTGCCCCTACCCGGCCTTTGCAGAGGTCCTGTTGCTGCCATCGTCGGTAGGGCCGTGGCTTGGATCCATGTGAATACCTACAGTGACTTATCTCCTCAGTGCACGTAACCGCTGACAGCTGGAGTATCGTAACATCTTTCAGCTAATAAGTTATTCTACTTAACTACTTTAAACAGCCGAATGTAACTCATGCAATGAAATTTTATTGAACTGCATTATCCTCGCCATGTGAAAACATGTTTTCACTCACCTTCGTAGTTTTTCAAATATTCAGGTCCTAAATACTCTCCTCTCTCGAGAAAAAGTTTACGCCTGACGATAGTCTTATCCTTGTAAGCGAAGCGATCAGTGAAGATCGTCTCTTTGGATAGATCAAACTCCGGGATCCACACGGAACTGATCCTGACACGGTTCTGCCGACAGTTAGATTCCAGGTTGAAGAACTTCAGCTGATCGTCGGTCCACCTCACGTAGTTCTGGAACAAGGGGAGTCGCTAAGTTCCATAGTCGAGCGATCGAAGTCTTTTGTTTTCAATTGTGGGATCGAGTGCTGCATGGGTCTGAATCCACCTATACAGTGCGTTGATTTTTCGTGGTAATGTTCAACTATAGAAGTAGGAGTGATCCTCAAATGCCTACTTTTCTAACAGCAGACTATAGGGCGAAATAACTCCCTACAGAACGCCTGGGTAGTGTGAGGTCTTAAGAAATACGAAGAATTCTCATGTTGGCTCTCGGGTATATTACGAATTCATTATTGTTCTAATTTCATACCGAGTTAAACCTCGCTATTGTATGTACTGTACGTGAAATAAAATAAAATACAAATATTACTATGATTCTACTCTTTTTTTTTTCTCAGCTCTAAATGATGAAGTACAGATATTATGTCACAAATCTAGGAATTCTTATTTCAGAGTTAAAAATTTTAGCTCTAAAATTAATAAATTCTTAAATGAAAGTACAAACTAATAGTAAACATACTATTGCTATACAGAGCATAGTAATAAACCGCTCCTCAATCACAATCCAAACTGGGCTGAAATAAACTAAACCCAATAGGCTAGACGTGTCCGAAGCTTCAGAGAGGAAAGTTGGTTTCGTCGTTTTAGATGATGTTGCTTGTTTTGGAAGCATTCTGATCACGCTTAGAAGACCAAGGCTCCCCTTTAGCAAGCAGTATTGGGTTTTTGGCACTCGATTAATGACCAATTCCTGAAATCCGATCCATAGATACGATACTACCGCCCCTGTATGATATTTTCCACAAATCAACCCTATACTGGGGTAAGCGTAACTTAATTTCACCTAAAACAAATATACGATTGCCGACAAATTAAAAAAAAACTTAACGTTTCGGGAAAACTCAAATTCCCATCTTCATAAATTCGAACTAAAAATCTAGATATAAAGGATGACTAAAAAGAAAATTTTACTTTGTATGAACTAAGTCAGGACAGTTGTTAGCCTGGAGGGAGCTAAAAGGCAAATGGCTGCAGTGCGCAACGGGGGTCCCTATATAAGTGACGGACGGCATGGGAAGCGGGCAAACACAGTCGGCGGCAAAAGTGTCAATCATGGATCGTGACGAGTGGCACGTCTTCATCGTATCTTAGAAAGCGCTAAGGACCTGTCTAAACGCTAGTGTTTTGAACGCGTTCACTCAACCACTCATCCGACCGTGTCACTGCACCTTAGTAACAGTGAAAAGTGCACCGTTTCCTGAGTTTTACTTCACTCCAAATTTGAAGAGCTATCCGTAACTCGCCTCGTGACACTTGCTGAAGAAACTGATTCCATGGCTAATATTTTTATAACTTTTTGTGGCGTACGCACAATGGTAGCATCGCTACAAAGCATTTGGACGATTCAAAGAGTGAACACGTTGAAAAACTAACATGGGGACAGGCCTTGACTGTAACCGAAAGTGCAATCGCTGTAATGCGGGGTTCACACTGTAGTGGTTTGTTCCCAGTACGGGGTACAAAGTGTTCGAACGTCTTGCTGCCTAAAAAATGGACACTTTTTGGTCATTACAGGATTATAAACAAAACATTGGGACACGTTATGGACTCCGACGGCGTCAAGAGACTACTGTAAACCCAGCTTAGCGACCCATAATCATCGTTAGCGCTCTTAGGGTTATGATTATAACTCGATTTTTAGTTGGCGGTAACATTGGAACACCCGCAGTTACCTTAGAGGACGTGATTGTAACACCAACAGAATGCAATTATTCTCGCAGCTGGATGATGTGCCCTGCACACTAAGGGCTTCGTATCCTGAGGTATTCTGTCTTAAGGTTGTTAACACGGGCAGAAAATAGGCGGCCTGTCGATTTACATCACTGGATAGTCAGTGTCCGCCGCATTAATTTGAAGACATCATAAACACATGTAGCACAGTTCTGCAGAGGATGATGCTGGCTAAACGTTTTTATTCTAGACATGTGGAAAAACTATCACTGGAGCAGAATTATTAGAATTAAAAATACGGTGCATAGTACTAGTGAAGCCTATAATGTATGTATTATTGGTATGTAAGCCATATCTATGCAAAATTTTTACGTGAGAAAATATACATACCAGCTGAAATTTTCTCGTCTGTCGTGTTCATTGAGCTAATGCTGCTTGGAATATTATCTCTGTTGTATAACGTATAGCAGATACGTGCTCGTAAGAGGAAAGGCTTGAGAACCGTATGTCTTGAACCAACCTTGACATAGAGCGTTATTTCCCCAGCGTCCAGGTCAACTTTGGTGACCTTGAGAGTCAGCACTGTGACGTTCAGTAGCGTGATAGACGAGTGTTGATTTTGCTCCGCAAAAGAACGGGATGCATTTCCTTCTGGATAAATACACATTATTACTTTACTTCAACACGAGACAAATTAAATCCTATTTTGATGTTTCTATGAGTGGTAATCTTATGTGCAGTGCCATTAATTTTACTTCGTGTTCAATCTGCGGTCCCGATACAGAACGTGGCCGTAAATTTTATGTGTAATGTTAAGTTAGGAAATTCACCGAAGGTATCCATTTTTTTATTTTAGTGAGGTTCGTTCACAAATATATCTATCATGCTTATTAGATCGAGCTAGACATTAGGTGGATGAATCTTAGGTAAGGTTAGGAACAGCAAGAACTGGTGTTCTATAAAATGAAAAGAAAGTTTCGAAGTTAAGAAATTAGAACAGAATAAGGAATGGATAGGTTAAGTTAGTTAAGAATGGGCTAGGATAGGTCAAGTTTAGCTTGCATGCGTGCCTAATTGAACTTACAGGTACCTACACGCATCTCAGGCAGACCACGTACGACACCGACACCAAGTCTTCTAACATTGCCTCTTTCGAATCGCCGCATATTGACTTGTGTGGCTTAAGTTGAGTATACAGAGAAACAAGTATGCGTGGCCGTGATATAAACAAAACCCAGTGTGACGTCACAGCCAATCAGAGGACCGACGTTCTAGTGCTGGGAACCTACCAAAACACCCTTTACTATGACGAGTTATGACATCACGAGTGTCTTTGCTGTGGTCACAACGAGTATAGTCGCCTTCTCAATTGGCTTTGGCCTTAACTGCCCTATATAGTGACTTGAAAAGAAGAATTCACATAATAAGAGAGGAAAAATTACCTCGGCTCCTTGTCCGCATGCGTTGCTGGGTCCATTTAAATCACACAATAAGCGGAACGCATTTTGAGTGCAAACTCTCTGATTGTGAGGAGTCTTCACTAGTGACGCAGCCCCCGCAAACCAACTTCACGGTTTATATCTAAACACATTTTTTTTAATAAACACGCAGTTGTGATTAAAAAGGCCCAGCTAAAATTTCAAACGATTAGATGAGGAAACTCGTTCATTTCACCAAACGTATAAAACCTCTGTTGAGATGAAAATCTCAATAAATATAAAGCTGGATCTGCACTCTGAAAGCATAGACCTTCGCCAAGCAGCCCACTGTTAAAAAGACACAATGGAAGACACACAGACACATGAACAAACAGACTGATAGATCATCGCCGAAATTTAACCATCTGCTTCTCGTGGCATTCTTAACAGTTCGTATAAATTTTATAAAGATCCACCCATGACTTTTTGAGTTATGTTGCTAACGGACAAGTAGAGCAGACCTCCGGCGAAAATCAAGCTTCTTTGGCGGAGGTATCGATATTTAAAATTTCGGAGCTGTAGCAGAGAGAGAAAACGACAAGTCAGTAAAGGTAAACGAAGACTGAAATTTTTTTGAAAGGCCTCTGTGTTTTGATATAATCTAGGAACTGCTAAATGTCTCTCAACTGCGTGGGCTGACGAGGGCAGCCTGCACGGGGGGCAGGTGAGCCTGGTAGCCCTGGGGGAAGACCACCTCCCTGCAGGCGACTTCGTCTGAACCGTCGTGACAGTCGCGCTGCCCGTCGCACCTCCTGTCTATGGGGACACACGTGCCGTACGTGCTGCACGTGAACTCTTCCTGTGGGTGGACGTGAGGCTGTTGCAGAATATGCATAACGTGTACTCTTCCTATAACTGAGAGTGAATTTGGTGAATTTGTGTTGCAGTTTCCATTACAACTAGCGGGACCCGTGGAAATGCCACGGTTAATTAATACTTTCACCTACTTTCGTTAGACATAAGGTACTGTTCGTGTAATTTAACCTACCCCGTCTAATCTAAAGGCCGCCTGACGAAGCCCGTCTACCTAAACACACCTCGTCTAGTGGACTCTAGCCTCTCTCACACGTGAATCTTGCATACAACGGTACTTCTTTCATTGTTCTCCTATATTTATGCTTGCTTTCTAAGCTCTTTTCCACTGTTTACAGATAATTTAGCCGATTATAATCTTACGCATTTTAATTTTCGTGTCAGCGTGTCCGATTTTTCGTACGACTACGGGGCCCGTCTTTCGACGTGCAGCAATGTCACATCAGCCTGCATAAACACAGTCTAAAGTTTTAGCGCAAAATTAAGTTATGTTGCATGCAAAACAATACGCTATTAAGCTAGGAAAAATAGGACAACGGTACAATTCACCAGTGGGAGGTTAAGAAAAAATATATAGTACAACATTACAATCTTTTTTCGAGATAGTACATGATTACATGCTCCTTATTCGTACCATACGTACTTTGGCACACAAAATTACCGTCTGCCCTTGCGTATGTACCTGAATATGTATGTACCGGAGTATCTGCGAGTTCGCACGCTAGGATTCTGTCCCATGTTCATACTTCGAGATTTTGGAATGTGTAATGTCCACACACCTACACTTCTAAGAGCGGCTTAGGTTTTATGGTGTACACGGTTTTTGAAAGACACGCCAGCCGCCCCCGACCAACCACCCCTAGTACTAAAAAGCTTGCCTTCAACGAGCTCTCCAGGCCGAGAACCTTGTAGGTTAGGAGGCAAGGACTGGTTTGTTTAATGTTCAAATGACGTATATTAGGATATTAGCATAACCAGTGCTTGCTTACCTAACTCACAAAGTTCTCGGCCTGTTGTTGTTATAGTTATGCTAGGGGAGCTCCGGAGGGGGTCGAGCAAGTGGCGGAAGGTATGAAAAGGAAGGAAAAGAGCACAGGAAGTGAAGTGCAGATAAAGGATTGCGCCATAGAGAGATGAGAAGGAGCGGGGTGGGATGGGCAGGACATTCGAATAGGTGGTTCACAGTGTGAGGGCCCTTGTGGTATTCGGAGCTAGAGTCTGAGTCTTCTTGTCGAACCCTGTGGCGGTAAGACATCAGGGCGGGGCAAAAGCATGGACGTATTTGCGATAGGGTAGAGCGGGCCGCCTGTATAAGAAAGAGAGAGAGACGGTCTAGTGAAACTTGGACGGCAGACCGATGGAGGAGGGAGATAGCTGCACGGTACTCTTCTGATGGCACGATATTATCTGTTAGCAAGTAGTTGACGTCAGAGTCGAATCTGGTTGACAGATTTAGGCGGATGCGTCGACGACCGGCCTGTGCAGTGACAACAGAATGGGCTGGGTGCTCGGGATGAAGGGCGGAGATGAGGTACTGGCGGCACTGATGGTCGAGAGATTGGTCGACCCTAGGGAATTTGGACTCTGAATGTAGATGATCGATGGATGTCATGCGAAGGCAACCGGTCGCAGAACGGAGAGTGGCGTATTGAACTGTCTGGAGCTTCTGAATCGCAGAATGGTGAGATTCAGGATACCAGACATGGGCCGCGTAGGTGAAGAGGGGTCGGATAAATGCATTTTATGTGAGAAACAGGGTCTCTTTGCATTGGTACAGCGTGTGCCAGCGTAGGCTTTGAACAATATAAGGCTGTTGGAGGCACGGGCAGCGATAGCAGTGATGTGGGATGTAAAAGTAAAGCGGGTGTAGAAAGTGACGCCGAGGATCCAGAGGCGGGGCTCCAGAGGTAGGACAGTGTAGTTAACAGTGAGTTGAGGGTCAAGTCTAGACTGATGGGTGTCGGTCGTCCATTGTGTTGAGTTGAATTTAGAGGTTGAGATGGTGAGGCCCTTGGCAGCTGCCCAGTCACTGATCAAGTTAGAGTGATCCGATAGAGCGGCTGCAGCGGTGAGAGGGAGGTGTTGGAACGCCACGACAGTGCAGTCGTCGGCGTATGATGTCACAAGGGGATGACAGAACTGGTCCCGAGGTATTGGGAAATCAGAGGCGTAGAAGTAGAAAAGGGAAGGCGAGACAACAGAACCCTGAGGAACCCCGCCTGACAGCACGGAATTGGGAACAAAAACCGTTATAGAGGCAGCATGCTGCGCGATCCCTGAGGTAAGCCGCGAACCATCTGATAATATTATGATGGAGTGTAGTGTTAGAGACCGAGGAGAGGAGGCCTTCAGTGGGAACAGTGTCGAAGGCTTTGCTGAAATCAATCAGCAAAGCCACCGTGCGGTCAAAGAGCTTAGGCTTGTTCATGCCATTTGATGCTTGGAAGGAAAGGGGTAGCACAGCAGATATTGTGGAATGTATGGGTAGTAAGCCATGTTGGCGAGGAGAGGGTTGGAATGCCTCATTAATGAAAGGCAGCAGAAGGCGCTACAGGACCTCGGCAGCAGGGCACAGGAGCGATATTGGGCGGTAAGAGGTCCCTTTGTCAGCAGGTTTGGATGGTTTTAGATGGGCAATTATGCTAGCTAATTTCCAAAGAGCGGGGATGTCGGTGTGAGCAAGGGAGACATTGTATAGTGTGGTCAGATAGAGGAGACCTCGAGGGCCAAGGTGCTTTATATGCAAGATAGATAATTGGTTAGGGCCTATAGCTGTAGAAGTCCCAGCAGCATCAATGGCCTCTCGAACCTGAGAGGGAGTGAAAGGGGTGAAACTATGATAAAGGAGATGACCCTTTCGGAGGACGCGTCTGGCTCGTCTGGGTGAGGTGGCTAGGACAGGAGGATAGGCGGCAGGAGCCGCGGTCAGGATATTGGACACTAACGAGCGAGAAGTCGAGAAACTTGAGTGCGCTGGGTTCGGATTACGGGAGCTGTGTTTGGAACAGCAGCTTGTGATGCAGATGGGTAAAATTCGCTTTTAGGACTATCATGCATTTTCGATATTTTGAAGTCAAATATAGGTAGAAGTACCCATTTTAAGATGTTTTTCACGAATGACGTTTTTGCTGCAAATGCGTACTTTTCGAGATATTGGACTTTAAAGTTTCTATTACGATCCGCCATTAAATGGCCGTGTCGTGCGATCTAGCGGTAGGTGTTTTTCCAACCTGTTGCTGGAAAAAAGTTTAGCAAGAAAAAAGAAACGATGGGGAATTTAAAGTGAAATAGCTATCCAGAAAAGTAGGTAAGTACTTGCGACGGAAACGTCCTTTGAGGAAATGTCTTAAAATGGGACCTTCTACCTATATATGACTTTAAATATCAATTATGAATGAAGGTTCAACAATAAAATACCTTACCTGTTTTCTCCTCACTCGAAAGAATTACACCATGCAAAATTAAGAATGTCACACTAGTATTATCTTTGTTGTGAATATGTTTGTTACAGTCGAAATATTCCAGGAGCAACCGGCACAACCACCATCTCTTGCAACAGCCATTTCTCTACTGTTCACGCCTTCATCACGGGTCGCGGCGTCGCGCAGGGCCGGTCATAATTTTTTTTCTTTGTCTTTTCGTCCCTACTATTCGAACCTAAGTCATTCTTGAAAAAATGTCTTAAAACTTAGTCTTTCATCCTTTATAATACTTTATAAATCAAAATATCATAAAATTATGAAGAAAAAACTGTTTCTGCTAATGTACTAGAAAAATATAAAAACCATTGTTCAGCGACAGCGCGTTACGTCGCCATATTGACGCAATGTCGGACACTAATAAAAACTTCAAAGTCAAATATCTTAAAAATTAAGCATTTGAGGCAAAAAAGTCATTCATGAAAAACATATTAAAATACGTCCTTCTACTTATATATGACTTGAAAATATCGAAAATGATTGGTGGACCCTAAAAGCGAATTGAACCTGCAGTTGAAATGGGAGAAGAGTGCGGAGCTTGAACTAATTGAAGTTTCGGTCACGACATAGGATACCCACGGCCAAAAATGAGCTAGAGAAGTTAAACCCGTGAGTGCAGGGCTCCGGTTACAGAAGCTGAGGACGACATGCGGGGTAGCGGCCGCGAGCAGCATGGGAATCTTGAAGGAAAGGCACACCCGGCCGCTGCTGTCGATGCACGTGTTACAGCCACATCGGAAATGTATATAACTTAAATTTATGGATTCGTGACGCCACGACGGAACATGAGGAAGCAACCCCATGAGAAAGCAAGGCATGGACTAAAACCAACTTCCGGTGGGGAGAGTGGAAGCTTACAGTCAAAACAAGCTGAAGCCACCGCGCAAGAGATCGAGAAATCCGAGTGCACAGGGCTCGGATTACTGGAGCTTACGGTCGGCACGTGTAGCGGGAACCTCGAAAGAAAGAAACGCTCGGACGGACTAGAGTCGACATAAGTCACAATGTTGCAGGTGACGGAAATGTACGCAACTTAAATTGATCGAATCGTGCTGGCTACGACAGTTGTACAAGAGGCATCACTAATTTTTTATTGTAAAATAAGGAAGCGTTGGACTCTCAATAACTACCCCTACAGCCCGCCGCAGACGATAGCGTTTTTCCTCGATCTTGCCCCCCCCCCCCCATCTGGCTGCGCTACAGCGCTCGTACTTACCTCAGTATAAGACTATTACCTATTGCTCGTATTTACAAGACAATGTTTACCTACAGCTCGTATTTACTTAAGTACACCATATTTACCTGCTACTCGTACGTGTACATACCTCAGTACATGCAGACACGATGGCGGAGTGCTTAGAACTTCCATAAGCCAATCGGCCGAATGCCCAGGGACATTTTTCTGAGTTTCTGTCAATCCACCTGGTGAGTAGCACCATCTGGGACACCAAACTTAATGTCAGCGCGTGTTCATCGATAATCAGGTGTGTGTCGCAATCAGTATTTCTGGGTTACCGGTGCTACACCGGTGACTCAGTCAGTCGCAATCATAGCTCATATGACTACTGCGACAAGGGTTACGGTGCTGCAGGTGAATAAAAGGAGCACTACATTCATTCAAATACGCAACAAATAAACTAGTTACACCAGAATAAGTAAATCAGATCAGTTACTTGAAACTATCATGAACAGAATTTTAATTAAAACTGAATTTTAATATCATTAAGCTTACTCCGCTCATCAGTAGATGGCGCTCTCACAGCCACTTTTCGCCAGCTTTCGGTTACAGTTACATTTTTTCAGGGCGCGGTTGCCCAGTTTTAGCGTGATTGCGACACACCTATGTCGCCATATCATTCAAAACTAAATGTTTCTCCGTGTGTATCATTCTCTCATCATCGCCATGTAACTTTAGTAATGTTGTCTCTATTTGATGCCATGAAATTGAAAGGGTGGGGACTCGGCAAATTTTTCTTGCTGTATTGCATCTGATAGACAATAAATACAATGAGGCATCTTTCCTCATAACATAATCTAATTTTTCCACTTGTCTAATAACATGGTATTGAAAGCGCCCAGGCTCTCGATTGTCGACTAACTTTCAAAGACGGGTTACTGACAATAAAGTACATTAGGCAATATTTTTCAGGAATTACTTTCCATTATTACATCCGCCAAGGAGGTTATGTTTTCATCTGGTTTGTCTGTCTGTCTGTCTCCTGTCTATCCGTCTGTCTGTTTTTCTGCCTGTCTGTCATCCAGATAACTCAAAAAGTTATTGACGGATTTTTGCGAAACTTACATGGGTTGTTAGGTATGTTGGGAGGAACAGATGAATAACTTTTGGTGAAGAGCTGTCCATCCGTTTGTTTGTCTGCCTTTTTTTTTTTTTTTTGTGCAATAACTTAAACACTAATAGACAGATTTTCATGAAATTTACATGAGTTGTTGGATTTATTACAGAGAGTAAATGATCAAGTTTTTGTGATGATCTGTTGGTTCATTTGTTTGTTTGTCGCTGTGTTTGATTTCATGTTAGTTAGCGCAATAACTCAAAAAAAAAAACTATCAATGAATCTTAATGAAATTTTCAGGAATTGCTAATAATGTTTAATGACATAATTGATTAAATTTTGGAGATGATCAGTGGTCCGTTTGTGTGTTTGACCTATGTGTGTTATACTGTTTGTTAGCACCATAACTCAAAAAGTTAGGAACGAATCTCCAAGAAAATTACAGACACTGTTGATAATATCAAAAGGCACAGGCGATCAGATTTAGGTGTTGATGGGAAAAAATCATGGTTTCAGAGCCGATTTGAATTTTCGTTGCCGGTGCCTTGCTTGGTGGAGGTACGCACTCTCAGAGTGCTCTAGTATTAAAATATACACCAAACTAAAAAAAATGAAATGCTGATCTCACATTCCTACTGTAGAGTCAACTGTATTTAGCAACTCCAATTACCGCGGGCTAGCTTAACCATTGGTCAAATGAAGCAAGGGCTTAGGGCATCAAGGGAGGGGGGGAAGGGTACTACAGACTCGTCATCTATGCAGATTCATCCTCCATTATCGCAGATTTCACCAATATTGGTAACAAATTGGTCAGCTGAATGTTTACTTTCTCAGTTGAGACAAATTCCAAATCTCGTCAAAAGAACAACCACGTAATAAGAAAAAATGAATCTCGTAACTTTACCAAACCTACTGTAGACGATAGTCTTTATCACCCGCGAGTGAAACAAAGAGAGGTTATAATGTTTTCTTTGATGATTCAAGTATATTTGTATACGTGTTCGTCTGTCCACCCAAAAAGGGGTAGAAGGAATTGAGCAATGTTCATCATTTTTTTTTTTTTGCAGGGTGTCTGTGGGTTGACCTAGATGAGACGAACACCAAATAACTAGAATTTGCTGGTTATTAAAATGACAGCAATGAAATTTTCCCCCGCTGCGGGTGATGGTCATACGCTACGAGGCGTTCTACTTTATTACCTCTTATCAGTTGTTAGGTGCGTTGTATTCTTCGCTGTAGCATCATGACCTCCTTCATAAACAATATATTTAGAGTCTTACTGTTATTTTGGACAACCTGTTAAACACGCAAAGAATAATTTTTCGGTTGTTGATATGAGAAAACTTGAATGTCAGGAAAATACAATACAGATGCCAGTTACTGAACCCTTATAGGTCATACTCAACTTACACATCGGGACGATTCGGTGTTCTGGCTGGCTATGAGCTTTGCACCAAGGCGATGCTTGAATGCCAAAGAGGTTGTACTTGTGAAGTAGTATCTGAGATCGCCTGTTGTAGCTTCGAAGTAGATGTTGTCAGGGACGTAGTCGGTCTTCACTGTGATGGCGAGTCCAACGGGTACCTAGCAACGCAATTGAGACAATAATATGTACATTCAAGGTAGTATTAAAAAACTTCATTTCAACAACTATGTAGATACTGTGCATAAACATCGTCATAGCGAAACTGTGCTGCTTCGTTTAAAGGATTCCTACTAGGGAAAAGGTCTTTCTATCGAGGTACCGTAAGTTTCCACTCTAGTTTCAAAAATCTGTTATTAGTGCATTTATATCATAGTGTCATTGCACTAGATGCTGTTATTGAAATTTAGACAAGGGTACTTTAATTTTAGTTGATAATTAATGAATGGCAATTATTTACTATACGCTAAACGTAACATTGCACCAATTAAATTTTTTTGATCAGAAAGCGATAAATTTAGTTAACTTATTTAGTTTACATCATTCACTGAGGGAAATTTTATAACTACACCAAGCGATTTCCGAAATAAGAAGATATATTACATACAGAGAGAGAAATTGATCTTTTAGGTACCTTGGAAAGAATCGAAATACTTGCTTAAGTAGTGACATATTGCATAGTGCATACAATAATTTCATTACGTACCTAAATATCACTCAGAAAATCATTCTCGTTGGGGGCTCAAACATTAAAAGTAATAAAATAAAATGAAAAAGTGAGAAAGCTTTCCAGTATATGGCTTCTTAGAATGCAAAACTTTAGTTGCATACCAATGCAAACTAGAGCACTCTGAGAGCGCATACCTCCGCCAAGCGAGGCAACGGTTAAAAAAATCAAATTTTCTCTGAAACCAATTTTTTTTTGTATTAACTCGAAAATCGAATCATTTGTGTCTTTTGACAGTAATAACAGCTTATGCAATTTTCTTGAAGATCCGTTCATAACTTTTTGGGTTATACTGCTAACAAACGTTATGACATACATGAGTCAAACATACAAACAAACAAACCGATCTGCACCAAAATTTAATCATTTATGTCTTTAAACATTACTAACAACCCCTATGAATTTGAAAAGGATCCATTCATCATTTTTTTAGTTATTGTGCGAACAAGCATAAAATTAAAAACGGTGACAAACGAACGAATAAACCAAACGAATCATTACCAAAATTTTATCATTTACTCTGTTATATACCTAACAACTCCTGTTAATTTCATAAAAATCCATTCATAGCTTTTTGAGTTATGGCAGTGAGAAAAATAAGACAACCAAACAAACCAATGAACATATCTTCACCAAAAGTTAATCATCTGTTCCTCCCAAAATACCTAACAATCCCTGTATATTTCATCCAAATCGGTTCAGAACTTTTTGAGTTATATTGGTGACAGACAGACGGACAGTTAGACAAACACAACGAAAACATAACCTCCTTGGCGGAGGTAATAATTCTAATATTACTCTCAGTACTATCGTCACTGTCGTTTCCGAATGCACTGCATGCAAAGAAATACATTCAGGTCCTCATTTCACATGGTACAAATCCTGGTCCTGTGCAAGATAAAGAGTTGAAGAGTTTGATTGTTATATAAACTACGGGTTTAACTCACGTCACCTTAATTATTCATTATACATGGGAATGATATGGTCATAATTTACTGTACATGAATAGATGCCAGCCACTTTAGTTGCGATCATAAACGTATGAAACTTTTGGAAGGTGTATGCTCTTGATGGAAATTCTCATATAGAGCCACATAGCCCAAAATGTTATTAAGATGAAGGCGTTCTTGTAGCCCAACGTCCCAACGCGTTCCTGTGTTCGTTTAAACGTCAGGAAAGCAAAAATTATAGGTTTGAATTTCTTTTAAGTCTGAAGAGATATCTGAAGCTTTTCTAAGGACGCTTGCCAAAGGCGGGTTCAGACGATAATCAGATAGTTTTGGCCANCCTTGGTTTTGGCCATCGAATCAACCTCAGTAACCGACATGTACGATCGCAGAATGTGGACAATGGACTATACATATAAATGGAATATATAGGAAACTTATTTTTTACAGTGAATTGCTGCTCAGCTACGTAAATTTAAATAAAGAAACCGTCAGTTGTATCATAGTTACCGCTGAGTTTATGCTCATTTAGTCTATACAAATCCATATTACAATTCTGCTTGAGGCTCCATCCATCCGTCCGTCCATCCCTGTTCTCTACGTGACGCTTTTCACTATTAGTTAGGGGGAAATTGAACTTGGAAGAAGCTCTGATTTACGCTGGAACGAAGTTGAACAATAGCTATTTTCTCAAGCCCTTCTTGAAAAAAAATTTCAGTCACATTCAAAGCGAAGACATGAAGATCGTTCCACTCGTATCTTATCTACCGTTTTTCATTTCGTTCACAACATATTATGTTTGATATGCTTGTGGCGCTCGACGACATTAATAACGCCAGCCAGATACGTATTTAGAACACGCAGCTAGAGAATGCAGCTGTACGTGTGTTTGACTTATGTTTGTCATAGTGTTTGTTAGTAGCATAATTCAAAAAGTTAAGAACGAATCTTCACGAAAACTACAGAAACTGTTAATACTAACGAAAGTTATAAAATAATAAATTTTAGCGTAGATACAAAGAAAATGATGGTTTCAGAACCAATTTGAATTTTTCGTTACAGTTACACTGCCTGGAGGAGGTATGCGCTCTCAGAGTGCTCTCTATTTTTTATTGGAGTCGTAGATTGAAAAAGGCATAGAAACTTTATGGCCTCACCGGGTTTGTTACTTAACGTTATCTTATGCTAATTACAAGATCTTACAAAGCACAGAAGATGAGAACTTGCGTCGCTGCTGCATGCGATTTTGGTGATGTTGTTTCCGTAACCTTCAGAAACTTTGCATTGGCCGCCACCAGCAGCTGCTGCCAACCAGAAGACTCCGTCCCAGTGCTGTGGGGCAGACGACCATATCAAGGAGTACAGTACTTTGAAGCCTCGAAAATAAATGTTTTTCGTAACAAGTGAAAACNGATGTTGTTTCCCTTACCTTCAGAAACTTTGCATTGGCCGCCACCAGCAGCTGCTGCCAACCAGAAGACTCCGTCCCAGTGCTGTGGGGCAGACGACCATATCAAGGAGTACAGTACTTTGAAGCCTCGAAAATAAATGTTTTTCGTGACAAGTGAAAACCCAAACTTTTAAAGAGAACATAAATAACTGAAAGTAAACTTACAGAATACCATACTTCGCTCCTCTGCAACGAGGAAATGTCCCGCCAGGAGTTTCTTTGGCGGTCCAGTAGAATATGTCCGTTGTTTGCTTCAATACATTCAGATAGTGTACGAAAACTGTAACTCAAAATTCTCCAAAAATATTGCTGAAAAAAACCTGGTCTGAGAAGAAACAGTTTGAAAATGTTCATTTCGCTTCTGCTAATGATGAAACGCCTAAGCGAAAACATTTTCGCTGGTAAATGGAAGGTCAACTTGACCGCGGAACCCTAGTGAGAAATCCACCTGCACTGGTTCCTGCTGCAGATAGAAACCTGCTGGCCCCAGACATGAGCACGGCTGCAGTCGATCACAGATTGTCAAAGCTGCGGCGTCGGAGACGAAAAACTCATGCGATAACTCCAATACCCCCTCCCCCCCCCATCCGATCACCAACATTTCCGGTTAGGATCACTACTCCCGCAGTTGCGTCTGATTGGCGCAAATGTTTACACAGACAGCCAATCACCGCAGGAAACCATCTGTTTGGTAGAGAGACTCAACCTCCGTCCTTGCGTGCGCATTAATTGCTGACCCTCTATAACACTCTACCACTATAGGAATCTGATAGCAAAATTAGAGCGCGGAATAAACACCCTAAGACCTCGAAGCAAGTTGGTTTATACACCGTGTGCACTCCAGCGACTATCTTGCGCGAATCGATGAAAACTAATAACTGCGTTAAGGCTTCGTCTACGGACTTTAAAGCAGGAGAGCAAGCACCTTGCAGTCCCATAAGTGGATTGTTTCTACAACGCGCATCGGTTAAACTGCAAGAAGTAGAGCCAGAAGCTTCAGTTACTGATGCATAGATCACACTACTTAAGTATACCTGACAGCCCATTCCTCTCAAGTAGACATTAAAACGTATAGGAAGAAGTCCCAATGTTAATAGTAAACTCACAAGAAATACATTTATTGGAAAAAAGTACGCATGCGTACCACACTGGTCGGTGGTAATGTAAAATTAGTTTGTGTCAAATTTAGGCTATTTTAGGGTCCTAAACTACAGGGATCGTCGTTCACTGTTGAAAATCTAGCTGCAAAACTGAGTTTCTAAGTAATATACACATTTCTTCCATGATTACGAAAAGATTTATTTTTGGCTGGAGTCCCAATGTCAGCGGGAGAACCTATTTGGGATCTAGTGTGGGCAGTGAAGAACAGCGTAGTCTATGAATCGTGCACAGGAACAAAAAACAGCAGTTCTTATCGTAAAGTTACTTTTTTTGTCAGAAACTGTAGGAGAATCGTAAGTTCGCACTTAACGATTAACTGACTTTGGGTTCTTCTCGGGTGTGTCCATCGGAGGTCGTTTTGAAGTTTGTACGAGGATTCTCTCACTTTGCTCTAACGTACTAGTCACTATTATTTATTGTATCAAAATCATAATGATCAGTAAACTACAAACCCTGCATCATGAAATGAATATGTCCAAATTGAGTTATTTGAGACCCGAAGACATCTGAAGCGCTGCTAAGAACTATTTAAAAACACAAATGGTTAACTTGCTTGAAAACAAGTCCATTCGGCAGAACATTGATCTCGGAAATGAAATCCATGTCGAGACAAATCTGGTATAAAACACTGACAATTTCAGAGGGCAAGATAATAACCTGCAAGGTTTTAGAGAAATCATGAAACGAAAAAAGGTATGATTTATAAGATTGATGATGGTAATCAGAGAATCAGCATAATCATTACATCACCCACCTCGTAGCCTGGAAATTTTTCCTTGAGAGCTAGGATCTCCTCTTCAGTAGGTAGGCTACCCCTCAGAGCGCTGCACTTGAGCGAAGCCTCCTCATAGTCCAGACTTGCATCTGTGCTGACGTGGTGCTCTAGGAGGAAACGCTCTGGCCGAGGCGGACATGGTGGCGTAATTTCAGTCCAAGAGTAACTTGACCTGCTAGTTGGAAGTGCACAGTGTCAGAGAAAGAAAGATAAAAATTAAAAAGAAACAGTAGCTTAAATTAAAGTAAAGAAAGTAAAATAATATCATACACTTTTTCAGTGCAAGAAAGAGCAATCTAATATTTTTATACTAAAAAAAAGCCGCACACAAATCCACGAACAAATTTAAATTCATTAAACGGGTTTAGGAACAAAATGTAAAACGCGTAAGATCCAAGTAGTTCAATTGATATAACCTAATTTTATTATCTTTTTTATTTTCGAGCACTTGCTCTGGGTCTGACCTCACGCAGTCTTATAATAATCTTAATATATGCAGGCAGTCATCGATATCGCTTGCTGGTCCGCGATAAGTACAGGCGACTCTCACTTTATAGTACTGATGAGTTCGCTATAGTTTGAATCCCTCGCTATAGTTAGGTACCACTCAAACTGTCAAGTTGGTAATAGTCTTGTCCTAAAAGATAATTTTCTAAATTCTTTTTATTAAGTCGACTAAACATATAAAACTTGACGCTTCGGGAATGCCTCCCATCTTGAGAAGTACAAAATATCAAATACAACCTAACAAATTAAAACAATTATTCTTTTTATTTTCAAAATATGTGGAGCTGAGATGTTGTTCGGGGTCTATATAGATAGCACTGGAAAAATTTCAAATCTCGAATCGATCAACATTTAGGCGTATCCAGTAGAACAGGTCTACCTCTCGCTAAAGCTGCTCATTCTGCTCCCCGTCTCCATGCCGAACAAAATAATCATCCTATCAGCACGACAGATTTATCAATCATAAACATTTCTACCCCACTCGAACTCACCACACTGGAATCTCTCTACATCCAGAGAGTAAAACCTAGTCTCAACATTATGACCTCGGCTGTACCTCAACACACGGTTCAAGTCTGACCCATCGTCCTCCGACTGTACAGTACACCCGTCGACATCGGGACCCTCCAAGCTCGCTCCATTCAGTTGCATTTTAGACCTTTCCCGAACAACATCTCAGCTCCACACATTTTGAAAATAAAAAGAATTGTTTTAATTTATTAGGTTACATTTGATATTTTATACTTCTGAAGATGGGAGGCATTCCCGAAATGTTAAGTTTTATATGATTAGTTGATTTAATATTTAGAATTTGGAAAATTTTCCGAACTTGGTCTCCTTTTCTGTTTGACAATTTTCTATATTTATGTATTGTAGAAAACGCTCATTGCAGCAATGTTTAAAATTTTTATGTATTGGATTACGTATTTGAACGTTCTTGTCAGCCGTTTTTGATGAAATAGGTATTATTTAGCCACAACCTTGTTACGTCCTTCATCTTTATTAATATACCTTATTGTACATTCCGCAAGTTTGAACTTTTCAGCAATATCAGCCGTTTTCTTTTTCTCCCTTTAAGCCATTGAAAATTATTATCTTTACATTGATGAGAAAAAACGCTGATCGGTTACGCTGATTGAACAACCAGCTGTAACGTCACCCATTTATTTCTTACCGTTACGCGATCATGTTACCTTACGTTAGTTTAAAAAAAGTCAGTGTAAGCTGTTTCGCACGAAAGCGAAGGACATCGAGATAAACCCTTGTTCCATAGATTGTAAACGTGAAAAGTTAAAGGGCAAAACATATACAGGTTAAACTGAAGGGTGCAATTAAACGGCCTACATTTACTTAATAATATAAGATACAACTAGCACCCAGAAATGCTGTTTACGATCTTTGCATCTAAATATAAAAAGATACAATACAGCTAAAAATGTCATTCACAGATCAATATGAAACACGCAAGTAAATCACTGGAGCATTGTTAGAGCTATTGCGAAAGAATATACTTCCAGGAGAGGTAGCCCAACTTGCCAAAAAAGTATGAAACAAAACAAAATAGATGAACAAATATATAAATATATATATAGCTTCTGTTACAGCTAAATTGTTGTTAGCGTTGAGCTCCTCGTGGAGCATTGCCTTTCTGGAAAGTACCTAATCACACAAAATAAAATATGTAGCTTTTCAACACTTAACGTAGACATACAAACACTCACATTTTACCAGACTTGGAGCACCTTGAGTGGCCCCTGCATTTTTCCCAGTGGACAGCGAGTCCCGGTACCGAGGAGTTGCACTCGAAGGAACTCTGAATCTGTGACACGCATTAATGACGTTAGTCGATATGTACTAAAGACCGGTTCATACCACATAAATTAATATAAGAGCAATACGTACGCGAAGGCTTTTTTCCTCGAGTACGAGAATGTGACGAAATAGCTAAGCCCCGAAATGGCGCAGTCTATACAGAGCTTCAGAATCAATTCAGAACTTGGAAGCCCAGTTCATTTACTACAGATTGTTATGTCAACTCTAAGCGAACGCCCTGCCCTGGTGGCCAATTGCAACCTATCAGCGACCGCCATGACTGGCGTCAATTTCAGCCAATGGGCGACCGCTACGTCACTATGCTGATGTAAACAAAAGACACCGCGAGGGACGGCTCGTGCTAAAGTATACCAGAAAGACTTTCTCGCCAATTGTTTATTATATATATGTGTATCATATATGATCATATACCTATATATAAGCCATATAATAGTACTTAAACACTGACTATATTTCATTCATGGACTTGTTTAGGTATGGCCAAAACTGTGCTTATCAGGTGTGGCTCCCTGGTGGTGCCAACCTTACAGCTAGCTGTGTTTAAAGATTAGGGGAATTACCCAATTGCCAAACTAACTCTATTTCTGATATTTCTGAAGAAACCGCTATTATTTGATAGGTTTATTACCCAAACCTATCAAATAATAACTGTTAGTTCGGAAATAAAATTAGTTCGGCAATTGGGTAATTCCCCTATCTGTTCGTAAAAGCAGCGTTCCTCTACCATTGACAATAGAGGAAATATATTTAGGTCTTTTAACTGTTTTAAATATTTCTTGCTAAGCATAGAATATTTGCAACAATTATTGATATAGGCCTCCTGAACAGAGCCTATCAACGCAGCACCAGCTGTCGATCGTACGATAATTTGTAGCATGCTGCGCAGTTAGTGCGGTCAGTTGAAAGCAGTACACGAAGTTACATTTTTCAAGCAGCAAGTTTGTTGCATTGCAAGTAGCTTGTTGCTCTGGTCTGTACCCGGCCTAAGTCTTAGCTACCTTGTATACAAACCACACAAGCATTATGATTCTATCAAGTGAACCTGCAAAAGAGGCTTAATTTGTTTCCAATATTGTTTTAGTCTTATTCACCCTACACCTACTCGTACCACCCAGGTCTGGGGAGGAGCCGAAAGAGCAAGCTACCAAAACTGTTGAAAATTGTTTTCTTCGGCTTACTATTTATAGTTTCGCTACTGAAGTATTCGCTCATGAGGCACAATTTCATATATATAACTTTAGTACCATGAATTTGTTTCTGTAAAAATAAAGTGGTGGAAATAATGATAACTTTTTTTGAAATTTTGTAATAAGTTTAAAAATACTGCATTAATATAGTTGAAATTTTAACTGAATAATGTTACTTTAACTAGTTACCGATGCCTTATATTCATTATTGTATTCGTTGTCTTTTCAAAATTTTACCACGAAAATAATAGTTTGTGGCTGCAAATCGGCTGGAAATAAAGAAAGCACATATGGAAAAAATTGTATTTTAGAAAATGGTGAAAGCAAAAAAAACTTAATTCTTAATATTTACAAGCGTTGCCTTTTGATTGCAACACCTGTTCACATCGGTTACACGATATGGCGTAGTATTTTTTAAGTTATCGAAAAATTCTGAATTGTGCTATCATTATTGCCACCACTTAATTGATCTTATTTCAACAACCAGGCTAAAAGTCCACCCAGTTTTCATTTCTCTTAACGTTGAGAAAAGCAGGGGTAAATATGAGACATATTTTGTTTTTGAGCATGTCAGAAGTCTTACGCTACAAAAGTGTGGTCCGTAATGGAAGTTTAAATAAAACATAAATTAACGTACATGCGGGTACTCACGATATGGGGGAGCTGAACGCTGTCGTTGAAGACATTGAAAGTGGCACGGGTGAGGGCGAGCTCCGCGGTCGATGTGGATTTGGTGAACTCCCAAAATTCCGGCTTGATACCGACGTAGATAACCACGTTTTCTTCCTACATTAATCCATTTTATAAATTACCTTTGGCACCAAACGTTTGCAAGTTACCATATCTCCTGGTACCTTTATGAACTATCGCCTCAGTGAGGAACTTATGTTTTGTCTTTGCTAGTGTTAGCTTGTCGTTTATTCTCCCTGTCTGTTGGCAACATAACTCTAAAACTTTTAGATGGATCATCTACTTGATAATCTTTTAGCAGGGACGGATAATTTATTTTTTTTATGATTTTTCACCAGTTTATTTCTTTCTATGTCTGTTTACCCCAGGAAGCAAAGAATGCAACGGGAGGACTCAATAAGACTAAAATAAAACATAGCTGTGACCGCACGTAGCAAATTTGCATCACATCGGCGAGTCGAAATGTTTTAGGTGTGGGACCTCAGACCTTCGTATATGGTTTTCTTGAACATATCACCGTATTTTTTCGATTTATTTCATCAGTCTCCCGCTCAAGACTGGCCAGCTACTCGAGCTGCAAAATATCGAAAAATGTTGTTGCCAAGTACAGATAGTTCGGGCAATAGGCTAACTGTCACTGAGGATTCTCTCACGTACAGAATTGGCTATAATCGTGCTTATATTTGTTGGTAAGGAATAGGAATATTCTGTGAAGAGTACCGTGAAGTGAATATGAAGTGTAAATAAGGTTTCAATCAAGAAAAATAAGTTAAATTGAGTGGCCGAAAGGGAACAAATTCGGCGCTAG
>LQNS02276499.1:3854593-3875178 GCA_001587735.2 Parhyale hawaiensis
TGAGTTATACTGTTAACAAACGTTATGACAAATATGAGTCAAACATACAAACGAACCAACCGATCTGCATCAAAATTTGATCATTTATGTCTTTTACTATTACTAACAACTCCTATGAATTTCATAAAGATCCATTCATTATTTTTTGAGTTATTGTGCTAACAAGCATAAAATTAAAAACAGTCACAAACGAACGAACGAACGAACAAACGGACCATTACCAAAATTTGATAATCTACTCTTTGTTATATACCTAACAACTCATGTTCATTTCATCAAAATCCATTCATAACTTTTTGAGTTATGGCATCGAGAAAAATGACGCAGACAAACAAACAAACAAACAAACGGATGGATAGATCTTCACCAAAAGTTAATCATCTGTTTCTCCTAACATACCTAACAATCCCTGTAAATTTCAACGAAATCTGTTCATAACTTAATGAGTTATCCTGGTGACAGACAGACAAAGAGACAAACACGACGAAAACATAATCTCCTTGGCGGAGGTAAATATAATGTAGAGTTCTAGTCAGAGCAGTGAATGTCTGTGAAATGCTCTTCAAAGATGGAAGACAACGGTATATCTATTCTTGCAATGCTAAATCGCGTAATGGAAACTCAACACATGCCATCAATATGCTTCTAGCGCTCAAATTTACTGTAATACAGGACTTGCAGCAATTTTATCCTTTTTTTTAGTGACTACTTTTTGTTCTGTACAGACAGTAGGTCGTTTGAGTGCGTAGTAACTGCCCTGCATTTAGTCTCTCCCTTCACACCCCTTTGTTACCATTTAGGTTCCCCGTAACAAGGATTACATCATCACAGAACGGTGTGCTTTCTACCCGAACTATTCCAAAGGATGTCTTTATTTTCTAACTGGGAATTTGATAATTTGTAATAAATCAAAAAATCTTTTCCCATTGGAGGCTATAAATCTATTTTGTCGATTAGTGTAATGCTCTACTTCATTGATATTCTGGTTAAGTACTTCACCTTCAGCGAAGATAGCCGAGCCCAAAGAGAATATTATAGAAGAATAAGGCAAAACTTGGATCTGCCAGTGAGCACAGAAGCAAACGCTGTCGTTTGGATGCAGATACTGAAAACCTGTTTCATGTTGAAGCCAATACTGAAAACGATGATGGCCAGATGATAGAGTCGCAGACGATAGCTGATGAAGATACTCCCAATGATCTTCAGTCGATGTCTCTTCAGTTACTCCGAAGCCTTCATAGATGAACTTAGATATATCATAATGGCTTATAAATGATTCTTCATCTACACTGTCATCCAAAGCTGTGGTAAGTTCCACTGTATCTCCAGCTGATTCTACTTCTTCCAGCGCTGCATAAACTGGTGCATCTGGAGGCTGTTGTACTACCCCAGCTGAATCTTCTCGTTCCAGTATTTCATCATCTTCTGCTTCCGATGAATCTACTGCATCTTCAGTTTCCAACGCTTCATCATTCGTTGCTGCTGCAATTTCTACTGTTCTTTCAGTGAGAGATCCAAGTTGTGCTTCATCACCTGATATTTTTGAAGTTTCCAGCTCTCTTACAGTTTGTGATCCATGTTTTTGTACCGATGCTGACATCAACGAATTTTCAACCCTTGTAGCACGTTCATTTGGATCAGTAATCAATGGATAGGCGCCTGAACCTTCTTTAGCTAACGTTAGGGGAGGCTCCTCTATTTCAGCTGATGTCACCGCTGCAGGAAATTCTTCTCGTACTGAAATAAGGTATAGAAAAAATAGGGAAAATTAAGCAGTATTTCACCATAACTAGTAACAGCACAGAGTTATTGGAATAGATAGCTGACAGTAGACGGATCAGCAGCCCTATTTCCAGAAGGCAGAAGGACTAACGTTCCGGCCCTCTGCCAGCTATTTCGATTAAGTTATTTCGAATTATGTAAATATCCGATGATGAAGGGAAAGAGAAATCAGTAAAGCGACTAAGCTAAACCTAAGACATTCACTGAACAAAGTTTGTTATCTAATATAATGCCGACGAATAAAATTTGACTTTTCGGGAATGAATATCACATCATCAGAAAAAAAGGACAGATTTAAGCTTACACTTGTGGATGAAAATTTTTCCCTTTATTAGTAATGTGGACAGGGGAGCATAGTAGTTGTCGGGAGGGAATCTAAATGGCGAATGAACCAGCGTAGGTTGAGGGGCCGGATGTAAGCTCCTGTTCAATCAGCGGGTGTGAGATTAATTATACGCTGTGTGAAGCGGTGCAGCAGAGGTTATAATGTTAAGACTGGGTCTAGTTCTGTGGATGTGGAGGTTCTCAAATGTCGTGAGCTCAATGGGATTGGAAGAGTCTATGATGGAAAAGTCATTCCTGCTGATGGGATGGTTGTTGCCGTTCTAGATAAAAATCAGTACCATCCAAAAATGAATGCAATTCTGGCTGATACAACATAGTTCACTGTTTACGACTCTCACACCGATACCTTCAAAGTTACGCTTAAATTCATTGACAAAATGCACTGATTTTGAAAAAATTGTTAAATCAAAGCATCATTACTGATTCGATCTACCGTTCACTTTACAATTCAGGTGCTTCCCCTGGAGTCATGTACGGATTTCCAAAAGTACACAAAACCGGTGCCCCCTTACGACCAATTCTAGCTGCATAGAAAACACCGTCCTACCCTATTGCAAAATTTCTCGTTTCATTACTCGAACCCTTAATAACCAATCAGTACACTTTGCGCAATTCATATGACTTTCCAGACCGAATAAAAAATCTACAATTGCCTCCCAATGCCTACTAAGCAGCTTTGGCATCACCTCTCTTTTCACCAACATCCCCGTAGACGAAACAATAGATATTATTTCTAACAAAGTCTTCAATGACACGGACCTATTCCACAACATGGACAAACCTACCTTCAGAACTTTCCTTAGCCTTGCCATCAAAGATTTCTTCTTCATGTTTAACAAAAGACTGTGTAAGCAATTAGATGGAGCTTTGTTCCCGCTTCGTCCCTCACTGGCAAATATCTTTCTATGAAATCATGCAACCCTTTGGCTTAACGACTGCCCGCACATGACTTCAAGCCGATCGTTATGTAGATGACACCTTCCTCATATTCAACAATCAAGCAGATTCTGATCTATTTCTGCAATATTTGAATAGTAAACAACCAGAATCAAATTCACTGCCGTAAATCAATCAAATAATTCATTAGCTTATCTAGATGTATTAATAATAACTAACCAAGACTCAGCACTGATCACTGGGGTTCACATAAAATCCACATTCTCAGACCTCGAGACAAGTTCTTTCAGTCACTACTACGATCACTTCAAAGTCAATCAATAAAAACTTTACTATTTCGAGCATACCATTTGTCTACCTCCTCATCTTGCATTTTCAAACGAAGTTGACTTTCTCCGAACATTCTTCAAAACTAACGGTTATCCGCCTCACCGTCTGATCCACTACTGCAAATTGTTCCTAGACAAGATCCCGGCATTAGCTAACCCACGGTTCGGAAATTGGAATTTTTTCACTCGCTTCCGTACTACAACAAAGCATCTGTTAGTGCAGTAAACACTTGGGAAATGTTCCTCTCTGAAGCCTACCCACATATCAACTTATTTTCATACAAAAACACATTTATCATAGGATCCTACTTCAAATTTAAGACAAACCCCCACACCACTTTTGTCCAGTTTTATCTACCGTTACCAGTGCCAGGCCTGCAGTGCCTCATACATCGGTAGCACAGGGCAACACTTTAAAGCCTGCATTGACCAACATATAGGTGTATCCAGTCGTACCAGCTTACCACTTGCGAAACCCTCACATTCAGCCCCCCGCCTACATGCTGAGTAAAACAACCATCCCATCAGCAGAAATAACATTATAGCAGCGATGCCCTAGGCCATCTCGCAATTGTCTTTAGTTGTTATGAACCGCAGCCAGACGATGGGCGGATGCTTGAATTTTAGCAACATTTTTCCTTGACGGGCGCTCCCGGCGGTTACTGCCTAGTTATTAGTCCTTGTTCGTGCTAATCTTTTTTTTTAAATTACTAAGCTATTCTTTTTTTACATTGCAAATGCAATAGTTTAGTTATTTTTGGTCATTGGGTCATTTCCGGGATTTACCCGGAATGGCTATGTTTAGGGTTTTGACGTTTCTCGACTCGAACCTGACGAGTAATTCATAATCTTACATTTACTGGTGACGGAATGCGGATTCGGATGCGTATCCATGATTCGTAGTCGACTGAGCAGTGGGCAGAGGGTAAATTGTGGAGTAATGATATTTACACCATGGTGCTTCTCTTTATCGGATTTACACGCCCTAGGGGGTAAGGGCCCAAGGCAGCTGAAGTTTCAATAGGATTTTTTCATTGCGCAGACTCTTCTCAACGAAGCGCTCAGTTTAGTTAGGTGTCTAGTCTCCTCTCAATTGTCATAGCGGCTTCAAACAGTACGTTAGCTAGGCTCGCATATCCAGTACTGGGTGGAACAGCGCTCATTGAGAGACCTAATGACTTACAGGAAATCTTCCCGCAGTTCCACTTTACTTTCTTGCTGTTCATGCTGCTCTTACTTCCATCTTTCTTCTTCCCTGGCATATTATGCCTTTGCGTTTTACGCCTAGGTGCATTGGTTCCACGTTTATTTTGTCGTACTAGATGAATTACTCTTCATTTTCATTACTGAGAGGAGTTAGCTCATGTGGGAGTCTAGTTTAACTAATGTTTTTGTGATGATCGAGTAGTTTATCTGAAGCCTTGTTACAATATTTTGTAGCACTGATGCATTGTCAAAATTCACGAGCAACTGTTGAAAATCAATGGAAAATTCTATTTGCTTGGACGTCATCTCGTGGACGAGTTCCTGACCAGGTTTCGGAACACTGATAGCAGTTACCGTTTGGCTAGACCTTCAGTGCCAGTGTGTCTTTTCTACCTCGTTTCCACCTCTTTTCTACCACTTTTCTACCTCTTTGCTACCTCTTTGCCACCTCTTTACTACCTCCTTACTACCTCTTTACCACCTCTTTACTACTTTTTTACCACCTCTATACTACCCCTTAACTTAATCTTTACTACGATTATCATACGTAAGGTTTCACCTCACCTGTTACATGTGGCCTACCGATATTACCTTCATACCTGGCGACAGTTAATTAATTTCGTTCCCAGTTCTGCAGGCGGGTGGGTCTATTTGCCTGTCACGTTGCCGTGCATCACTGCAGACTACTATTCACGGCACCGACAGGCGGCAAAGTGTGCATGTTGACGCGCTGAACCGATCTTCCTGCAACATAGCCTCGCCACTTAGGTAAACGTTGTCTCCGTTGTTACAGTCGCTAACTGGTGAGCTCGGTGCCACCGGTTGGCAGAGTGCCACTGTTTTTGAACTACAGATCCCTGCCTAAGCTATGATTTATGTCGGACGAAGTTTATATTCTGTGATTTACTGGCAGTGTTGCTAGTAGTCCTGAAAATTCCGAGTTGTGCGTTTGAAAATTGAACTTTGTATGGTTACCCTAGGTCTTAATGGACCTAATGTAGAATTTGTTAAGCGAAAGAACGTTACCCTAAGATGTAATGAGGAGGACCTAAATCGAATGTGTTGAATAAGCCCTTCTGTTTATGCATTACGTCTATGAATTTCCAGTAAATGAATTTCGTTTGTGAATTACCTCAATGAATTACCTCTATGAAGTACCTTATGAATTACCTCTATGAATTACCTCTATGAATTACCTCTATGAATTACCGCTATGAATTACCGCTTTGAATTACCTCTATGAATTACCGGTATGAATCACTTCTATGAATTACCTCTATGAAGTGGTTCCGTAAGTTATTTTCTACGACGTTTAGCTTAGAGTAATTTTGGCTTCACATGAATTTCTCGAATTCGATGATCTGCGCACGGTTGCGTGGCCTACCTGATACCCGAGTCTGTCAAAATTTTAGCGCCTAAATTTCGCTGGATTTCTTTCGAAATGTCTACTAGGGTTTGAGAGATAGATGTCTGCCTAATGAACAGCTCATACGTGGTTCTGACAGCCTGAAAGATGACAAATTGTGCAAACGCTTATCGCCTGAACTACGGAAGTCTGTATATGTTCCTTCTTTAATGCCCTGTGCGGCTGTGCCCTTCCCCGTAAAATTACGACTACACTTACTTGCGTCGGTGATTGTTACGCGGTTTTGTGACCCCTGTAAGAATGTGTTCCTCGTTTCTGTCAATGAATAAAGCAGGAATTGTTGATATCGTCATTTGTCTTCTTCTCTGGGTAGCGCTGCTGGAGTTGAGACCAGGCCAGGAGAAGATTACTAGCAGTGCTGTGCTATCTAGTTAATTGTGCAGTGCTGGCTCTCCCACTACAACTTCTCCACCATAGACTCTTCCAATCCCATCGAGCTCACAACATTAGAGTCCCTCCACATCCATAAAACCAAACCCAGCCTTAACATTATGACCTCGGCTGTACCGCTTCACACAGTGCATAAATAATCCCACACCCGCTGACTGAACAGGAGCTTACATCCAGCCCCTCTACCTACCTTGGTTCATTCGCCTCTTAGATTCCTTCCCAATAACATCTTTGCACCCCTGTCCAAAATACTAGTAAAGGAAAAATTTTTTACTCACAAGTGTAGGTTTCAATCTGTCCTTTTTTTCTGATGATGGGTATTCAATCCCCAAACATCAAATTTTATTCGTCGACATTATATTAGTTATTTGAATTTTTCATTGATTAGAAAGTTTGTTATTATAAACTTTTCAAATGATATTTTATTCCACAATTGCTTTACGGCGATTACGTGAAATTTTTAGGGGGAAAAATGTGTGCCATGAGATACCATAGCTTAGAGCTTAGATTTACTAATAATAATTCAAAGTTTTAGCTACTCACCTGTTCCGTCGGCTAGTATAGGAAGGAACCAAAGCACCAGCAGGTACAGTCCGAACTGCACCATCACAGCCACTCTGACTACTTCCCACCCCTCAAAATTATAATTATTCTCTAGCTGCAACAGAAGTACAGTAAACTGCAAGATGAATTAAAAATTAATCTTTGGTTCGAAATGAAAGTAAAAAAAAAAAAAACATCTTACCACTTCGGAAAACTATTCACGGGGTGTTGTAGGAATTGCTATTTGTTTTAGCCTACTGTAGCCGCATATCGTTCAGTTATGGGTGAAAAACAAAAATATTTAATTAAAAGTGTAATATGCTGAGACTCCATGCGTCTTAATGCGTTCCGATAAACTAAAATTAAAATATCAGCAGTCTCCATCGCAGAACTACATACAGCAACACAAGATATTGCGCTTCAAAATTTTATAAAGTAGACCACAAAATTTTTAAAGATTTTTTGACAATGCTTATCATGAAATGACAAAAGTCTGCAGAAATGCGACCAAATATTTAACGGTTTTAAAAGAGCTCGTGCACCTCTAGGAAGGATATAAACAGTGAAGTTTACTTGTACGAATTCTTCGATAGATCTACCAAGTTATAGTTTTTCTTGGCTATGGTGTATCACTATCCAAAAGAAAACCAAGCTGTTTTAATTCAAGATGCTGTTCAAAACGTGATACTGTTGGTCAATAAATACGCAAACAAAGAGCTATTGCGAGTAGGGATGATACCCGAGCCATACAGCTGAGGATGTAACCGCAGCATAGCGTAGTCTGCAGGATGCAAAATCTATACGCTGTACAAATCTTGGCCTTTTATTTGCTATGGGATTTACTGAATTGTATATGATGACCAGTAAATGAGTGAAATACTAAGCCGTCAATATAAAAAAGTCTCCATATACATATAAACTATAGCGATTCAACAGATCTTTACTAACACATGGTCATTTATTCTTTGTGATATACCAAACAATTCATGCAAATCCATGGAAATTTCACGTAAGTATAAGTCCATACCTTCAGGGGTGCTGGAATAGGGGGCAAGAGAGGCAATGGTCCCCATGCCTTTTCAGTGGGGGCAATAAGAGGGGCAACATGTGTGCCCTTTCTCTGGAGGAAAATATGCATTCAATCTCTATTTTCAAGATATTGAAAAGCGTAGAAGCCAAAGAATTGCAACAGCCTACAAAAAAAGAGCGTGCAAACAAAGCTACATCGTCATACTGAAGTATAATTATTAGGAACTTTCTTATTTCTATACACTTGTACGTACCGAATTCATTCCCCTAAATTTGCTTTTGTAAATAAACGGATTCTATTTCAGACGTTATGTTGATTCGGGTAGAACGGAAACTTTAGAATTTATCCATGAATACAATAGCTAGTGATTTGCCACTATTAATGATTCTTCGCTGGGGCGTTGCCCGAATTGGGTGAGCCCACATGAGTTCGGTTTGGGATGTCATACAATATTTGTAATATGGGATGTAGCAGGGAAGCCCATTTGGTTTCCACCTGGGAATTACTATACTTTGCCCACTCTGGGAAAACCCATTGGTGTCCACGTTGGTCCGATATGGGAAGGCCCATGATAATACAGTATTCATATAGGGTAGCGTTGGGATACCTATGTGGTGCCCATTTGGGAAACACCATATGATGCCCATATAGGAAGTCCCACTAGTGCCCACCTGGGTATGAGTTATGTTTACCCACCAACGATCGTATGAGGGATACAGCTGGAAAGCCCACTTTTTACCCATGGGGAAAACGACATTCATTTCCCACGATGGAAAAGGCCGTGTGGGCCCCAGATTGTAAAGACATGATAGAGCCCAGTTGTATATCAAATCAACATGGCTTTCGCTATGAACGACCGTACCACTTTTTAGCTGCCTGAGCATTATGTCTATTCTAGATCTACTGTGCCAAGACAAAAATGTGGAAGTAATATGTATATTTAAATTTTGTACAAGCGTTTGATAAAGTTGACCATGGAATACTATAACTCAAACGCTCCAGCATGGGCATTCGTGGGAAATGTCTTAGATGGATTGAAGCATTCCTGAAAAACCGAACCGTAAGTGTAATTTTAAATAATAAAGGGTTCAAAGGATATCTGATACTTCGTGGAGTCCCGTAAGGCACTGTGCCGGGTCCAATACTCTTCCTCATCACGATTAAAGATATGGAGCCCCAACGTAAGCTTGCCGTTCCCTCCTTGTTTGCGGATGACGCACAAATATTAGCAGTGGTACAGTCAGTGGCAGACGTACGGAATGTGAGATTAGATCTAACCAATATCTTTTACTCTACATCGGATAACAACATGATCTTCAACGAATCCATATACAATACTAACTATACTAACTATTACGATACGGAAAAAACTTTCCCCTTATTGAATTGACGTCCTGCACGGCAAGTGATGAGGACATAATCGAAAGAAAACAAATTTTAAGGGACCTTGGGTTGGGCATGCAGGATAATGCCACTTTTGAATATCACGCGGCTCGAGTTGTTACAATAGGCAAGAAATATAGCGGATGGCTGCTTCGAACTTTCTCTTCGCTAGAAGGAGGCACAATGCTCACCTTACGGAAACAACTGGCACTGCCGAGGATAGAATACCGTTCGACTCTTTGGATACCAAACTAAAGGAAAGACATGAAGCGCCTGAAGGCTACCCAAGAATCATTTACTGCTAAAATCCAGGGCATGCAAGAATTAAAATTATCACGAAAGACTTGCTTAGCTTCCCATGAATTCAATTGAGCGGACATTCAAGCGCTTTACGATCACATATGTTTGGAAAATTCTACAAGGAATTATTTTCAACTTCAATGTTCGAATTGTGGGCAGGTACTCAGACCGTATTGGTCGCACGTGTGAAGTGCGAATTCCGATCAAAACTGGTGGTGATGCGATAGCCACGAAGTATTTTACTAATTTCACGATGCGGGGGGGGGGAGGGCGAGGTTGTTCAACAGAATGCAACGTCACATTCTGAACGCCACCGGTACAGGGACAGCAAAATTTAAAAACTTGCTGGACTCATGCTTAACAAAGGTGCAACATAAACCAGTTGCGAATGGCTACGTGCAATGTGGGGATAACTCGCTACTAGCCGTCCCGCTGGTCACGGACGGTCACATCGCCTCTGCTCAAGACGGGTAACGTGGATAACGTGACCTTGACCTCGTCCGAAAAATTATGAAAGTAAACAATGCTCACAAATTTCTTCAGGAATACGCTACCACGATCATCTGGTTCTTTTATGGAGTACGGATGAACCTATACAGTACATTTGTCTATTCAAGACTGTCATTGATAATTTTATACCCTACTTTCCAACTGTCATATTCTCTGTTTTCACTTCTACACATAATACGCAGGAGCGGTAAATTTGATTTAAAAAAAAAAACGATCACGAAGTTTAATGCCAGTGAACCTTATTCTCGTTCGTTGTCTAGATTCCACGAGTGTTTTCAACTTGACCGATCCCGAAAAATTCGAGGATTCTTGTGTGAATTCACATTACGAAAAATCATTTCCGTACTTATGTTGGGGCATAGCTGTTGAATCCCGAATTTGATTCGATTCTCCTAAGTTTTATAAACTTCAAGTCGCAAGAGTGAAGACTGAACACATAGGGAGAAGATGATACCGATTAAAAGGAGTTTCGATTGGCGGGCGAAATTAAAACATCGAAGTTTATACAGGAGCACTGGCTTTCTCACATTGAAACGTGAGCGTTGCAAGTATGAGAAGCAACCCAAATAGGTTGACCGACTGAACGCTCAATTTTGCGTTGGAGAGTAAGATTGGCATTTTGAAACGTCCCAAGAGCAGTCGATTAAGAGTTAACGCATAAAGTACAATTTAACGGGTTAAAGCCCATGTAATTGCCTGAAGTTTCAGACAAGTCAAGTTTCGAAGGCTTAATTTCATCGCCCAATCGAAAGCGCATTGAGAGTGGTGATGAGAACACATCTCACCAGTCGACGACCACATTCGCCACCGAACATGTCCAAAGGATAGACGTTGTGTAGTTTGGAGCGCTCGCTGTTTGTTTGTTTGTTTGTTTACATGAATTTCTTGTCACACTTGGACGTAACGGCAGCAAATACTGGACACTTCGTAGATTGGAAGAATTACCTTGGGCAATTTTTCTGATATATAGCTCGATAATCCTCATTACAAACACAGCTGATAGATGGTTACATTGGAATTTGCTGTCCTTGTCTAGTCGATGATCAGTGAGAGAGTAAACAAAGTTTTGTAAAAGTGGTTACAGTTGTTGTGCTCTGTGCGCGACATCGATGAAAAATACAATAGTCTTTTTGTAAATAAATAAACTGCCCATAAGTTTTGTATAGAGCATCAATTGTTTGAAAAGGCAAAGTGTTCTGCCGAAAAATGGTTAAGATTAATACTTCAGTTTGCTGCAGACGTTGAACTGAAGTTGGAGTCAATATCTACGAGTGGTAGAAGTTTTAATTTATTTTTTGTACAATAATCACATTTTATTTGCCTATGGCTTCAGTTATTTAAAATTTTTCAGCCCAGTTTTCTATTTTAGTTCTCTATCAAAGCTCATAGCAAACTGCGTTCCATTCAACTGTTCACTGAGTTACTGAACGTTTGAAAAAATGGAGAATTTTATCATCAATTTCAGATAGTGGAGAAGGAATTTCTTCCACTTTACAAGTATAGTACAATGCTTACTTATTACCAATTCCAATGCTACTTTTTTTTCTGCCACTGATATTTATGCAGAACCGTCACCAAGTTTTCAAAAAGTTGTGTGACGTTAGAAACTATGTGTCTATAGACGCACGCAAGTTGTCAGATGAGCTATGGCGGAGTCGATAAGTTTACCGAAGTTGATTGCTGCTGATAAGGAAGATAAACATGAATATATTCCTTCCGCAATGCAACCTCCGGAATGCCGAGTGTCAACATTGACTGCGTCAACACAGTACACTGGCCAGCGACATGCTTTTTTCTTCTTGTAAATGTTATAATTACTAGTGCGCCAAACGTAACCCTTTTGTTGAATAAGTCATGAAAATATGTATTTGAAAACATCTTACCATCCTATCGAAAAATTCCACAATATACTTCTACATTCACCAAGTCCACATTGTCCACCAAGTGCACAAAAGCAACCAAGTTCACAAAGGCCCGTGACCAGGCCTTCACAGCCGCGGGAATTCCCGGGCGCGTATCCTGGATACGGTTTGGCAAAAAAAAAGTTTAGGTGCCTTGGAATTTTTTCTTCAGTATTAGATAGGGGAAAAATATGGCTTCGGACAGACGGACGGACGGACTGACAGATAGCTCTCTTATTATAGTATAGATTTATCTGATCTTACATACTTTTCACCAGATGGATTTTCATTCATTGAGTTTTATTGCTGTAAGGTTGCTGTAAATACGGACAGTATATACCGACCGAGACAATTAAAATACTAAACAGTTGTATATTGTAAATCTGAAATTATTATTATTATTATAAAATAAACTTCACGCTTGAGCTCCCCCGGACAAGTAATATAACCCAAATGAAGCATTTTGCAACACCGGGAAGCCCAAAACGCTGCTAAAGGAAATCCAGCAAAGAAACATTAACAGCTGACTTAAACGCCTGCAGGCCAATACGACCAAAAGCCGATGCCGGCAACAAATTTCAAACCTTAGCCGACCAGGGCACAAAGCACCGACAGAACTGATTAGTTCGACATCTGACAGCCTCCAAAGTGAAGGAGTGCGCTCCGCACGCAACACGAGTCGCTCTCCCAAAAACCTTGAGGGCAGGGAGAGAAGAATACAACCAATGCCTCTCATTATTGTACACCTTATAAAACATACATAGCTCTGCTAACTCGTCTCCTGTGGGACAGGTTCATTAGATCCTTATCAGCGCACAGCCTGCTGGCTGAACTAACAAGTCGGTCCATCAGACGCAAGTGAGTGTCAGCAGCTGAAGCCCAGACCGGTGAGCAATACTCCAACACAGGCAGCAAAAACGCATAANATCACCAAACACGGAATTCACCTTACGCAGGAGCCCAATCTTAGTGGAAGCACGTGACACCAACCTCCTAATATGCGGCTCAAAAGTAAGCTTCTCATCAAAGACAACACCAAGAATCTCTAAAACTGAACTACGATTGAAGTAATTTTGCTCTTAGCCGCTGTAAATAGCTTCTATGCAACTGCATAGCCTACTCCTGATTGCAGCCCCCGAGAGTACTCGCTGGGATAGAGTTTTCAGCATGTCTGAGTATTTGTTCTTCCGCTCCCAAACCTGCCAAAGCAAGAGCTTTTTCCCAACATCATGGGTTTTCTCAAAAATCCCATTGGCAGCCCTATAGCAGCGGTTTGGTAAACGGCTCAGTAACTGGATGACCGCTGGCCAGAAATGAGGTGGAGTTGTGTCGCTGCTGTAATTGCACATGGGGGCAGGCAAGAAGTTTAGTATATTATTTTGCATAGAGCACTGATTGAATTGAGATCGGACTTGGGCTGTGAAGGCCAGACGTACTCAGATTCTAGTTGAAAATAAGAAATACGTGCAAAATATCGTGATTCATTTCTTACCACCGAATGAAGAACATGAATTTGTATCTTTGCTGGTTATGGACATTTAACTTGTAATTAAAGTAATACCAATGCATATTAAATATCAATATTCTGTTAAGTGCTGCCATAGACAATTGTAGAAAGAATGGTACTGATAGTCTCATCTAGCTTGACGTGAAGATTTTTTCGTATCATGCCGTAATATACGTCACCTTATGCAGGGGCCCCACTAGGAATTCATCCTCGCAACTTGCTGTCAGGACGCGCAGCTCGTACGTCTTCGAGCAGCAAAATTGTTGCTAGCAACAGACAAGTTGCGCCTACGTGGCGAAAGGTCGCATGAGGTTTTCTGTGGGCAACCAGTTGGTCATACAGTAGTAGAAATCGAATTCGTCTCTATAGTGTGATTCTGGGAGGTTATATACCAGACTACCGCAACTATCTGTCCATACAATGGCGGTTTCGTTGATCGCTGCGAATTTTCGTCGTCAAGTCGCAGTTTCGCGAGCTAGCGTCTGACTTGCTGCATATTTTCGCGCGATTTAGCCTGCGGCGAACAGAGCAGATTCACCCGCAAAACGAATAAATTAGGCGTTCCATAAGATTTGTTTTGCTTCTTTATAGATATTTTTCAAAGTTTTTAGGCTTCTCTGAATTCTATTTCACTATAAGTTTGATGAGAAATATAAAACGTCACAACAGTATTGGCACTTGTGAGGAATACTAAAGCCTCGTCCACACTACCGCTCATAAGCACGAAAAACACTTCAGCGATTTCACAGAAGCGTCCACACTGTCGCACAGTCAATTGTAGCGACGCTTGAACTATTCAGCGTAAATGTTCAGCAAAACTTTAGTGCTCACGCTCCTTGGTCCAAAGAACTGTAGTTTTTGTCACTATTGATAACTTAGTTTACTTGTAGTATCGACAAAACTATGAATAAGCAATGATTCTAAATGCAGATACTACTTCTATACGTTCTTCAGCAAAAAGCATACTGCCAATTGAGCTTGGGTTGACATTTTCACACTGTTCTTTACTACTCGGTATTGTTCTCGACATTGTCAAGTAACTAAATTTTTAACGGGAGTTCTTCGACAATTTCTATTCCGCATGCGGAGTGCTAAATGTTCGGACATATTATTTTGTCGTTTAAGCACAACTGTGTAACCACAAAACGACAATAAAATGTTTAACGTTAACTCAATTTTCGTCACAAGTGTCATTACTGCAGTGAAGTTTCCTATTTCTCGTCAAATTTGCAGTGAATTAGAATTCAAAGAAGCTTTGAGCTTGTAAAATGTCTATAAAAAAGCAAGTTAATCTCATGTAACGCCTAATTTATTCGCATTGCGTGAGAGAAAGAAAATACTTTAGGGTGAGCCTGCTCTGTCCTTAGCCTAAATCGCGCGAAATTATCCAGCAAGTTGGACGGTCGCGAAAACGCTCAAAGCTGCGATTTGACATCGAAAATTCGCTGCGATCAGCGAAATCGCCATAGTGTGGACCAGGAAGCAAGGAATGTTACGCTCTTTGCTTCCTGGTGTGGACAGATTTTGGCGGCAGTCTGGACAGAGCCTTAGTTGACGGCAAACATTTTATTGACGTTTTGTCGGCACAGTGGTGTTTGTACTACGCAGGAAGCAAAGAATGCCGGTTACGCTCTTTGCTTCCTGGTACTTCATACCTATGGGGAGCAGAAAATTATCGAGTTACCTTTACTTGACAATCATTTTTGCAGTTACTCTCCAAGCCAATCGTTTGAATGTGTTGCTATGTCCTCGAAAACACGACCGCGTGGTAAAGAAAAGTGTGAAAATGTTAACCAGAGCTTAGTTGGTAGTACGCGCATTGCTGTAGAACGTCATGAAGGCCTAGTATCTTCATTAACAATGATACTAGTTGTGTTGATACTAGCAGTAAAACAAGTCATTAATAGTGGTAAAAACTGTTGCTTCTTTGGATCAAGGAGCGTGATCAACGAAGTTCTGCGGAACATGTGCGCTTAGGGTGCTTACACACCATGAGTGAAGCGGCACGGCGCGAGCGGAGCGGTGTTAAATATCTTTTGGTATTCCTATGCAGAAGCGCTTTGCCTTTCACACTGCAAGCGGAGCGGAGCGAGCGAAGCGGAGAGTTTCGCTCGAGAAATGCAGCTGTATTTAATTTCGCTAGCAGCAGACAAAAAATGTTCAGTTATCCATCAAAGTTTTCTATAGAATCTTTTATAGAATACTTACAGTGGAAGGAGAAGAGTTATATATGGATCTATAAATGGAAGGAAAAACGTAAATATGGATCTGTGATCTATGTTTTAAATAGTTACGCTTATTATATGTGTATAATAAGCAATAATATGAAAAGCAATATTATATGTCTAAAGTAAGCATGAATA
This sequence comes from Parhyale hawaiensis, assembly GCA_001587735.2. NCBI lineage: Eukaryota > Metazoa > Arthropoda > Malacostraca > Amphipoda > Hyalidae > Parhyale > Parhyale hawaiensis. The sequence goes on from LQNS02276499.1 coordinate 3,870,506, forward strand.
TCAATAATATAGAAGATATTCATGAGATGTATCACATGCCAAGTATAGTGTTACCTGTATGAAACGCGTTTGAAACAGAACTGCAGTTGGGATGTAAACAAACTATGCCGGTTCCATCCAGAGACAAGTGTTGTGTCAAGGAGTGAACATGGCCAAGAAGATGAATTCAGTGGTAAGTTTGTTCATTTGTGATGAAATTAAGAAAACTTTCTTTTTCGGAATTGAAATATAGGTTGATAAATAGTAAATCAATAGATTTAGCATGAATTGCAGAAGATATTTGAGTTGTTGGAGTTCTGAGCTGTTTATGATTGTGTGCGTAGTAAATTAGAAGAAATGCACGGGCGAAGTCACATGGTCTTCCAATTTTAAATTAAATGTTAATTTGTCTCTGTTACTTCAATAAGTGATTCTATAGAACAGAAAGGAATGTGCGTTCAATTATTCATATATCGTCTTAGGTATTGTTTTTTTGCGATTTTTGATGTTTTGCAGCCACCCGTTTAGGAAAATAGTTTCATACTAGTTGAATCTGAGAAAATTCCACGGCGTGTTTATTTTTTCGATAGATTTTTTATTCTATGTAGCTACATATGCAATTCCCCCTCTCTAGCGCTAGCAGTGCCATGACATCTGTCTAGTCGTAATATATTTCACTTTTCAATTACGCAGTCTATTTTACTCTGCTTGCAGTACCTGCTCATTTTTTATTGCTGATAATCAGCAGCACTAATATTTAAATTTTATTTACTGGCGCAATGAAAGCATGAATCGCTTCGCTTGCTCCGCTTATATGTGAACGCATCATCGCTCCGCTTATATGTGAACGCATCATCGCTCCGCTTCGCTTCGCTCTTGGTGTGTAAGCACCCTTAGACAATAATTATCAAGCGTCGCTACAAAGGACCGTACGACAGTGTGGACGCTGCTGTGAGATTTTCGCTGCGCTCTGCGAAATTGGGCAGGCGTTTTTCGCACTTATGAGCGGAAGTTTGGACGGGGATTTGTATGGCTCACGAGCAGCTTCCCGTCGGTAGTGTGTCACCTGCAGTAGTTCCGATACACAACTAAATGTTTAAGTGAGTTGCTCGTACGAATGTCATAGTGTGGCCACCTGCATTAGGCAAGAGAAAGGCTGCAACCTAGCTTTTGAAATAGAAAATATTCATCAACGTTGTCAATGATGCTCAAGGTGATGGAAACCATCGATGCAAAGCTGTAATCTTGCTGTACGGCAGTGGTTCCCAAGTTTTCCCTTGCCGCGGGACGAGTATCAACCGAGCAAAAAAATTGTCAAAAGGGAAAATGACTGTGTAATTTTGGCATAAATGGGTGTTTAATCAATAAAACTGGTCATTCATTTTATAATATGATTCCTGTTTAGCAAATGTACTACTGGCAATCTTCAAGCAAAAACGCTTGCTGTGAGCGCTGTAATTTCTTTATCTTGCCAAAAAAGAAATGACCATTTCATTTTTGGCAAGATAAAGAAATTACAGCGCTTACAGCAAGCGTTTTCGCTTGAAGATTGCCAGTACATTTGCTAAACAGGAATCATATTATAAAATCAATGACCTATTTTTCTGATTAAACACCCAAAGCCAAAATCACACATTCGTTTTCAGTTTACTGACAAATACACTGGCTATCCTATGGACCACCTAAAGAGCCATCAAGGACCACCCGCGGTCCTAAATTGGACCAGTAGTTTGGCACCAGTGCCGCAGAAACCTGGTTGTATTTATTTGTGCATATTATATTATAAAGAGGTGTGGTCCAGGCAATGCTTAGTTATATGTGTAATATTAATATTTTCTATTTGCAACCACAGCAATATTTCGAAAGCAAACCAAACACGCATATTGCATTTCGTGTAGAAAGTCTCGAATGCAAGAAATTTCCCTGATATCAGAATAGATAAGATAATAGATAAGATCGAGATGGCAACCGTAGCAGCACATACAAAGTGTCGGCAAAGAACTCAATAACTCATTTTTCACTTTGATGGACAAAAGTGTGTTATATCATTTCTGATACTTGCTGGAAAATGAAGAAAGCAAACCAGGTTCTGCTTGTTTGTAGATTTAGGTTGATATATTCACTACAAACTGAATGCCGGCGAAAACTGGAAGAGATTGAACGTAAACTTGCGAAATCTCATGATGAAGAGAAACAGGAAAAAGAACTGCAAGCCATCAAGAAGATAAAAGAAAACAGTAAGTACTTCTCCCCTCAAATTACGCGTCTCTGAAAACAAAAATAGGACCGTTATGGACGAAAATGGCTCAATGACTGATGATCAGGAGATGAGTGAAATACTGAGCCGTCAATACCAGAAAGTCTTTAGCAAAAAGACCAGTAACCCTGATGTTCAGATATTAGAAGTAACTGATAACTACCTAATGAATTTTGAATTCACACAATTAAGCATTGAATTAGCCATCGATGAAATTAGCGGAAACAGTGCTTCAGGATGTAGGACGGGTAAGAAATGCTTAGCTTGCACATTTTGAGGATTTTTGCAGAAACATCATCTGGTCCTGTACTAAGTCGTCGTGTGATAAAAAACTCATGTCAACAAACAAATAAACAAACAGAGACATCTGCCAACAACACAATGTCCGCTTTAGTGCTGTAGTGGGGTGGTTGACGTTGTTGTTGATTGGCGTAGTGTGTCTCTTCAGCTGTGGTTCTCACAAGCCAGTTTAGGACGCATGCGATTCCGCTGCGGAATTAAGCCTTTGTGGCTTAACTTGTCCAAACCTACAGACAGATGCTCCCCCTTCGACTTGTTGACTCAAGTCTCAGGCCTTACCTGAGGTACTTCAGTGAACTTAGTCTTACGTAAAATGGAGATTTCAGTCGGCCAGTATAATCGGGCTACTTTCAGAACTTTCTACACAATTCAAAGTTACCAAGCTATAGTTCCTATCTCCATTTCAGGAGAAGTTAAGTCAATTGGGCTTGGCTTAAATTGACTGCGTCGACCCAATTGATCGTGCGCCTAATCGCCAGCCGGATTGAGATTATCTCTCAGCGCGGTTAATTAGCTTTCACCAGATTAATTTTAATCATAAGTCGGATTGAGATTCAGTTAACCAGTGATAAATTGAATGACCCAGGGACACCATATATGAAAATAATCTGCTCCAAAAGTAAGCATGTGAATAAGTTTCGCTACGTTAACGTACTAACTGAAGCTCAAACATTACATGATTTTTCAACTTTAACATACTCTTGAAATGATTGAATTGGATAACAATTATGCGAGAAAACATAACATATTCGTAAACTCGATGTAGTGCACGCCCGGATACCTGGTCAAAGTCAATCAAAACCAAGCCCATATGACTTAACTTGTCCGGACTTTATCTTCTTCAGGGGGAAGTGTGTTGCATGCATGTACTGCATAGAAGCCATCCAACTATATCAAGCCTTCTGAAATATCTATTTTATGGAGCAAGACTGAGTTTTCGAAAGTCCCATTACTTTTCGACGAAGGGTTAACGCCTGAAACTTCAATCAACGGGTCAAAGCCAAATCACCTGCTTGAAGTTTCGGACAAAACAAGCCTTGAAGGATTAGTTTCGCTGCTAAATAGCAGATACCCAAATTTTAACAATATAACGTTAAGCCGAAGTCAAATTCCGTGTGTGATTTTCTGGGCTAAGCCATGGTATTTGCTGAAGATAAATATTTCACTAGCGAAAATAAGTAACATCGTGAATAGTTTTATGCTATTTGGAAAGACGATCGTACTTCATTATCAAAAAACTGCATAAAATAACCATATAATTGTTACTGTATCCATTATTTGAACTCTGTGAGTGTTGAAAAATAAATGTAATTTCAAAAATAAGTGAACACCACGTTGAGCTTACTAAAACATATTTTTAAAGTGGTTAACCATGTTTACTAGTAATCGGTAAATGTTTTTGATAAGTTGAAGAAATGATTACTTTCATCGCACGTAAAACAAAACGGTTAAACTTTTCTTGTAAAAGCAAATATTGGAGAGTCGCACGATTCAAATTCCTGTTTGCTTTTCCTCTTCTTTCTTTTTCTTGCTTGATAATCTCACCCATCAACATGATGATGATGATGATCAGAGTGAATACTGTGATTGTTAATGATGATAATCATAGTTGTACAATAGTGGTTAGAGCTTAGAAGCCCCGTTGTCTTCACATGAGTGTAAGATAATTTTCAGGCGCGTTAAGCAAGCCTTGCATCAATTTTTTTAGTTCTAATAAATTATCTGAAGCTTTATGGGGGCCCGCATGCTGCCAAAACATCTTGTTTTATAATAGCTCTTCTTACTGTCGGAATTTGACAAGGAAAAAGAATTCTTGAGAATTGAGGTGGTGGTTAATTTATATCCAATATGGGGAATTCCAATTCTTATGGCTCTCTTTTGGCCCTATCTCCGTCGTTTCTGATATCTTCCTTCCATAGCGTACAGCACTCTGCGTTCAGCTTCAGTTCTAAATGATTTACCTTGTTTATCAAAGTCTGCATATAATCTCGTTTATTATTTATTTATTTAACATGTATTTCTCCACAGGCGGGAGGTATTCTTGGATTATTATATTACAGCTTACATTAAAAATTGTGTGTACATTAATTTGTTGGAAATATTACAGCTATATATTCATAACCTAATCTACATGGCT
>LQNS02276499.1:3875191-3885381 GCA_001587735.2 Parhyale hawaiensis
CGCGAGAAGCAAAGTAAGATATAATTGTTTCTACTAATATTAACATTACTGCTTGTTCACTTAAAGTGAGGTAAATGGAAAATGCAGTAGCTAATTGCTTCCCGAGGAAAGATCTACATGGCTTAATACTATTTCATCTGAGTGCTTAAATACTATTACATACAATTACATCTAATAGGTATGGCGGAAAATACAGCATGACCTATCGCTGTTTAAAGAGAGTGTCAAATTCTATATCAGGGAATGATTAACTGCCACCTGGAAAGAAATTAAACGGTCTGAAGCATTGCATTGTTGTGAAACACTGGATATAAAATGTTTTTATAAAACAAGTAACTCCCAATTTATAAATCAAATAATAAAAGTTTTAGTATTGTCAATGTACTTTCACATTTTGATTTTTTTACATCCCATCGTCCGTTGTGTAGTGTAAAAATAAGCTCATTTTCTAAGTAGATGTTTAGTTTTTACTGTAACTGGCATACGAAGGCGACCTAAAAATACTTTTAATGCAAGTATCCACGTTACTACATAAGGAATTTTTAAACCAATTTATAAAATCGTTCTGTCGTCTCTCCAGCGGTCTTTACATTTTGCAATTTTTGAACGAGATTAAAAACTGTCAAAGTCTATAGACGAAATTTTGTCTAATGAGGTACGGCAAGGTCGATAAGTTTGCTGAAGTTGATTGTCGCCGGTACAGTGAGTGATAAGATATACTAATTCTCGAGTGAGACGCTTTGAAGGCCAGGTGTCAACAGCGGTGGTGTAAATATTGCGAGGCAGCTTGCGATTTTATCTCGTTTTTTTCTTGGACACGTTCAAATAATCTATATAATGATTCTACCTGTCCCCCCATTAGTTACTTGGTCATTTATTTAGTTGGTACAACCGTGACGCTTTTATCAGTATTAGATAGGGGAAGTTAAAACGTCCCTGAAGTATCCTTGATACGACCTGGCAAGGGACCAATAGCAAAAGGAGTCATATTGAAATTTAAGCCACTACTGCTCGAATGTAAGTATAGGTAGAAGATTCACTGCCTGACTTGGAATATTCTTACCTTTCGTATGCATGATACGGGTCCGAGGGCATCATAATTGAGGAACAATACTTTTCTTCTGTAGAATTACCCCAAGTTCCTTCTGTATTAGATTGTTCAAAATTAGGATGATACGGATCTAAGATATCACTGACGGATATTGCTTATATTGTGTGGAATTCCAACAGCTTCGAATTAGTATATTTAAATTTCCCTACCTACTACGTGTAGAGATGGGGTTCGGTGTATTTTTTGTACCGTCGGAATCGGTAGATGAAAACGGGACGGGCCATTCGGTTCGGTATTTCGGTATTCAGGTTCGGTAGATTAAAAAATCCTTATCTATAAAATAAAACAATTTAAAAGCCTTTTAATACATTCGAGAGCCATAGAACACCTATTTTAAGCCTTTAACTTCATCACTCACTGGCAGTTCACGCTCCACTAAGCTCGGAAGCACGTGACAGTTGAGTGAGCGAAACATTATGACACACTACACCCATTTCTCAAAGCGCAACGTCTCTTCTCTTCAGTGAAGTGCAAAACAACAGGAAAAAGCTCAACTGAACGAAAATCAATGGAATTTTTCTAATGCCTTCCAGAAAGGACGGTGAGTCATAGAGGGCTAAGAAGATCTGTTTGTCGGCTCGGGAAATTCAAATCTACCGAAGAAAGTCATTCGGTAGATCCATTCGGTATCGGTGAAGATTAGATAGTTCGGTAGATGAATCTATCGCCAGTCCTCCCGAAATACCGAATTTCTTTCAGTTGTCCCAGCTCTGTAAAAGTGCCCTATTTATTTTTATCAACTGAGGAGAAACCCTCAGTGATACCTAATAAATAAATGTGAGCAGTTGTACATCGGAAATTATAGTTGATAAAAACTGGCAGATATACAATTAATTTAGGAGCAGGTTGGTTCAAAAATGTTTAAAATCAGTAAAAGATGAGCCCAACGTACATATTATATCTGTTTCCCTCGACTTTTACTATCACAATAACTGAAAAAGTTATGAACTTATCTCTATGAAATTTACAGCCCTTTCAATATACGTTAGGAGGAAAAAGAAATTAATACTTATGAAAGACCCGTTCAACCATTTATTTGTTTATCGGCCTGCTTTTTTATTGGTAACATATCTCAAACAGTTTTGCATAAATTTTCAGTTTTTTTTGTGATAATGTCTCCCTCCGTTTGTATGTTTGCCGCTATATTTGTTTCTATGTTTGTCAGAAAACGACCCAAAAATGTATGAAGGAATCATCATAAAGTTTTAAGAATTGTTGCAAATGCTATATGGCGCAAGTGACCAAATTTGGGTGATGAACGGTTCGTCCATGGGTGTGTTTCACCATGTATAGTTTCTAGCGTTTGTCAGAACATAACTCAAAAAGTTACAGAGGGATCTTCAATAAAATTTCAGAAACTGTTAGATATGTTAAACAGCATATGTAACTAAATTTTAGGGTTGATAAAAATACAATCCTGGTTATGGTAGAAATTGGAATTTTTCGTTTACATTACCTTGCTTGGCGGAAGTATGTGCTCTCAGAGCGCTTCTCAAGTTTATCAAGTTACTTACACATGATCAGTTATAAATGACATAGGGAACAAAAGATGCAGAAATATCTGTACTAGAGACCCGTGCATTATTTCTCTTCTGTTGGATGGCAGTCTATTTGTGGCATCTATTGATTGAATATAACACGTGGGTAGACTACTTTTGTTGAGTTGAGTGTGACAGCTTTTTCTTTACCAAATGTATTGCGGCTGAATCTAAAACTGATCTCTATCAAGTCAAATTTTTAGATGCATAGAGTTTGCTAACACTTACCAAGCTAATTTTTTGTGTGTAGAATGTGATAGTACTGACCTAAGATATTTCGACTTCACGAACCAAGGGTGTCAGTAAAGTTTTGTACAAAAAACAGACCCAGACGTATTTCAATAATATTTTTTATTGAAATGTTTGTTTGCAGTAGATATTAATTTTAATCTTAATTAGGTATAGACAAATAATCAGAGAACAGCATTATCACATTTATTGAGTGCCTCTCTATTACAATCATGAGTTTATAAGTGTTTTCTTAACTACATTTCCAAGATTGTATCAACCTAACGATCCTTAACTATATCTGTCTTATTTGCAATGTCATTTTTAGCATCATATGTTTTTGAAAACCACCATGTACATTCAACATCGGCGATCTCGATTGCAGGAGGTTCCATTGCTAGCAGGTTCACGGACAGCTGAGTGAGGATCGCTGGTCATTGTAGCAGAGGTCACGGAATGCGCGCAGGACTTTCGTAATTTCATTCTTCTAATCTCCCAAAGAAAAAAAAAATATGCTATGTATAAATGAAGCAGTACGAATAGCGTGCATCCTGAAATATTGCTAATTTGCTTATGATCATTTCACTTACGTAACTTTCAAGAAGCTGATAGGAAGTTTTCTTGGGTACAAAAACAAAGATGCTGACTTAAGAAGACTGTTGTCCCAGTTTGAGTTTTGATTAGCAAAGTGAACATAGTGAATTTTCTATACCTACAGAATAATTCAAATCGTTAATCTCTGCTTCCATATTATCAGAATTAGATATGCTTGCTAGCAGAGTGCTGTTTTAGTTATAATCGCTATATTTGACAACTCGATCTGGGGTGTGTCGCAATCACGTCAAAACCAGGCTACCACAACCTGAAAAAAGGTTACCGTAACCCGAAAAGGGGTTGTGAGAACGCCATCTAGCGACGAACGGTGTAAGCTCAACTTTATTGAAATTCCGTTTTATTTAAACTATTATCAATATAAGATCCAAGTAACTGATCTGATTTACTTATAATGGTGTAGGGAGCTTATTTGTTGCGTATATGAATGAATTTATGGCTCCTTTTATTCAAAATATTCGTTTGTGCTCGGTGACCTTCATTACCGTAACCCGTGTTGCAGCGTCACTTGAACTATGATTGCGACTGGCTGGGTCACCGGTGTAGCACCGGTAACCAAGAAATGCTGATTACGACACACCCCAGGTAACGGAAATTGCCAATTGGTTGACATCTGTTGTGTATGCAGCAGCAATTATGCTTGTACCGAGTGGGCGAGGGGTGGGAGGTGGAGCCTGGCATTGGTAGATGATGTCAGTTCATCGATGATGAAGGAGGAGGTATTTTGTTAGCCCGATGAGTATTTGTCCACTGCGTATGTTGCTTAAAACAATGAAAAACAAAACAAAAACTTGCAAGACAGTGCTATGAAAATAACATATTCCTTCTTTATTAGACTCGAGCTTTTGGTTCAGCTGGGAACAATCCAATTTAAAAGAAAGCTCGACACAAGGATTCTCGATTTTTCATATTTCATTGTTTGAAGGTCACGATCAACTCATCATAGAGGTAAACAAAGTTTTTCCATTATTTCATTAAGTTAGTTATGTATGCACACTGACACAAATAAATTTGGGGAAGAATGATTTAGGGATATCAGGCCTAGATACCTGTGCCCTTCTGGTCTTCTGTTGAATGCCGTTCTAATTATTACTCTTCTTAGCAGGTAACGAAGACCACCACTCCATTGATTGATTATTGAAATATTTGTGAATAATTTTACAACTATCTTGGTAAATAAATAAGCACAGTAGATTTATATTGCACTTTTTAGTGCATCTCTAATAAAATCATTAACTTATTGTGGACGGTGCTGAAACAAAATACAGTAAGTATTTTTAGGTATCGATACTTGATCGTTTATTGCGCATCTCGAATTTAATTTCTTAACTGTGCCACCATTTCAATTTTCCTGTATATTTATGATATGCAATAAGCGCTACACAGCTATTGCCTTTTCATTACATTGATACATGCTTACAATAAAAGATATTTATTTTTCAAGTGATTACGTCTAATTTCTAATCAATATTTTTTTGCTACAGATAACGTGCTAGAGCTAAGGTCCAGTCAATCCGAAAACTTCATGGGTTGGATACTAAGAACTTTGCTAGGTGTACTTAACTCACGACTGAATCTTAATACTATGAAAACACACTTAAACAGAAGCAAGTATAAGCTAAAACTTCATGAAGAAAGCTCTTCTTGATTTCACCCTGTTTTTCTATTAAGCTTTACGGGTGAACAAACCTTGCTTAGCTGGCCCTTAGCAAATCTGCGACGTTAAGCCAGGCTCACACGATTGCCAAGCGAACGAGTCAAGCCCTTGTAAATTGACTATTGAGTCTACCAACAAACTTACCTAAATTGGAGCCGTCCAGGCGGTTGGCGTAGCAAAATTTTCTGGTCAAGTTTCTAATTTTTTTCGAATTTGGTGTGAATGAAAACTGTGAAATATTGCGCTAATTTCTTCGCATGAGGCCGGCTCACACGGTAGTCATATGCAAAACGATCGTACGTATGAACAATTGAAATTTCAATCTAACCTAGCAAACGTTACTGAATGTTCACTGAAAAAGCTCTTTGAAATACTGGGTATCAGGTCAGTTTCCTAATCATGTTACAAGTATATTGCCAGAGATCTTAAATTTTTCAGTGAGCTAGGAATAAAAAAAATGTGTTGTCTGCCAAAGTATTACAAGCCAAAAAACTATAGTCCAAAGCGGCCTTGAAATGGACACTGCAACGCTTTCTGCCCACAGCAGTAAGAGCCGTTTCATTTGACTGTAGCGTGAAGCCTTCTTTACAAGAATTTTACGTATCAGAACCCAAGATTTTGTAGCAAGCTCTGAAGGCAAAAAACTGGGGCCTTTGAGCCCCTAGGGTTTAAAATTCTTCATTTACTGTCCAATTTTCTCCAGTCCAAGCGTTATTTTTTTCCAATACCTGTAAGTCAGGGGCCTAGATAAGTATTACTCGTCTGCGTATTTGATGAAGTAGACTGCACCCACAGTGCAGATGACGTCACACAGTGTAGTCGCCACAAAGAAACATTTCCCACTGGGCATGCTGAAGAAACAACAGAGTCGCTTGCAACGAGAACGTGTGTCCTCAGACTGTGTTGTGACGTCATCACCAGTAATCATTTCCCGTGGACCGTCGAGCTCCCCAACAGACGGCGGCTGTGGCCGCAGGTCCTCGTGCCTCTCACGGCGCCAGTTGAGGAAGGAGTGATAGGAGCACACCAAGAAGAGCCGCAGAATGATGTACACGAAGAAGATGTCGAGTATGGTCGGGTCTGCAGACATGGGCATGCTGGAGGTGGACTGTGAGAACAGCGACGCCACCACGATCAGGCACGATACCGTTACCATGATCCGGTCACTGCACGAAAAATGGAAGAGATTTTCATTGATCCATTCATTTCCTACGGAATACCTTAGCGGCATTCTTTTAGGTTGGCACTAGGCGGACTATGTTTGATTTGCTAAATTTTCAAAAAATATTTATTTTCGCAGTCCAAGACATCATTGATGCTTACTTTGTAAGATACGCAGCGTGTATTGGAAGAAAATTATAATGCTGAGTAAAGCTTGCCGATTTCTGTCCTTCTTGACCTTATTACCTCCGCCAAGGAGGTTATGTTTTCGTCGTGTTTGTCTCTCTGTCTGTCTGTCTGTTTATATCTTTATCTGTTTGTCTGTCACCAAGATAACTCAAAAAGTCATTAACCGATTCAAATGAAATTTACAGGGATTGTTTGGTATGTTAGGAGAAACAGATGATTAACTTTTGGTGAAGATATGTCTATCCGTTTCTTTGTTTGTTTGTCTACCTCATTTTTCTCAATGCCATAACTCAAAAAGTTATAAATGGATTTTTATGAAATTAACATGAGTTGTTAGGTGTATAACAAAGAGTAAATGACTAAATTTTGGTAATGATCCGTTAGTTCGTTTGTTCGTTTGTCAGTGTTTATAATTTTATGCTTGTTAGCACAATAACTCAGAAAATAATTAATGGATCTTTATGAAATTTATAGGAGTTGCCAATGATGTTAAAAGACATAGATGATTAAATTTTGGTGTAAATCGGTTTGTTCGTTTGTGTGTTTAACTCATGTTTGTCAATACGTTTGTTAACAGTATAACTCAAAAAGTTATGAATGGATCTTCAAGAAAATTGCACAAGCTATTATTATTATCAAAAGGCATAAATGACTGGATTTTGAAGTTTATACAAAGAAAATTATGGTTTCAGAGTCAACTTGAATTTTTTGCTACCGTTGCCTCACTTGGCGGAGGTATGCGCTCTCAGCGTGCTCTAGTTTATTTATTTATTTCCTTTTTGTTCTGAGATTATGCAGCTGTAAAATTGCCAAATGCTATAATGCACCACATATGGCCCTGATATGTTTTTCCACAGTCGGAGAACGTTAATTCCTATGCACAATGATTGTAGCACTGGTACTCGTAATCATTGGTCTATACAACTCGTCGAATAGTCTGTTCGACTCGTTCCAAAACCACTTAACCACTTAACTTAACCACTTAACAGCTCAAGTAATTTCCATCTTTGTAGGAAAATTAATGCGCCTAAAGCTTATAGTAAACTTTTAACACGCTCCAGTCCACTCGTTGTGTAAATGAAACTTTCCCAGCGGTGAAACGGACTTAAATTATCAGTTGTCATAACAGAGATACTGAAATATTCGTTTCAAACCCCGTAGAGTGAGAGAGTGAGGGTTCATTCCATAAATGGATTGCATGATGGCAATATTTTTCATTATTACTGTATATTATAGACAATAGATAACCTCGAACGTTCACTGCTATTGTATCAACATTGTTTTTTTATTTTTAACACAAACGATGCAATAATTCGCTGAGGGCAAGGTATTAAGGTAAAGTATGACGTCACAATTCTGTTAGCGCCAAAAGCATGTCAAAAGTTAGCTAATTTCATTCGCCCTTTTTTAGTGATACTGCTGATGATATACCATTTGACTTTGCATTCGAGAAGGACAAAACAAACAAAGTGAAAATAACGTTAATTTTACCGCACACCTTAACTTTGAACCCATAAGCACATATGGGCATCTTTCCCACGCAGTCGGTGAAGATCGTCAAGTGCTATAGCATATCGAATGCGATGGAAGGCAGATAAATATGTCGGCGGTCGTAATCCTGTGACCATACCCATTTCTGGTTATGGTCAGTACCCCTGCAACAGCATCCGGGTGCCGGTGCTGCTGACTCAGCGAGCCAAGCTCAAAAATTTACCTGCTTGCAACAGGTTCGAACCCGCTCTCTCTCTCTGTATGTGAGAGTCAATACTCAAGCTACTACGATGCCACTGCTTAATACTGATATACCCATTATTTTCATGAAGGACAAAGTGATTAAGTACCATTGTTTACTAATCGCAGAAGTATCAGCTGCTTCTGAAGTGCAGCGTGCGCGTTTTTTTCTAATTTTGGTCCCACGAAAAAGAAGATGCCAGTGAATGCTATCGTAGCTGGAAATTTTTAAAATAATACCCAATTTACCTCCAAAGATTTGTTGTACTCATTATCTTGCATAATTTAGTTTGCGAAATTCAAGGTTCGCCCATTCTACGCTATGGGAATACGCTTTAAGAGAAGTTGTCTGTATAGGTAACTTTAGCTGTACCTAGGCCTTCGGCATGTCGGTCTTTGGAACCCACTTTGTTCCTTCCCTTTCTATACTTCCGCCAAAGAAGTTTTGTTCTGTTATCTTCTGCCCAAGGTAGGAGCGGACGTTCCGTGCTGCACACTTCTGCTGAGGATCCCGAGAACGAACCCCACCCCCCCTCCCGGTGACCGATCTTTGTGCAAGGCACTCGGCGAGCTGAATCAGCACATTTGCTTGGTGCGAATAGCTATCGTGCAGGTAGGGGGTGGCGGGTCGTTGAACCTTCCGCTTCGGCGCCATAGTTCATAAAGACCCTTCGTCGACTGCAGCTGTACTTACTCCTCTGGTCCCAGTTAGCCTATATCTGCCGCACGAACCAGTGCGTTTGGGTGCAGCTAAAGTTGACTTCAACTTTTCTAACGTGCTGTTCTCATGAACCTTGATTCCGTGTGGCAACACCCTCGAGCAGGGGTTCCTTGAACATGGCTCAACACATGCTACGTATTCTTCCTTTTTCACAAGGAAGAAAGGCTCTTGTTGGACTGTACATCGTTCAAAAAAAAAAACTCATCATAACAATATCAACACTAGAGCACTCTGAGAGCGCATACCTCCGCCAAGCAAGGTAACGGTAACGAAAAATTCAAATTAGTCGTTAGGCTATGATATTCTTTGTATCAACACCAAAATCTAATCATTCGGGCCGTTTAACGGTATTAACGGTTTCAGAAATTTTCTTGAAGATCCATTCATAATTTTCTAATTATACTACTAACAAACATTCATCAAACATACAAACAGATCAACCAATCTTCAACAAATTTATCATTTATGTCTTTTAACATTACTAACAACGCGTGTAATTTTCATAAAGATCCATTCATAACTTTTTTTAAGTTATTGTGTTAACAAGCATAAAATTAAACATAGCGACAAACGAACGAGAAAACAGATCATGACAAAAATTTCGTCATTTACTATTCGTGATATATAGTGCATACTAACTCATGCAATTTTCATAAAAATCCGTCCATAACTTTTTGAGTTATGACATTAAAAAAAAGGGAGACAAACAAATAGAAGAACGGATCTTCACAATAAGTTGATCATCTGATACCCCTAACACACCTAACAATCCTCTGAAAGTTCTTTAAAATTCTTTTATAACTTTATGAGTTATCTCGGTGACAGACAAAGAAACAGACAGACAAACTCGACGAAAACATAACTCCCTTGGCGGAGGTAATCAATAGTCAGGACTCTCCCCCTTTTTCACACAAAAAGGTCAAGTTTATTGGCAAATACTTGAAAGAAATGAAACTCGTGCAGTGAGTTCCGCAATCTTGAGTAATTGACAATTATATAAGATCTCGGAGAAACGCGCACAAAGCAGGAGAGCACAGCCTCACGCGATAACTCTTTGATAGGCACTGGACCCTGGACAAATATTATCCGGAGGTGCGGGAACACACTTCACTGACGCCAGTACATCCTCGCTTTCGCTCCGCTACAACAGGAATGAAAAAGAACCATTCCCAGACGCACCTGAAGTTGTCATCCGCGAAGAAGACCGAGAAGAAGCCGATGTTTGCGATGATGTAGCTCGGT
>LQNS02276499.1:3915000-3934132 GCA_001587735.2 Parhyale hawaiensis
TACCTTCAAGTTGTTCAAGCTTTTTTCTTGTACTCGGCATCCAAAGTGGGGAACAGTATTCTACTCTCGGAAGGATTAATTGCTTCCATAGTGTGAGCATTACATCTATTTCGCGTGAAAAACAATAAGACTTTACGCTCAAGTGACGTAAGTCACACTGACTCATAACTCATGAGTCTTCTAATAAGGAATGAACGCGTTTGATACGAGAATGAACGCGTTTGATACGAGAATGAACGCGTTTGGAACGAGTATCATACGTGTTCCGTTTGGTGATGCGTTACTGGCAGATCGACTACCGCGAGAGTGCCGCTCTGTTTCGCTTGCAAAGCCATATGATATAGTTGGCATCAACAGGTAGCGTTTCTCACATTTCTGCTCGCTTTAAATCGCTATTTACTGCCAAGCAATGAAGAACTTTATTACATAAAGATCCGCAAATGAAGAAATTCAAGCAGCAGTAAAAACTGATGCAGTTGAAAATACTGAAGTAGAATTTCAAAGTGAATCAGGCTCTCCAAGTGTTGAACAGTGCGATCCGTGGCCGCTTAAATCCAAATATTACGAGTGCATGAAGCTCAAAGAAAACTAGGTAGTCTTTTGCGCTCAGTTTTCTACCAGAATTCCTACTTCTTTTTACGCATACCAATACAATATTCTTCTGAATCTCTGTTTGTCTCATATCTTGACTGGAGGGAAAGCACACATACTGAGGAAAATAGGCGACTTTCCAAGACAACAATGTTAATATTGGACTTTTATCGCATATTTAAAAAAGAAGCGATAGTAATAGCGCCGCTACATTGTACTATAGCGGTAGTGCCGCTACATTTCAAATTTTGTAGCGGTAGCGCCGATACATGTTTACTGAAGCTCGCCCACCTTTGCTGCTCAAGTTAGTGCCTTCGTCAGGGCACTAATTGCAAAGACACTTATTTGAACCAGTGCCGAAAGCTTGGCCCAATAAAAATAAGTCAGGAGCAGTCTATCAATATCTATCAATGTGATTCAGCCCAAATGTCAAGCAACGTTCTCATTATAGCCGCGTCTACACGACGATCTTTTTCGTCGAAGTTTGTGATCGCGGAGAGATTTTGATCGCCAAACACACGCGGAGAGCCTTCGAAGTCCGTGATTTTTGATCGCCGACAGTGCTGGAAANAATCACGATCAAAAATCGCGATCACAAAAAGTTTGCAAACTATATTACGCTCTGTAAATAGATGTATCTATTTTACAAATATTATTTAGTAATGAAAGCATAATTTTCTATTGAAATGTGCCCGCTTAGCGAATTTTATTAATGTTTGATTCGAACTTCTGTACTGCGGGATGCATTTGGCAACTATGTGTTGCCAATTAGTAATAACTGTAGCATATTCCTCATATTACGTCTGTACCTTTTTTTTTCGTTAGTAAAAGCTACAATGGAGCCAGAGTTCCGTTTTAATGGAATAAACGGATGTACACAGTCTGAATTGCAGTAGGAAGTGAATAAATTTATCAATAAAAAATGAGAAATAATTGTTCTATCATGTGCATTTCTGCATTTCAGGGGATGCCAGTGAATGAATTTTTAGCTATACTTTTTGCCAGTATACATATAGTTTAGCCCGCCAATCATCATCTACAGCTACAATAAATATCTGACCTTTAATGTGAGGGTGGAATATCGATTAATAGTAATGGAATGCTGAATTTGCGTTTAGTGACCTTGAATTGATCGTGGCTTCTGTTTTTGATGCCGTTGGAACAAGAAGGCGAAATTGTTTGTGATTTTGATAGTCGATTCTTGTGTTTGTGATCGCTGAAAAGATCGTCGTGTAGACGCGGCTTAAGACATATACCATAGCTAGGTTCTAGCAGATATTTACCCGCGACACAAATCTAATTCCTAATTTGATTGCAGGATCAAAACAACTTTACAGCTGCTGTTGAAATTTGAGCTTAGCTTAGAACGGCACTACAGGAAAGCTTTCCTTCTGTTATTGTCAGCGCACAACTCAACTAACCGTTTCAATGAGTTTAGGGAAAGTACATTACCTTAGGACTGAATATCGGAGATTCTGTCGTAATGGTTGGAAGCTCCATCTTAAAAGTGCACGGGTGCCTGCTGAAGGGAAACAGCGACATCGTGAAAAAGCAGGACACCGCAACCGAAAACTCTTCTTCAAGTAGGAAATTTGCCCGATATCGCCGTTCTGTAAATCATAAGGAAGGCATACCATAGTTCAAGAGAATTTTTCACTGATTCGTCGTGATTCAATAATTCCTCTTACGACCAATGAATGTTCTTTACAGTAATATAGAATATTTGCTGCAATACTTCTGTGACCTTCGCAGAAGACGCCAGTGGCATTGTGCCTACCGCCCTGAAATGGCTACAACCAAACGTACCTGATGAAGGAGGTACACTAGTTTTGTTATTAGCATAAATTGTCAAACATCAGATGAGAGAAAGAACGAACCCTCTCTTTACTTCATGTTATGGATCAGCTTTTTTCAGTGCAGACGAACTTGGGAACTTGGCGGAAACAGTGCTTCAGGATCAGATGATGATCCTGCGAAATTCCTCAAAATATGCAAGCTAAGCATTTCTTATCCGCTTTACTAACTGTATATAGCGTAAGCCATTGGATGATGGGGTAAAACCGAGCACTTATAAACACGCAATCATCACGTTAATCTCCCAAGCTGAAAGTAGGACGGATCCAGTTAACTATAGGCCTGTCTCACTAACTAGCCACGTAATGACAACGTTCGAATGTCTGTGTTTCATAAACACCTAGTGCATCATCTACAGAGTAATGACCTACTCACATCAAAACATGGTTTTCGATATGAATGAACATGCCACCACCTCACAACCGCGGGAATTATGATTTCCTCGTAGAGAAATTGTATCAAGGAAAGAATGTTGACGTTATATATCTGGATTTTGCCAAAGCGTTTCATAAGGTTGTTCATGAAATGTTAATGTTAAAACTTTCCCGTATGAGTATCTGTGGAAAACTATTTCAGTGGCTTGAAGCATTCCTGTCATATGGGCGCCAAAGTGTAATCGTCAACAACAAAGTGTCTTCAAAACAACAGGTAGTCAGTGGAGTACCTCAAGGCACCGTGCTTGGGCCTGTTCTTTTTCTCATCATCATCAATGACATGGGGTAAGGATGCAACTATGCAGTTACGTTATTTGCTGACGACACACAAATATAAGTTGCTGTGGAACAAGTGGAAGTTGTATTGTCTATCCAAGAAGATTAGGAAAGTAAATCTCTGCCAATGGATGGTAAAAAATAGCATGACTTTTAATGAAACGAAATTCGAACTACTAAGGTACGGAAAAATTCAATGCTCTGTGAATCAAAAACATATTGTACTAACGATGGACGTGATACTGAAACAGACATTTTAAGAGACATTGGCGAGAGAAAGCAGAACGACGCTACCTTTGGAGAGCATGTAGTCAGAGCTCTCTTTATCGATGTGAGAAAAAAATGGTGTGGATGGGTTTTGCGAACATTCTCGTCACGCGAAGAAGTAATGCTTACTTTATGGAAGCAATAAATTCTGCGGAAAATAAATTGCTGTACAAGTCTCCTCCGCTTTGGATGCAAACTGTATGAAAAAAACCTAGAAGAACTTCAAGCCCTCGAAAGATCGTTCGGTGCCAAAATTCGAGGCATGCAAAATATGATTACCACTAATCACTTTGATGTCGCCATTTGTATTCAATACAACGAAAATTCGAACGCGTAACAAGCATATATGTTTGTGACATTCTGGCATGGGTCACTGTGAATGTGAATGAACGAATTATCGCCATACCCAGAAAGAACTCGAAGGACTTGTGATGGACAGGTTCCAAGCAGAGATAGTGCAAAGCCTTGCCAAATATTCTAATTGTCTCACTGTACGGGGAGCAAGACTTTAACAAAATGCAGCAATATTTTCGAAACACCACTGATATGAAATTAATAGTTCAAAAATTTGTTGGATTCTTATTAACGTGCATTGTAGAGATAATTCGCTGCTGGCTCTCTCTTTAGTTGCTAACTGCTACCCACAGAAAACTCAGCATCGTGGCTCCACTTACGGGCAGAGACGTGGACAACTTCACCTGGATTTCGTCATAAGAATTTTTTAGTAAGTACCCAGACTTAGTAAAAGTTATGCTTCTCGTATTGTAGGCTGGGTTTGGGCCTAGACTGGCGGAAAAACTAACAGCAAAATATCTCCACAGTGCACATAACCGCAGCAGCAGGATTGCCGTAGACTCTTTTCTTGGCTAGTTTTCAACTTCACATCTATGATTCTAGTAGTCTTTGAAAGAGGCTGCAACAAATTAATGAACAGCCCTGTTTCTACTTGGTGAAAACACTTGCACTCACCTTCATATATAGTTATCTAGATATTCAGGTCCCAAATACTGCTTCCTCTCTAGGAAAAGTTTACGCCTGACGATAGTCTTATCCTTGTAGGCGAAGCGATCAGTGAAGATCGTCTCTTTGGATAGATCAAACTCCGGGGTCCACACGGAGCTGATCTTGACACGGTTTTGCCGAAAGTTTGATTCCAGGTTGAAGAACTTCAGCTGCTCGTCGGTCCACCTCACATGGTTCTGTGACGAAGAGAAGTAGAGCACTCTAAAAGCGCATGCCTCCTCCAAGCAAGGTAATGTTAGCGAAAAGTTTGAATTAGTCCTGAAACGATTATTTTTTTATTAGCACTAAAATCTGGTCATTTGTACCTTTTCACAGTACTAGAAGCTTCTGCGTTTTTTTTTTTTTTAAAGATCCGTTCGTAACTATTCGAGTTATTTGGCTGGCAAACATTAGCCATACACACTAAAAGATCAGTCGATCCTAGAAAAGCAGTTCATTTATGTTTGTATCTTCTTTAACAATTCCTGCAAATTTCAAAAAGTTCCTTTCCTGACTTTTTAGTCATTTTGCTAACAAACATAAAAATCAAATGCAAAGACCAGCAAGTAAACGAACGAACCGATCATCACAAAATTTGGTCTTTTGCTCCTCGTTACATACCTAAAAACTCATGTAAATTTCTTGTAAATTCGTCCATAACTTTTTGAGTTATGGCACTATTAAAAAAGAGGCAGCCAAATAAACATAAACGGCTGAATGGATCTTCACCAAAAGTTAATCACCTGGTACTCTTAACGTGCTTAACAATCTCTGTAAATTTCCTAAAGATATGTCCGTAATTTTTTTAGTTATATTGGTGACAAACATAGGGACAAACAGAGAAACTCGCCAAAAAAATAACCTCCTTGGCTGAGGTATACGTTATTAAGTTTCCGTAGCCGAGAGGTCAAAAATTCTCTGTCTTTAAGTGCGGGCTCGAGTGCCATGTTCGAATTCACCTACCGTGAGTTAATTTTCGGTGGCAGCGTTTGAGTACTGCAGGGATAGTCAAACTATATGGAAGTAAGAGCGACCGTCAGATGACTACGATTCCAATTATAGAGCTAGATGAGTTTGTGTAACATAGTTCAGCTGTAAAAAGTCTACGAAAATAAGACGGATCCTCTTAATAGCTGGCGGTGAGGGAAAATATGCACAGTAGGGATTGACTACCTGGTTTCATTTTTAGGCTATGCATTCTCTCTTGCATTAATCGAATTGTTTTTACCTTTTTTGATTCGCAAGTACACAAATTTAACTTTCAAATTCTAGAAGTGTTTATTCAATAATGCAGAAATTAAATTTTAAAATACGAAATTTTTCATTAATTTCTATAAAAGAGAGGACAATCAGCTATTTCACATCATCGCATGCATAATTGGATCGATTTGCAACCACACTCTAACTAAGCTGCCCCAATTCACAAAAAAGGTAACGCAAGGCACAATCGATTGGCACAGCAAGATTAAGCAAAGCTCAACTAAGTTCACTTGTCTAAAATATTAGAGAGCAGTGTTGGTTTCGTCACTATGGACACTGTTGCAGACATTAGCAGCAGCCAGATTATACTTGAACTGGCAAAAAAAAATAATCCCTTTTATGCAGAATTAGTTCTCATCTGTCTCAGCAATTATCCATCAATGATTAGTTCTGAGGTTAACCTCAACGCACTTCTGTGAACTAGAGGGCAAGTTAAGCTTATTAGAAATTAGCTTCACATAACTTGGTCCTAAGGGGTGATCTTCTATCTTGGAGAAGTAGGCGACTCCCATGGGAATGCAGCTGCCTCCTTCGAGAGGCTTAGTTGCCGAGGGTCACAAGATTTTGTGTTTTTGCCATCATTTACCACCTCGCTTACAATNTAAGGGGTGATCTTCTATCTTGGAGAAGTAGGCGACTCCCATGGGAATGCAGCTGCCTCCTTCGAGAGGCTTAGTTGCCGAGGGTCACAAGATTTTGTGTTTTTGCCATCATTTACCACCTCGCTTACAATGGGAGTTGGACGCAGTCTCCAGATGAGAAATAAATGGGATTATTATTATTATTATTATTATTATTATCCTGCCAACCCCAGTTTGGATTACGCTGACTACAACCCGACTCGCAGCAGCTGTAACAGGGCAAGATCGGCGCCAAAGCTTTTCGGGTTGTGATTACGACAGGATTTTTGTGCAGCAGGTGACACTGGCGTAACAAATGTTACCCTAGGGTTGTGATTACAACACGCCTCTAGAGTAACTTGTCATTGCCAGGATTTTCATCTTTCCTACAGTGCTACGGGAAGGAGTCACGAGCACGTATGCACAAGGTGAGTTTCAGAACTAATTACCCTATACACCAACCTTGACGTAGATCGTTATTTCCCCAGCGTCCAAGTCAATTTTGGTGACCTTAAGAGCCTGCACGGTGATGTTCAGCTGCGTGATAGAGGAGTACTGATTCTCCTTCGCAGTAGAAAGGGACAAGTTTCCTTCTGCACAAACGCAAGAACATAATTACCCCTTCAGTCACGTATTTAAATGCCATACTTTCCTCTCAGAGACTTTATGAGCTCAGGTATTGCTCAGGCGTGCCCATCCTCAACGGTGTCCTAAAGCAACCGGTAGATAGATGGTTGCTGGGACTTATCGATGTCATTCGCTGCAAAACTAAGCCATCGAGCCTTGACTTGTTCGAAACTTCAGACAAATGCTCTGGCTTCGAGCGGCTGTATTGAGTTTTGGACATTAACCCTGAAGTTATTATCTTTGAGATTTCTAGAAACTATAGAAACTCAACCTTGCTCTGGGGAATGGAGTTGTCAGCCTGCTCGAAGTAATAGGATTGCCTCTATCCCTTGCAACACAATTCAAAGAGACAATTAAGGCCAAAGATTTTGTTAGAAGTTCCGGACAAACCAAGCTTCATAAGCATAATTTTGTTGCCTAATCGAACGAATACTGAGGGCTTGTTCGATTGAGCCCCAAAATCAAGCCTTCAAGCTTAACTTGCTCGAAACACTTAGTTTATGCTTCAAGTGTTGGCAGCAACCTGATGATGCAGAACCAGCGGAGACAATTTCATTTCACTGAAAAAAAACTGAGTTTCAGGGGAAACCGATTCAGAGTTACTGCCTGAAACTCAGTTCAACGGGTCGCATCCAGCCCACTTATTTGAAGTCAAGCCTTCAATGCTTAATTTTCGGCCCCAAATTCTTGCAGTCAATCTCAGCCAAACCTAGTTGCCTTGACTTCTTATGAACTCGTTCTATTGAAGACCAGGGACGAGTCACAGTTTATGATTTTCTTATATAAGAAAAGTTACGACGCGTGTTCTGCAAAACAACCAAGTCCATCCAATATCTAGTTACGAGGCTCTGAGTTTTTATTTACACAATAGGTACAAATTTATTCAACGTTTCGAATGGCTTCCATTCATTTTCTAGCAGTTAATTTGCTGATGTATCAATGATACGCATCTATCACATATCTGTCAAACTTTTCAATCAAATTTGGATTCTTGAAAATGAATGGAAGCCATTCATTGAAGCATTGAAAAGAATAATAAGAAAATCATAAACTGTGACTCGTCCCTGGTCTTCAATAGAACGTGTTTAAGAGAAAATATATTGCCAATCTACACAAATATTCTTATGAACTGGAGACAAACACTTCGGCTTCGTCACTATGAATCGTGTTGCAGGTGTTGGAAACTACCCGACGGTGGTAAGCAGACTGTAAACTGCATTTTATGAAGCAAGACTGAGGTTTAGAAAGTCTCACAGGTAATCGACTAAGAGTCAATTGACTCAATTTCTTATATTTTCTTTTTATTAATGACATATTAACTGAAATATAGTTCCTTCACTGTCGAGCTTTCGATTCAATCTTGAATCATCTTCAGGAGTAGAATAACTTGAAATGAATTTAGAATTTGCTTGAAGTTAAGATCGTAGCGGACGTATCCTAGATACCAAAATGTGCATCCGGACAAGTCAAATCGAGTTGGCTTCGCGGAAATTGACTTTGACGACCCAGTCAGACCCGCCCGGAGTCCTCGAAACGCCCAAGAAGTCCTAATCTTGACTCAACTGTGTGGGCTGACGAGGGCAGACCGCACGGGGGGCAGGTGGGTCTGGTAGCGCTGTGGGAAGACCACCTCCCTGCAGGCGACTTCGTCTGAACCGTCGTGACAGTCCCGCTGGCCGTCGCACCTCCTGTCTATGGGGACACACGTGCCGTACGTGCTGCACGTGAACTCTTCCTGTGGGTGCACACGTGAGGCTGTGTTACTGGACATGCTGCACGTGAACTCTTCCTGTGGGTGCACGTGAGATTGTTATTGGACTTGCTGTCCGTGAACTCTTTCTGAGGCTACACGTGAGGTTGTGTTACTGGACACGTCGCGCGTGTATGCTTCATCTAAACATACGTGACGTCACGTTACTGTTATCTAAAGATTTACACATTAACGTGTAGTTATCCTAGGAGCTCATGAAGTTGTGATATTGAACAGCGCCTGCGTTACGTGTAAGCGTTACTGAAAGCGATTGTAAAAGGCTCTGCAAATCAGTTATAGGGGAATACTTCAGGGCGCAATGACGTTCTTTATTGGTTCAACAAAGGATGAAACACCGTTCGCAGCAGCGACAACAGATGTCCTAAAAACTTAGGTAGTTTGGACTGTTTCATATTAGAACTTAATCCTTGTAAACGTAAGTCATTCTTCGCAAAGTGCATTCAAAAATGAGAAGCTACTGTACGGCACTCTGTATAGAGACCGGCAAAAATTTTAGCTAAATATCATTCAACGAGTGGCCTGAGTCGTCAATATAAATGACGGCAGAAAATTAGCACTTGAAGAAAACCCTTGCTGTCTCCTGTGCTTGTTACTGTTCATAAGGCTTCTTAAATAAAAATTCAGCATTCTGCCTAAAAAATTGGACATATATATATTATTTTATGAGGCGTAGTTAACTGACATCTCTCGTAGCACCTTTGAACAATGAACATGTCCAGACACGGTCACGCAGGCGAGCTCAGGTCCCTCACCTTCAGCGCCCAAGTGCGACCCCTGTATCCCCGACGGCTTCGGAGCCTGAATTTTCTCCTATCTTATTCCCATAGAGCGTGACAGGAAATATATAAATATAGTTATAAATAAATACACGACGTGAATTATTATATAGTACTAATATTTTAATGCAGCATCATGTACTAGTACGATATGAAAGATAGGAAGAAATGGAAATTTACAACGTAGAGGCTGGGTAAAACATCACACAACGCTGCACGCTTTTCCAAATGTAACAAATCATTGCATGCATTCTTTACGCAACTCCGTACACGGCTACTACCTGCTGGCCTTAAATACCTCAGTACGCTAATTTTACTTGCTGCGTGCACGTACCCTCAGTACAATGATACTCCGTACTGCTTGTACGTACCTCAGTACACGAGGAGATGGTTGCGGGGTGCAGACTTTGTCCATACGCCCGCCTGCCGAAGGTCCATGGGCACCTCTTAGAGTGAAGTCGAGCAGTTGTAGTAGAAGCTTGAATTAGAACCCTCTGGTGACAGAAACTAATGCATTATTTTTATCGCTAGTTTAGTGTTTTTTATTCTTACTGAGAATTTATTTTGCCACCAGTCGTCCCATATCAGAACATCTGCATGGATACATTGTTTTCGGCGCGTGTATGGTTTAGCCTTTCCACACATTTAAGTTAATGCTTAAATGCGTTTTCTTCTATTGCGTACAAAGAAAACTAACTAATTTTCGCCAGAGTCGTGTGCAAACTGCTGCAAAAAATAATAATAATAATAAATAAATAAAAAAAACTCTAGTGCATATCCGTCGATGTTCTGCTGCTATATCAACCTAAGCAGGGACTTTTCTCCTGCCAATCTTCTATAAGCGCCTTGTACCATCTACCAGTGAACGAATGGTACCAGTTAATGCCGAGCAACTTGTACCCCCTGCCACTGGCGAAGGCCTTCTTCTTCCTATATTCGTGAGCCTTGCACTAGTTAAAGCTGAAAGCCTAGTACCACAAACCTCCAAGTAATTAAGTGCTTCCCAAAGCTGAATATAATATAGATTCAGCTTAACTATAAACCTGTATCCCTAATTAACCTTATAGTGAACACATTTAAAAGGGCGTTTAGGATGCATTAACACATCATTTAATGATCAATAACCTGTCTACTTACATACATCAAGTCAACATGGCAATAAAATTTTATAAGGCTTTGCGGTGAGAATGCCGAAACCACGCTATAAAACTACACGCTCAACTTAGGTGCAGACGATCAGCTCGCCCGTCGTCCTATAATATACATTGGAACTCGACAGCTACGATACCCATAAAAAGTACTCAAGCTGTACGACTGGCGAGTCATCTGGACATCCGCTCATAAATTGAGGGTGCGATTGAATAGTGTGTTCCCGGCATTACACAAGGGTAATCAGGGCTGCTGCGATCGGCGATGAGCATGTCTCCAAAGCGGTTTATGAACCAGAGTGAGTGGCGATAGTGGTGCAGGTACAGGGTCAGAGTACTAGCGTCCAGCCTGTCGGTACTTCCAGGGACGTCTTCTACCTTCACTCTGACGGAGAACCCCACCGGGACCTGTGAACATGCTGCAGCTGTGGTGATGCTGTGTCATATTTCCCTGATAATATAAACTCACCTTCAAAGGACTCTTTCTGGTCTATTTCAGCGTGTATTTTCCTTTTTCTTTTCAAGTAGAGATTACTACATTATTTTTGTTTCTATTGTAATACAATCATACATGCATTATAAATGTAACTGTTAATTACCTGTGTCACACTAGAGTAATTTTTTTTAATTGGACAACGGTTCAAACTGCCTTTTGGGTTCAAGCCTCAAGTGCTATTGGCCCAATGTCAGTGCAGTGCAGTTCTGTGCGATGTATTTAGCTGCAGCCTAGAATGCTGAACTCGTGACACTGGACTTGCAGGCTCGAATGTCAGCCCATAGAAGTGAGCTGAATCAGTTTGACGCGCTGACTCAGCATTTGATATCTTTCCAGCTGTTGTAGAGATGCTTACCCCTCCCAGAAATGGGACACAAAGAGGATAGGGAGACACGAGTCGTTGCATAAAAATCTTCCGTCGCTAGCGCCTTGGCGTTTGATAATCCATGGTAGAATACAGCCGTACACGCCTGTGAGGACAGTTGGCCAATGTCTGCAGAACAAACGAGTGCGTGTGGATTTCCCTGTAGGGGTGCGGTCTAATTGACTTTACTTGGACCTCTGCTTCGTTGTTGACAATAAAAAAAGTGTACAGTTCTTTGAATTTTAAGTCACTTTAAATTTTAGAGAGATGACAGAAATTTCTCAAATCTGAACCCATTTCACCTTGTACAGGCAAAAAAGAGACTGTAGTGTGGATCAGCCTAAAGTCCACTGCAGATGATAGTCTTTTGTCTTGTCTGTTTACTTCGCGGCGTTCAACTATTTCATTCTATCCATGCAAACACAACAGCGTGTCTGCCGCCAAAAGTTTCGATAAAATATTAGCCTTTATATCCCCTGACTTAGCAAGTGTCGCCAACGTAGAGTGTACTGCGTTTTCAAATTTTGTGCAGAAAAGTTAGTTTTCTACATTTACAAAAAAAAAAAAAAAAACAGAAAGAGAGCCTCGTGCTCCGTGCGGAGCGCACTCTTTCACTTTGGAGGCTGTCAGATGTCGAACTAATCAGTTCTGTCGGCGCTTCGTGCCCTAGTCGGCTAAGGTTTGGAATTTGTTGCCGGCATCGACTTTAGGTCGTATTGGCCTGCAGGCATTTAAGTCAGTGGTTAATGGTTTTCTGCTAGATTTCCTTTCGCAGCGTTTTGGGCTTCCCGGTCTTGGAAGACGCTTCATTTGGACACAGCAACGCAATTGAATGACGTGAATTGAAACCAGAGGACAAACCTTTTGTAATTTCTCAACCTTTCTAAATTACTCCAGTTCATTGCGTGTTAAGATGGTTAAAATACATTTGTATTCATTACTAATAGAAATGTTTCTCACCATAAAAGTTCAAAAGTTTGATGGTAAGAAATATTTCAATTAGTAGTGAATGCAAGTGTATTTTTAACCACCTTAATGCGCGTTAAAATGTTAACCGTCAAATCAATTTCCTCTGGCAGTGTCACTACGCAAGTTACGAATACCTTTTCAACTCGCCTTTGGATTGAAATAAAACTGAGAAAATAGGGCAATTTTCTGCTATTTCTAGGGCATAGTACACGTTCGGAGAAGTGAATGAGCAAGCGCGTTAATATGAAT
This sequence comes from Parhyale hawaiensis, assembly GCA_001587735.2. Lineage (NCBI taxonomy): Eukaryota > Metazoa > Arthropoda > Malacostraca > Amphipoda > Hyalidae > Parhyale > Parhyale hawaiensis. The sequence continues at coordinate 3,927,705 of LQNS02276499.1, forward strand.
GACGTGTGAACTCGGTCTTAGAGTTCATCATTACTGAAGACCAAAGCATGTTTATAATCGTTTCGGTTTTAAAAATGGTGAACTTTCAACCATCGCTACCAATCACGAGCAGTTCAAATCCACAAAACCTGATACTTCATAAATTTGAACACCATGTTCACATATGCCATGCTGAAGTCACGGCCACAACTACGCAGTAGGATAAGTTGGTTTGGCTTTCGACTGCTAAATGGGCCAACGGATTTCGTTAAGTGGACCTCGGGCTTTAGAAAACTTACCAGGCACAGAAGGTAGGAAGCTGTTTTGCTGTCGCATGCAGCTGTTGTGATATTCCGGCTGCTTCCTTCGTTAGCTCTACACTGACCGTCATCACCTGCTGAGGCCAACCAAAACACCTTCCCCTTGGTCTGGATGAGAAAGAAAGCGTCAATTACCCCGCCTTAACATCGACATTATGCTATATAGGGTGCAGAGACTTGTCATTTTTCCCATCTAACTGAAAAACTTCAGCTGTAATTTGCATGACAGGTGCCTGTTTTAAATTAATGAATTCCCTTACACATAGACCACACCATACATTGACTGGACACTGGCCCCCAGGAAGCAAAGAATGCAACGGGAGGACTCAATAGGACTAAAATAAAACTTAGTCGTGGCCGCACGTAGCAAATTTATATCATATCGATTAATCGAAGTACAGTATTTGAGTGTGGGACCTCAGGCCTTCGTATGTTGTTTTCTTAAACATATCACCGTATTTTTTCGATTTATTTCATTTTATCTCCCGCTCATGACTGGCCAGCTACTTGAGCTGCAAAATACTGTAAAATGTAACGTAGGCACACTTGAAATGATGTATCGTTGGCACCCATGAAGTGATATAACGTGAGCACTCATGAAGTGATTTAACTCAGGCGACCAAAAAGTGATACAACATAGGAAACCATGAAGTGATATAATGTAGGCAACCACGAAAAGGTGTAATATACATAGGCAGTTATGTGAAATGATATTGACACTCACGATACGCAGCTTTAACTGGTTCCAGTAATGATGGGTTGTATCAGCCCTTGTGAAATGTGAGGCCTTTAGAGACTGTATATTTTCACCACGTCAAACTTCCTACGTGTCCACAGGTAAAGCTGTATTCTCTGTCTTAAAAGCTACGTAACTTCTACCGCCGGGTGGCCTGCCTAGTCAGACTTGGACCAGACCACAGTAAGCAGAATTAATTAATTTTAATTATGAGAGGCCCGATTTCAGTGTCCAGTCAATGTATGGTGTGATCAATGCCATATATTAAAATGGGTTGTAGGCACCTGACAATTTAGTAGTTTCGTAGCGAATAGAAGCTTTCATACTTCTTACATAATTCATGTTCTGTATGTTACTATAAATAGCATGAAATAATTGCCTCAAAGAATATTGCCAAATAATTTTACAGATGTTGAAACAAAAGCTCCCCGCTTGGAAATGAAGAAAAACCATACAATCGTAGCTGTAGATACCGTTGGTGAGAGTAGGGTTTGACTAACAAACAAACTTACTGAATACTTGAGTACTTTCTATCAAAACTACAGAATTTTATTCAGACACCAACCAATTCTCAAGTATGAACCCAGAGAGTGCCACGCGGGGCTACTTCTCAAGTTTCAGCTTGACATGCCAAGTCATCTCAATACAAGGGGAGGTGACGCCCCCACGCTACTTGCAAAAACTCCCTAATTTCCCGTTGTGTTGCATATTTTAAATCTATAGTATTCAGTCTCCTCAGTACTTCAACTCCCAGCAACTTTGAGAGATTCACTAAGCATATCTGTGATAAACTACGTGTTTCTTTTCTAGTTGCTTTCCAAGTACAAATTTGTACCTCGATCAAAAGTTCAGAAAGTTTATCTGTTACTTGCCCAAACGGATCAATTGGTACTGCGAAAGTGTAGATATCATCAGATGATGCCAGGCAGCACTATCATCGTTCACGTCCACTTTGCGTTCACGTAAGCTTTCCTGCGCGCGCCACCACTAAAATAAACACTACCTAGGCTAACCTAACCTAGCCTAACCTTACCTACCCGTACCTAACCTAACCTCCTTACCTAACTTTCTAGCCTAACCTAACCTAACCTTACCTAACCTAACCCAACTTGACCCAACCTAGCTTTTCTAACCTTACCTAACCTTACCTAACGATACCTAACGTTACCTAACCTTACCTAACCGAAGCTAACCTTGCCTAACCTAACCTAACTTAATTAGCGATACAGCGAGCAGCGCGGCGCACCAACTTGAACGTCCCTCACACGCACACGATCTGCGTACGCAAACACGCACACAAAGTGGTCGCGAAAGACGATAGCGCGGCCGGGCAGAAACATTTTGAGGATTCCTTGCTATTGTTAGTATAGCTTGAAGTACGCATGTATTGGACTAGATACTGTAGACTTAAATTTCTCATCCCAGCAGGAACATAGGCACCATCTATGAACACCCCTAACACCCCTCATGACGCGTAGGACGGTAATAGACAATAGAGAGTTAGGTTCGCTCAACCTATATTATGGGTAGCAGCGCCCTCAGGAAGAATCTGTAACTTGGCCATCAGCTAGGCCGCCCGCTGGGCATCTGTTTTTCGCGCCCACTTCACTTCCTCTTGTATTCACGCTCCTGCTCATACTGCTCATCGTTTTGTTCTTCCTATTCTTTACCGCCTTGCTGTTCCATAGCGTTGCCCCTGGGTGGGAACACCTTCGTGTATTGGCCCCACGTTTCTTTCGACATGCTATATGTCCGTTTCTTCTGTCCTTTCTTTCCTCTGAGACACTATCTTCGTGCGGCAGTGGAGGCTTAAGCCACTGACTACAATCATATCTACAAATAGTCTAGTGAAGCGTGACCTCCTTCTGAGGATGACTTACGTACAACAATATTACGCGGTATATTGAGCGTGCAAGTGATAATAGCAGTTCAGAAAAGGCTAAACCAACCTAAAAGGAGACAGAGAATGTCTTTATTATAGTATTTTGATAAGTCTCATGGCAATTCGGATCATTTCTGGAAGTCACAGGATAAAAAAGAAATCAAACGTTAGGATTGCTGCGTCAGAGCGAAGCATAAGTCCCCCGTTGCATCACTCACTTCAGTGGCATAATACTTTTCGTTCAGAGTTTCGAGCTGATCTTCAGCGGGCAGGCTACCACGCAAAGCGCTGCACATAAGCGAGGCCTCCTCATAGTCCAGACTTGCCTCCCCTCTGAAGTAACGCTCAATGAGAACGAAGTCATTGCGAGGAGGACAGGGACGGACTCGGGGGTCTCTGGAGGTTTGAACGGCATGGTATTAGAAAAGAAGAAGATATCAAATATAGAAAATAGAAAAAACTATAGAAATACAAGAAGAGAAATGAAAGAAAAAGTTAAGTATCACTACAGGAATATTGTATTTCGTGGTAACGCTTTTAAAATTGGAACAATCGACAGTCAGCTAGTAGTTGTAATGAGCGTTTTATTATTCAACCAGCTTACGAATAAGATTAAAGTGGGCTCGTTTTACTTACTACGACTGGGATTGTCATAACTGATTGTTTAACACTATGGAACGATAAGTTGTATCCTCTCTAGTGCCGTAGCTTGCTTATCACTCTTGAATAATAAAATTAAGGTTACGTTACTAACAGTACCAACTGTCACACACGAAACTATTAGAGTACATTACAGGTGCCGAGCTCGTCAATTAAGATCGTCCTTTTTGCCGCGATATCTTTTGGAACGGATTTTGCTATCGGGATCCGTACTCGGCCATGTAGATCTACAAACGTTTGAGTCAGCAGCGAATTTGCCTATGGACGGTCTAAGCAGCACTTGGGAAGAACAGGGTTTGATTACTACCCTTTTTGACTTTTTATTACCTTCGTCTCTTGACGTCCGCTCTAGTAGTGTTAATAATTCCATTATAATTCATCACTAAGTTTGTAACTTTGCATATCCTGCATATGCATTTAATAAATGCATATGCGTATAGAAAACGCAAATGCGTTTAAAAAAATACATATGCATAAATTAATATGAGACTATAAAAGAGCTCCTTAATCGTGTTCTCCTTCAGATGTAAATAACACATATTCTTTTTACATTCAAAATGATGAAATTCTATGTAACTATGTGAAAAACATAATGAATTAGAACGTTTATTACAAGCGCGTCTCAGTATTATCCAAAAATGAAGGATATACCTAAAATAATCAAAGACATATAAAGTCAATATTATGGAGGTTGCACACGGAAGCAAAAGTTGCCCTTCCAGGCAACCCCAGACGACGACGTGGCCGCTAGCAAGGCATCGGCTTGCACGCGGCTCAACCACTAAGAGACCAATAAAACTCAAAAATAAGAGTTGTTTCAAGCAGTTTGTAGTCTGTGGCATGGAGCAATGGTCAATCTTTGAATGTGTTGTGTTTTTGAGTTAGTTGCAGTCACGGCAACGTGACCGCCAAAGTAAAAAGCTGAGTGACAGGGCCGCGTTTGCGTTAGTGTGCGCCCGCCTTAACAGGTAATCTTCTGCTAGAAAATGGAAATGAAATCACCCCACAACTTAGTCCTTCAGTTATAGCGAGTCGTCTGTACGTATCTTTAGGATCGTGTGATGTGGAGAGAATTATTTCTCGGTAAAAGAATATTTTAGCAGGTAATAAGGGAAAACTTAACTTCGATAACTTAAAATGCACTATTATCAAAAGTAATCCACATCTTATTTGATTTGTTATTCTAAACTAGATGATATTATTTACAGTTAAAAATTTATAACATTCTTAAAATTAAGGGCTAGCTATATATTTAAGAATTATTATTGATGTTTAATATGTAAGTTAAGAGTTATTACTGAACACTGTTTCAAATTCAATAAGGTTTATCGATTTAAGGCTACATTAACGAAACTATAAGAGTCAATGAATATGCTTACCTATATGTATGAAAGTTAAGACCAGCTAAAGAAAAAACTCCAATACATTTGATGTTTTGTACTGAAATTACACGAATTTTATGGATTATCTGAAATGCATATACATTTCACAAAATGCATATGCACTTAATTTTTATGTGCATAGCCTACGTTAAACATTATGATGTGCATATTGTCACAAGCCTATTCATCACCAAAGACAAACTCGGTATGATTCTGTGAAACCCTAACAGTGACATTATTGACATGTACAGTATATTTATTTCTGTAATCTCTAACCAATTACTTAGGTAAGCGGCTTTTTAGAAGACTTATTTGTTTTTGCGGATGGTAGGAAGTGTAGGAACGGGGCCTCATATACTAGTCAAATGGACATGCTTTCTCAGTGAGTGGTTCAAATGTCCTAGCAGAAAAATTGATAGCTTCGTGGGTTATATAGCTATGTATAATTATAGCTATATATAATTACTCTTAATTAGAAAGGAGGTCAAAACTCCTCTGATGCAATTTTCTAAAAGCCATTCTACCCGTCAGTTTGTCGAACGTGTTTAACCAACCGGCTTCCCTCGTGTCTTACAGCATCCTTATAACACAACTCTATGTAAGTCACAAAAAGTTATTAAAAAGTTATCCGTTAATCAGTTCTCTCGGTAAGTGTCAGTAGGGAAGTTACGGATATATCTTCCAATTTAAACTGAAATAAATCTCAGAAAACGGTCACTTTTCTGCTGTATTTTCCTTACCGCGACACTTTTGAACGATTGGATTATCGAGCACATTTAAAAGACCAACGTCTAGATCGACCAAGAGCTAACGGATTTGACGGTTAACATTTTTTAAACAATCGTTTGGTGTGCATATACAGTCGTGTTTTCACGAAATATTATAATCTTTTGAGGTATATCTGTGGGACAAGAGGCTAACATGTGTAGTAGGCTTGTACAGGAGCTATACGCGTAAAAATTTGTTAGCTAATTTTTTCATTGCTTCAATTTATTTTAACAAAATTAATGAATGTTTTAGCTCTTGGTGACGTACTTATTTCCTCCTGGAAAGTTTTTATGCGCACCAAAGAAAATCAATTTTTGACAATGACCTATAGAAGCACTCACATGCTAGAAATGTTGGAGCAAGACGAGGCGTTCCTGCAATTTTTCCAGCCGACCACGCGCCCTGGCACGGAGGTGTTGCACTCAAACGAGCTCTGGATCTGTGATACACGTTACTGGAGTGAGTCAATGTTTATCAAGTGGCCGGCAAGGAGGTACAATTCTATTAACTAGCTGGACGCGTGAAACTTTCACGGCTTTGTAAGGCCTTTCAGACTGACCCGTGAAACTATCAACACTGGGACTTGATGTGTGATATATTAAGTCCATCCTCTTGGTTGATAATATCTCCAATTCCCTGCAATGGAGTAGCCAGGGGAGGATCGTGGGGAGACACGCCCTCCCTAAAAAGTTACTCACGCC
>LQNS02276499.1:3938353-3958437 GCA_001587735.2 Parhyale hawaiensis
GGGGCGTGAGTAACTTTTTAGGGAGGGCGTGTCTCCCCACGATCCTCCCCTGGCTACTCCATTGCAGGGAATTGGAGATATTATCAACCAAGAGGATGGACTTAATATATCACACATCAAGTCCCAGTGTTGATAGTTTCACGGGTCTGTCTGAAAGGCCTTACAAAGCCGTGAAAGTTTCACGGGTCCAGCTAGTATATATATATTTATATATTTATAAACACACGACGGTCATTCTTAGTATTAGATTAGATGATCCGAACTACGTATCTGGCTGGCCTATTAAGAACGTCGAGCGGCACAAGCAAAGCGAATACAATATGTTGTGAAAAATCAAGAGCAGTAGATAATATAGGCCTACAAGTAAAATGGCCTTCATATCTTCGCTTTGAAAGTGACTGATTTTTTTTTTTTCAAGAAGTGCTTAAGAAGACAGTTATGGCTGAACTCCGTTGCGGCGTAAATCAGAGCTTCATGCAAGTTAAATTTTCCTCTAGCTAATAGTGAAAAGCGTCACGTACAGAACAAGGATGGACGGATGGACGTACGGACGGATGGATGGAGCCTCAAGCAGAATTATAAATAGATCCTCCTTGACAGCAGGTCTGCCCATACAGTACCTTGGAATAGAGGCGTGTAACCTGGGCAGTTGTAACCATAACCCGAAATGCGGTTATGAGGACATTACCTACCACAGTTCACTTACAGAGGATAGTTGTGTCAGATTTGATTGTATGCGCTACGCCCCTAATTTTCCAGAATTTTGACGTCACAATTACGTCACGCCACTGTGAAAATATCAAAGATTCCTCGCTGCAACAGTGGCGTGACGCAATTGTGACGTCACAATTCTGGAAATTTTGGGGCGCAGCGCATACACTAAAATCTGACAACTTTTCTGTAAATGAACTGTGCGGTGTAAGTTTCACAGTAAAGTCTTCCTATGTTAATTATAATATTGTAGACGGAAGCTTGAACTAATGAAACTTATTTACTTACCCTAGGCTACGGAGTTTACTCACTATTCACTCAAATAATTTTGGTGGCTGGTGACCGATTTATTTGAAATTGATGTTCCTGAGCGATTGCGGGCGGCGTCATTACCCGTGTTGCAATCATTGCTACAACTTGTGAGGTTGTGATTGTAACACATGCATAAGTGACAGGGTAACAGGTGCAGCAACTGTAGCCCAAAAATTGTGATTACAGCACGCCTCGTGTTGCACTTAACCTCTAATTTGTAAACCTGCAATTATTACCTCCAAAATGCGCATCACTCTCTATTGTTAAGTAACCGAACGCATTGTTAGTTACGCATAAAACAAGCACGCCCATCTATCAGCTATATCCCAAATTAAGTTCCTCTTTTGAGATATAGTTTCTAGAGATTTTTCTGTGGAGTTCATAAGGAAGGCATTTCAGGTTCTCCTTTATTATCGGTTGAAATTTTGGTCTTGCGGTCAAATTTTTAGCATATCCGCTACTAATAGTAGCAATTTCTGCAGTAATTTTCCTATTGATACTATGTTAGGGACTTTATCAAATTTTGAGGGATTATTACATGCGCTGACGAGTGCATTTGCATGATTGCAAAGGTAAAGTCAACTTAGACCACACCCTCACCTGGGAAACCCACATGCACTGGTTTGTGCTGCGGGTATAGGCCCACTGGCCCCAGATGAGTAAATGTAGTTGCAGTCGACCTCGGACCACCAAGAACTATGGCGTCAATTTGACGGAAGGAACAAATGACCCGTGACCCCCCACCCCCTCATCCCTGAGGAAGGCAGTTCCGCCACGGCGCCGTGCACGCACAGACAACTGCCGAATGTGCAAAGAGCTCGCTGCCTGGCTGGGCATCGAACCGGCGAGCGATACAAAGTGTTAGAGCTGAGAACGGAAGCATGCCGCTACCGTGGCGGCAGGAAAAATGCAATGCATTTTTTTTTTGTTTTTGGCTCTGCTGTGGGACGAGGTGCCAGTGGGGCTCACTCAGCTGTGGAAACTGTGTCCCGAGCTACTAAAAATTAAGAATGAGCAGTCATAATTTCCCAAAATTAACAATGAGCAATCCTAATTTCTCAAAATTAACAGTGAGCAATCATAATTTCCCAAAATTAACAATGAGCAATCATAATTTCCCTAAATTAACAATGAGCAGTCATAATGTCCCAAAATTATCAATGAGCAATCCTAATTTCTCAAAATTAACAGTAAGCAATTATAATTACCCAAAATTAACAATGAGCACTCATAATTTCCCAAAATTAACAATGAGCAGTCATAATTTTCCAAAAATTAACAAAGAGCAATCATAATTTCACAAAATTAATATTGAACAATCATAATTTCCCAGAATATCTCCGGTTGTAGAAATGAGCCCAATCTTTTTTGAACAGTATTCAGTCCCTTTGTTCTTGGTATGCTAATATTTCAGGGCGTTGTTTCTTTCCCTGAAAGATAAGCTTATTTCTAAGTTTTTCCTTATTTAAAATTTCAGATGAAAGCTTAAGAAAAATAGTATATCTGATCAAATGAAAGTAAAATATTCCAATACCTGATGCACGCCTTGAAGTTAACCATGATTTTCGTTGGGTGGGGGGGGGATTTTTCTTAACAGTGCCTTGGTCGTCTTGGGATTGCGTGATGCTCCACATCGGTATTTATTACCTGTTCGCGAACGGCGAGGCGAAACGTTTTAATAATATAAATGTATTACACAAATGAGGTCTAACTGACACATAAATGCATACGATACCATAGTACTCACGATTACAGGGAGCTGCGAGCTGTCGTTGACGACGTTGAAAGTTGCACGCGTGAGAACAGCATCTACGATTTCAGTAGCGTTGGTAAAACGCCCCGACCCAGGCTTGGCACCGGCGTAGATCACCAAATCTTTTTGCTGCACCTACACGTTGTTATGAATTACCTCCTGATACCTTACTAAACTACCAATTTATAAAAAAAAAAAACAAGCGCCACCTGCGCCACCTTCAGAAAGAATAAGTTCAAGGCATTGTAGACAAGATTAAAACTCTAAATCTTTTTCACCCGAGATGAAAGTTATGCTACAAACGACAATATTTTACAGGGAGGAGAGAATCTCACGATCTGAACTGCAATCGTAAGAACGACTCACCAGGGACATAGGACGACTCGAGTTCCCTTCGGGGACCAGCTCCACCTCCGTCCCCTCCACAAAGAGACGCGGGGTCCGTGTCTCGTCCACCACGAGACAGATGTGCACCCATCGGTACAGGGGCACCACCCAGTCGCTGGTCCACTCCGTGCCGTTCGAGACGAGACTCAGCGTCTCGTTGGCAACTACGGACAAAAATATTCGTTTCTGTCAGCGGGTGTTGGTACATCGATGGAACTATAGGCTACCGATGATAGTTGCCGCCGTTAATTAGGCAGTTAAATCAAGCGATCGAAACTTGCTCTTTCTGAACGCCAGACTGGTGGCGTGGATTTGACGCGATGAATGATGTTTCAGGAGCTGATCCTCAACCGATCACCTGTAAGACTACCATGCAAGAACTCACTCTTACTCAGTTGTGAAATTTGTAGTTTTCAGGGAGCTCAAAACCATCGGGCTGTGTTTAACATGCGCTACGCGATTCAGTGACGAAGCCAAAGTTTCTGTCTGCAGCTCCGGACCAGTCAAGTCGAGTGGGTTTAGTTTAAATCGATTTTTACGACCTACTCGAACGAGTCCAAAGTTTCAATTGAACATGAGGCGCCGTCTACGGTTGTGGGTCGGAAGCTACTGCAATAGGTCGTTGTCTATCCAAAGGTGAGTCTAGTAATGAATATGGACAGCATGTTTATAAGTAGGGCCACTCTTCATTATTAGTCAGACTTGCTTTATATCGACTAAAAATTTTAGTTCCAAGCACTTCACGTAAGTTCTTTAGAATTCATTTTGTGCGTACATTGTAGTAACACTGTTTTGAAACGCACTCTCTTTACATTATCGTTACTAGGTTTGTTTTAGTTTCAAAGTTATTTTCTTTCGAGAGTTGATTGCGGTTTTAATAATAAATTTGTCATAATAATTGAATTTGATGTTGTCAGTGATAAATCTAGAAAAAATCTTGTAAAGGTTATGCTTCTTGCTTACTATTTTAACTCTTTGAAAAATGTACCATTAGTCTATACATTAGTATCTCCTCAAACAATCTCAGCTTCGATTTGTGGTACTATAAAAAATTATCCGAGTAACTAAATAGATTTTATAGTGGTCTTGCTCTTGATATTTGTCGTCATTTGAAACAACAGATTCATGACTTTATGTCGCGGTATATTACCTGTGCATAGAACAATTTCATTTATTATATTTGATAATAGTGTTATACTCAGGCAAATAAAATAAGAAGCAACACAACACAATACACAAATACAGCACAACGGCATGATGAAAATACTTTTCCCAAAATTTATAACCTGGAGATGATTGCGAATAAGCGATTGACGTATAAATTATATCACAATCACAAAACTAGCTTTAATAACACAAAAATAATAAAATTATCAAGAGTGGATTTTAGTTTTTTTAAGTTCCGCAACAAATGCCCAACAACATTTTGAGTAATACGTAGAGCCCGGATTTATTGCAGTTTCTGGCGGTAGTGCAATAAGTTCAATTACTGCAATAAGTACAATGACTGCAATGAGAGCGATAAATACAATATATTAAGACGTGTTTACGTGTTTTTCATTGTAACGCTTTCACTCAAACTGATGTACCCAGCGCGTTGATTTGAGAGAAGCAGCTGCAGAAACGCGGTAGACTGAAGAATGAAGCATGTCCTTTTGTTTTTACCGCAGTGTGTCATTCAAGTTCAGTAAAAAAAACTTATCAATGCTAAATTTATCCTCTGCAGCGTTCGTAGATCATGGACAAGTCGATGAAAACTTTTTTATCTTCACTTCAATGATCAGAATCACTGTACAGTGCTCCCGTTGAAGAGAAGAAAACTAGAAAACCTGAAAATGTTATAAGAACACGGACGCCATCTTTGATTTGGAAGTCCGACCGATTGCTCTGTGCTGAGTTCTCTTCTGTCGGCTTATTAGGCTATAACTATTTTTAAAATAGGTGTTCCTATGAAAATCAGTCTATAATAATGATTATAGGTTAGGAATGTGACTTCAAACCGACGCAAAATATAGGCGAAAATGCAATGAAACAATATCATAATAGAACGCATGGCGTCATTCATATGAATAAAAGACACTTCTACGCGTGGACAGAGACAGAAAAAGTTGACGCACAGCTCGCGTTCGTTTTCGCGAATTGAACGCGTTACGATGAGGGACGTGTGAACTCATGTCCCTTATTATCACTGCCACGTGTCACAATACTTCAAACGCCAGTACAATTAGTTCCCTTATCAATCATAGTTCCTTGTATTTGTTGGGGTAAAAATAAAAAAAAAACATAATTGAGTTTCAAAATCTGACTATTAAATTTTTATAACCGTTTTCGTTCGGGGGTTACATCATGGGAACAGGTAAAGCGGGATATTTGTAAGAATCATTCTCGCCATTGGGACGGATTGTCATTTGGCACAAGTGAAATGTATACTGGCAATTAGTATTTGGAACTGGAATAGGTGTCCGTTGATCCACTGACATGCTATTCCCGTTTGGTATCCAATTTTTTCCTTCCAATTTTTTGCTGCATTTGCCTTTTCCTTGTTTCCTATTTCTTCCACTCCTATTGCTTAGGTGCAATAAGTGCAAGTTTTTGGTGCAATAAGAGTAAATTTTAAGTGCAATAAGAGCAATTTGTAGGAACTACAGAATAATTGCAATAGTTTAAGCGTAATAAATCCGGGCTCTAGTAATAAGCTTCTAGCGCTTAATAATAAACTTGAAGTGCAAGCGATTATGACCCGAAATTAGGCCGTCAAGGCTTGACTTGTCCGAAACTTTAGATTTCAGATTAAATTGTTTTTGTTTTGTCTCTTTAAATCGTGTTAGAGCAAACCCATTATGTCGAGCCGATGGAAATTTTTATTAGACGGAGTAGGATTGAATTCTTGGAAATCTCACTGGTAATAGATTGAGGTTAATGACATAAACTTCGACCAACGAGTCGAAGTCAGAGCACCTGTCTGAAGATTCAAACAAGTGAAGCCTCGAAAGGCCAATTTTGAGGCCCAATTGAATATGTCCTTGCTCTCCAGTAAGGAGCATATCTGTTATTATTTAATCAATTATCTATACATGTCAAACTTTCAACAACTGAATCTTACTTGATAAATAGACTGCTTCTACCACCTATAAGACGATCTGTAGTGACGAAGCCAAAATTCCTGTCTGCAGGTCCGAATAAATCAAATCGAGTGGGCTCGGCTTAGATCGACTTTGACGACCCAATCGAACATGTCCTATAGCTGTGTTCGAATAATAGGTCGTTTAGGATAGGGCGCGTGCCCTGGCTTCGGCTCACTGACTCAAGTTTCAGGGATTGACTCTTCATTAATTACTTCCGCCAAGGAGGTTATGTTTTCGTCGGCTTTGTCTGTCTGTTTCAAAGATTTATGGACGGATTTTGACGAAATTTACAGGGATTGTAAGGTATGCTAGGAGGAACAAATGATTAACTTTTGGTGAAGATCCGTTCATCAGTGTGTTTGTTAGTTTGTTTTTGCTCGTTTGTTTGGTTAGTTGGTTGCCTGCATCATATTTTTCAATGCTATAATTCAAAAAGATATAGACAGATTGTTATGAAATTTACATAAGTTGTTAGGTATATCACGAAGAGTAAATGAATAAATTTTTGTGATAATCTGTTTGTTCATTCGTTAGTTTGTCACTGTTTGAAATTGTCTGCTTGTTAGCACAATAACTCAAAAAATTGATAATTTATCTTTATCAGATTTATAAGGGTTGTTAGTAATGTTAAAAAACATAAATGATTAAGTTTTGGTGATGGTCGGTTGGTCCGCTTACGAGTTTGACTATTGTTTGTCAAAATGTTTGTTAGCAGCATAGCTCAAAAAAATTATGAACGGATCTTTAAAAAAAAAATTACCGAAGATGTTAACACTGTTGGAGTGCACAAATGATTAAATTTGGTGTTAACCCTTAAATGTCTGATTTAATCATAGCACACCCGTAGAAATAACACTATTGTATATGCTGCATATATGGCACGCTATGCATTTAAGGGTTAATACAAAGAAGATTAGATTAGGCAGGCAGGAGTAGACGAATCAACATGCCCATTCCCAAAGAGAAACCGGAATAAACACCCCAGCCCGCATGAGCTATTGCCATTATATTAGTCGGTTATAGATGACTGAGGGAAAAAGAAGAAAAAAAGGGGGAAAGAATCTCAAAGAGACGACCATGAATGCAAGCAAGCACGATCAATAGCCGTTTATACGCAGAGCTTAGGGGCGTCAAACTGTGTAGTTGAAGCATAAGAGAGAAGAAGATGGACTAAGGTGGCCTCGGAAGCTTAGGCCGTTAAGAGTTTGCGACTCCTGAAGGAGGAGTTCTTAGCTGTGGAGGATGTCTCTCTCAGTGTATGTCAAGACGATTTTTAAACGCGTTGACTGTCTCCGCACCGACAACGTCGGAAGCACGTCCATTCCAAGTACTCGCTATGAAATACGAAAAGAACTGCTGACTTAAGGTTGTTCTTCGAGCTTTATGCTTGAGTTTTTGATCGTTGTTTCGCAGGCGATCATTAACGTCTCTTTTAAAGAGTCCCGTTGTAGGTACGTAGTTGAAGCTATTCAAATACTTGAGTTTTTGTTTTAGGCCACCGCCCCATTGGCGAGACGAGCGACGTGCAACGCGACAAATTTGTTGCACGACAAAATGTAACGGAGGGTACAGCAGTCAGCTGCCCCCACCGCCGCAACTGCGATGCCTCGCGACACCCGCGCATTGCTGCAACACGACTCCCGAAAAAATCGCATTGCGTCGCTTGTTGCTTTCAGTGGGGCCGCGGCCTTATTTACCCTCTGAGTCGTCTATGCTCGAGAGAGATCAGGCCCAGTTCTTTTAGGCGACATTCATGGTCTGAGAACCAATTTGAATTTTTCGTAACCGTTGCCTTTGCTTGGCGGATGTATGCGCTCTCAGAGTGCTCTAGTTACCTGAGAGACTGCCGCGGAATTAGTCCTACTCCGTCGGCTAACATAATAGGTCTGCTTCTTGCACCTATAACTCGATTCAAAGTAGCGAAGCTAAGTTCCAGTCTGCATTTTCGGATAAGTCAATTCAAGTGGACTTGGTAAGCTTAATTCTATTTCGGCGACCCAATCGAACATGCAACCCGAATGTACTGAGTTAACAAAAGTCTTCATTTGCGAAGTGAGGTGAGTTTTTAGAATTTACACAGGTAATCCATTAGAGGTCAGCATTTGAAAGTGGATCATGGGGGACTTCAGAAAAAGTTAAGCCTAGAAAGCATAATTTTATTGCCTAGTCGAACGTGTCCCAAACCTCCGATCATTTAATAAATGTTCCAGGCCACCATGAATGATTATTTTTTTCACCTCCAAATATATCAATACTGAATGTACTTCACGAGCGATTTCGTAAATAGCGTCTTTGTAGTAACTTGTAATGACTTGAATTTGTATCTTAAACGACAAAGCAATATGAAAGTTTGGACGGAAATGTGAAGTACTATTAACTTTTTATTCTGTAGAAATTACAAGAACTGTTTTCGTGAGACTGCAGCACTTACCTTCAGCGAAGATATCCGTGCCTAAGGAGAGCAACACTGAGGAATAAGGCAATGTTTGGATCCGCCAGTGAGCACAGAAGCAGAGACTGTCCTTGGGATGGAGGTATTGAATGGTTGTGTCATACTTAAGCAAGGATCGAGTACTAGAGCGGCTAAGCGGGTGAAACGAAGTCGATGTTCGATATAAATACACCCATTGATCTTCGGTCGGTGTCTCTCCAGCTGCAGTATTGGTGACCTGAGTTGCATTAATGTATGAGTCGAAGTCCTCTTCATTTGCACTATAATTCGAAGCCTTTGTCAGTTTTATAAGTGATTCTGCTTCCTCTAAGGCAGCTTTAACTTGGGATTCTGGTGGCTGCAGAGCAACTTCAGCTGATTCTTCGTGATCGATTGCTTCATTAGGTGATAATTTTGATGTCTCTTCTTCTATTTCAGTTGCTAGGGATTCATCATACGTCGCTGCTAAGGCTTCTACTACACTTTCAGGTGGCAATTCAACTTCTCGCTCTTCATCACCGAATGCTGCGGATAGTTTTACCCCATTTCCGGCAAAGAATTCAAGGGGCTGTACTTGTTCAACTGGTGTCAGTGTGTGGTCTTCCTCTTCTTCAGACAGAGACCCAAGTTGCGGTGATCCATCAACGGATGTTTTCGAAAATTTTAGTTCATTTCCAGTTAGTGGTTCAGGCCGCTGTACTCCGCCACCTGATATCCATTCCGTTGGGTCTGCAACAAACCTGCTGCTTTCCTCTGAATTTTCATGTGACGATAAGGGTCTCGTTTCTTCATCTGCAAACTCAGGAACAGGTGTCTCTCCTGCCGCAGATGTCTCCGCTGCATAAAAGTTTCCGTGTGCTGAAACAAATTAAGCATGGGGAGAAAATGAATCAGTGCGGCGCCATTGCAGGGGATAGCTTTGTTAATTACTCAATGAGAAGGAAGCCCACAATATTCAGCACTCTACATTGATTTTGTTCCACTGGTGTTTTAAAGGGAATCCAAGAGTGCCGTACATCAATTGCAGGGCAGACTACGTGAGAAGATGTACCTCATCTTATCACAGTTTTTTCACTCCCTGACGGTAAAAATTCTACGAACCAGGGTACTAAACACGTGTTTCCTTGAAAGCTGAATTTAATTTTCCCTCGAAGTTTGAATTTTCTTTTCAAACTTTATAGTATATATTAAGCACGGTTCATAGGTTAGCCTTTAGCCCTATTTTCATGCTTCAAAACAATCGAATGCTTCGGGGTGATCTCATAAATACAGCTGTGCATATACGAAAGGATTAGTGGCTAGAACGCCTCGTGGCGTGAGACCATCATTCGCGGTAGGGTGCAAATTTCAGCGCCATTATTTGACTCCCTGGAAAAAATTGTGAGCATTGCTCAGCTCCGTTACCCTCGTTTAGGGTGAACTGAAAAAGAAATGTACTTAATTACATCTTGAAAGCAAACACGATCACCGCTCTTCGCTAAGTTCGCGGGTGATAAAATGTTAGCCGTCAAGTTAATTCCCTTGGCAAGTGTCAGGAGTAAAGTTGCAGATACAATTTTTTATCAGCAGTGACTTACAACTGAGAAAAGTGTGCCTTTTTCTCATGTTTAGCATGTTTAAGTGGACACAGCAACGCATAAGACTCCTGTGCAGTACGTAAGAAAGCCGAAAGACTGTCGTGTAAACTTGCATTAAGTGAGGTCGTGAGCTTACCTCTTCTGCCGGACTGCACCGGGACGCACACGAGCGCCAGCAGACACAGTTTGTACCCCAGCATCGCAGCCGCTCTCTCCACCTTCGACTCCTTAGAGAACAAGAGCACTCTGAAAGCGAATGCCTCCGCCAAGTGAGGCAACTGTAACGAAAAATTCAAATTGTCTCTGAAACCATGATTTTCTTTGTATCAACTTCAAAATTTAATCATTTGTACCTTTTTATTGTAATAAAAGTTTGTGCAATTTTCTTGAAAATTTCTTCATCACTTTTTGAGTCATACGGCTAACAAACATTATGACACAGATGAGTCAAATATACACACGAACTAACAGAGCTGTACCAAAATTTAATCATTTACGTCATTTAACATTACTCACAACTCCCATAAATTTCATAAAGATCCATTTATTATTTTTTGAGTTATTGTACTAACAAGCATAAAATTAAAAACAGTGACTAACGAACGAATGAATGGATCACTACAAAAATTTGATTATTTACTCTTCGTGATATACTTAACAACTCGTGTAAATTTCATGAAAATCGGTCGATAACTTTTTCAGTTATGGCATTGACAGAAATGAAGCAGACAAAGAAAGAAACGAATGGAGGGATCTTCATCAAAAGTTAATCATTTGTTGCTCCTAACATACCTAACAATCCCTG
This sequence comes from Parhyale hawaiensis, assembly GCA_001587735.2. NCBI lineage: Eukaryota > Metazoa > Arthropoda > Malacostraca > Amphipoda > Hyalidae > Parhyale > Parhyale hawaiensis. The sequence goes on from LQNS02276499.1 coordinate 3,949,455, forward strand.
TAAATTTCCTTAAGATCCATCCATAACGTTTTGAGTTATCTTGGTGATAGACAGACCAAGAGACAGACCAGACGAAAATAGAACCTCCTGGGCGGAGGTAATTATCTAGTAGATGCTGCACAAATAACCTCACTGCAAGATAAGTTTAACCCTTTCTTCATTTCTTCAACTTATCAAAAACATTTACCGATTACTGGTAAACATGGTTAACCACTTTAAAATATGTTTTAGTAAGCTCAACGTGGTGTTCACTTATTTTTGAAAAACATTTATTTTTCAACACTCACAGAGTTCAAATAATGGATACAATAACAATTATATTGTTATTTTATGCAGTTTTTTGATAATGAAGTACGATCGTCTTTCCAAATAGCATGAAACTATTCACGATGTTACTTATTTTCGCTACTGAAATATCTATCTTCAGCAAATACCATGGCATAGCCCAGAAAATCAGACACGGAATTTGATTTAGGCTTAACGCTATATTGTTAAAATTTGGGTATCTGCTATTTAGTAGCGAAACTAATCCTTCAAGGCTTGTTTTGTTCGAAACTTCAGGCAGGTGAATTGGCTTCGACCCGTTGATTGAAGTTTCAGGCGTTAACCCTTCGTCGAAAAGTAATGGGACTTCCGAAAACTCAGTCTTACTCCATAAAATAGATATTTCAGTAGGCTTGATATAGTTGGATGGCTTCTATACAGTACATGCGTGCAATATACTTCCGCCTGACGGAGATAAAGTTCCTGTCTGCAGTTCCGGAGAAGTTAAGTCAAATGGGCTTGGCTTTGATTGACTTTGACCAGGTATCCGGGCATGCACTATATCGAGTTTACGAATATGTTATATTTTCTCGCATTGTTATCTAATTCAATCATTTCAAGAGTATGTTAAAGTTGACAAACCATGTAATGTTTGAGCTTCAGGTAGCACGTTAACGTAGCGAAACTTATTCATATGCTTACTTTTGGAGCAGATTACTTTCATATATGGTGTCCCTGGGTCATTCAATTTATCACTCGTTAACTAAATCTCAATCCGGCTTATGATTAAAATTAATGTGTTGAAGGCAAATTGACCGCGCAGAGAGATAATCTCAATCCAGTTGCCAATTAGGGGCACGTTCGAGTGGGTCGACGCAGTCAATTTAAGCCAAACCCACTTGACTTAACTTCTCCTGAAATGGAGATAGGAACTTAAGCTTGGTAACTTTGAATCGTGTAGAAAGTTCTGAAAGTAGCCCGATTATACTGGCCGACTGAAATCTCCATTTTATGTAAGACTAAGTTCACGGAAGTATCTCAAGTAACGCCTGAGACTTGAATCAACAAGTCGAAGGAGGAGCATCTGTCTGTAGGTTTGGACCAGTCGAGCCTAAAAGGCTTAATTCCGCTGCGGAATCACTTGTGTCCTAAACTGGCTTGTGAGAACCATCGCTGAAGAGACACACTACGCCGATCAACAACAACGTCAAACACCCCACTACAGCACTAAGGCGGACGTTGTGTTGTTGGCAGATGTCTCTGTTTGTTTATTTGTTTGTTGACATGAGTTTTTTTATCGCACGACGACTTAGTAAAAGGAAATATTGAACAGTCGCACGATTCAAATTCCTGTTGGCTTTTCCTCTTCTTTCTTTTTCTTGCTTGATAATCTCACCCATCAACATGATGATGATGATGATGATCAGAGTGAATACTGTGATTGTTAGTGATGATAATCATAGTTGTGCAATAATGGTTAGAGCTTAGAAGCCCCGTTGTCTTCACATGAGTGTAAGATAATTTTCAGGCGCGTTAAGCAAGCCTTGCATCAATTCTTTTAGTTTTAATAAATTGTCTGAAGCTTTATGGGGGCCCGCATGCTGCCAAAATATTTTGTTTTATAATAGCTCTGCTTGCTGTCGGAATTTGACAAGGAAAAAGAATTCTTAAGAATTGAGGTTGTGGTTAATTTATATCCATTATGGGGAATTTCAATTCTTATGGCTCTCTTTTGGCCCTATTTCCGTCGTTTCTGATATTTTCCTTCCACAGCGTACAGTACACTGCGTTCAGCTTCAGTTCTAAATGATCTACCTTGTTTATCAAAGTCTGCATATAATCTCGTTTATCGCTGTTTAAAGAGAGTCTCAAATTCTATATCAGGGAATGATTAGCTGTCACCTGGAAAGAAATTAAACCGTCTGAAGCATTGCATTGTTGTGAAACACTGGATATAAAATGTTTTTATAAAACAAGTAACTCCCAATTTATAAATCAAACAATGAAAGTTTTAGTATTGTCAATATACTTTCACATTTTAATTTTTTTACATTCCATCGTCCGTTGTGTAGTGTAAAAATAAGCTCATTTTCTAAGTAGATGTTTAGTTTTTACTGTAACTGGCATACGATGTCGACCCAAAAATACTTTTAATGCAAGTATCTACGTTACTACATAAGGAATTTTTTAACCAATTTCGAAACTCTTTCTGTCGTCTCTCCAGCTGTCTTTACAACTCTGCATTTTGCAATTTTTGAACGAGATTAAAAACTGTCAAAGTCTATAGACGAAATTTTGTCTAGTGAGGTACGGCAAAATCGATAAGTTTGCTGAAGTTGATTGTCACCGGTACAGTGAGTGATAAGATATACTAATTCTTGAGTGAGACGCTTTGCAGGCCAAGTGTCAACAGCGGTGGTGTAAATATTGCGGGGCAGCTTGCGATTTTATCTTGTTTTCTTCTTGGACACGTTCAAATAATCTATATAATGATTCTACCTGTCCCCCCATTAGTTACTTGGTCATTTATTTAGTTGGTACAACGGTGACGCTTTTATCAGTATTAGATGGGGAAAGTTAGAACGTCCCTGAAGTATCGTTGATACGATCGACCTGGCAAGGGACCAGTAGCAAAAGGATTCATATTAAAATTTAAGCTCCTTTGAAGGTATAGGTAGAAGATTCACTGCCTGCCTTGGAATATTCTCACCTTTCGTATGCAGGATGCGGGTCCGAGGGCATCATTATTGAGGAACAATACTTTTTTCTGTAGAATTACCCCAAGTTCTTCGGTATTAGATATAAGGAGCTTCTACGGAGAGGAAGGAGCCAGGAGCCTCACCCATGAAGCTCAAGAGTCTCTTATGGCTGTCAGCCAGTTGCGCATGCACCAATCGCATATCAGTAAAAAGTCTCTTATGGCTGCAGCCAGTCGCGTATGCACCAATCGCATATCAGTAACTCGGTTAGTCTGCTGCTCCCCCGTGAAACTCACTACTCTCCCGTCACTTCCACCAATCAGATTCTCACAACCGAAAGAGAACTGGTTGACTCGCAGGCGAATCTGTGAATGGGCCGCGGGGCTCCCTCCTCCTCTATGGAAGCTCCTTGATTAGATAGTGGAAAATTAGGATGATACGGATCTATGATATCACCGACGAATATTGCTTACTAGAGGGCCCAGCCGTCAAAAAAGGCGGCAAAAATTTTCTGATTGAGCTTTTTATTGTTCTGGTTCCCAGTATAAGTTTTGCTGTATTACAGGTCTCATCCCTGCAGGCCTGATCTTTCATTAGTGAAACGCAAGCTGTACAACCATGAGTTTTGCGATAGAAAAATATCCCCCTTGCAAGATAAAGAGTGAATATCAGCTTGGAATTGATGAACCGCTAAGCTGCACTAAGAAAAATATAGTTCAGTCAAAAGAATTCACTAGAAATGCCCAAGGCTCACCGTATTGTGGATACCAACTGATTGTTGAACCTCCAGCGTCGAACTTTGGCTGCGATGTAAATTCAGTATAAAAAGGTGTTAGCTCAGGGTGAAGATTCAACTACTACGATATCATTCAGCAATGGAAGCGGGGATCCAGAGGCCGGGATCCAGAAGCCGGAGATCCAGAGCTATATTTGTCACCGGTACCCCAAGCGATGAAATTGTATGGTATCTCAACTTGTTTTTCAGTACATTAATTTTCTCGCATTAAAGTCTTAACTGCGTGACGGAGAGACGGACCAGCATTGGAGCAAGGGAGGGAGCAAGCAAGCGGCCTACAACTGTGTTTTCTTATATAGTTGATACTGTGTGGAATGCCAACAGCTTCCAATAGGTAAATTTAAATTTCCCTCCCTACTAAGTGTAGAGCTGAGATTCGGTGTATTTTCTGTACCGCCGGTATCGGTTTTCGGTAGATGAAAACGGGACGGGCCATTCGGTTTGGTATTTCGGTAGATTTAAAAATCTACCGAATGATTTGGTATTTCGGTATTCTGGTTCGGTAGATTTAAAAATAGTTATATACAAAAAACACCTTTAAAAGCCTTTTAATACATTCTAGGGCCATAGAACACCTATTTTAAGCCTTTAACTACATCACGCACCGGCAGTTCACGCTCCACGCTCGGAAGCACGTGACAGTTGAGTGAGCGAAACATTATGAGACACTACACCCATTTCTCAAAGCGCAACGTCTCTTCTCCTCAATGAAGCGCAAAACAGCATGAAAAAGCTCAACTGAACGAAAATCAATGGGATTTTTCTAATGTCTTCCAGTAAGCACGGTGAGTCATAGAGGGCTAAGATGATTCGTTTGTCGGCGCGGAAAATTCAAATCTACCGAAGAAACTCATTTGGTAGATCCATTCGGTATCGGTAGAAGATTCGGTAGTTCGGTAGATGAATCTACCGCCAGTAGCTACTACCGAAATACCAAATTCCTTTCGGTTGTCCCAGCTCTGTAAAACTGCCCTATTTATTTTTATCAACTTAGGAGAAACCCTCAGTGACACCTAATAAATAAATGGTGAACAGTTGTAAATCGGAAATTATAGTTCATAAAAACTAGCAGATATAGAATAAATTTAGGAGCAGGCTGATTCAAAAATGTTTAAAAACAAAAAAAGATGAGCCCAAGGTACATATTATGTGTTTCCCTCGTCGTTTACTATCACAATAACTTAAAAAGTTATGAACGAAACTTTATGAAATTTACAGCACTTTTAATATACGTTGGGAAAAAATGAATTAGTATTTAGGAAAGACCCGTTCAACCATTCATTTGTTTATCGGCCTGCTTGTTTTATTGGTAACATAACTCAAACAGTTTCGCAACAATTTTCAAAATTTTTGTGATTAATGTCTCACTCCCTTTGTATATTTGTCACTATATTTGTTTCTATGTTTGTCAGAAAATGACCCAAAAAGTTATGAAGGAATTATCATTAAAGTTTTAAGAATTGTTGCAAACGCTATAAGGCACAAGTGACCAAGTTTTGGTGATGAGCGGTTCGTCCATGGGTGTGTTTCACCATATATATTTTTAGCGTTTGTCAGAACATAACTCAATAAGTTACAGAGGGATCTTCAATAAATTGCAGAAGCTGTTAGAAGTGTTAAGCAGCACACGTAATTAAATTTTTGTGTTGATAAAAATAAAATCCTGGCTACGGCACCAATCTGAATTTTCGTTTACATTACCTTGCTAGGCGGAAGTATGTGCTCTCAGAGCGCTTCTCTAGTTTATCAAGTAACTTACACATGATCAGTTATAAATGACATAGGGAACGAAAGATGCAGGAATATCTGTACTAGAGACCCGTGCCTTATTTCTCTTCTGTTGGATGGCAGTCTATTTGTGGCATCTATTGATTGAATATATCACGTGGGTAGACTACTTTTGTTGAGTTGAGTGTGACAGCTTTTTCTTTACCGAATGTATTGCGGCTGAATCTAAAACTGATCTCTATCAAGTCAAATTTTTAGATAGCATAGAGTTTGCTAACACTTACCAAGCTGATTTTTTGTCTGTAGAATGTAATAGTACTGACCTATGATATTACGACTTCACGAACCAAGGATGTCAGTAAAGTTTTGTACAAAAAACAGACCCAGACATATTTCAATAATATTTTTTATTGAAATGTTTGTTTGCAGTAGATATTAATTTTAATCTTAATTAGGTATAGAAAAATAATCAGAGAACAGCATTATCACATTTATTGAGTGCCTCTCTATTACAATCATGAGTTTATAAGTGTTTTCTTAACTATATTTCCATGATATCAAATTAACGATCCTTAACTATATCTGTCTTATCTGCAATATTGTTTTCAGCATCATATATTTTTGAAAACCACCATGCACATTCAATATCGGAGATCTCGATTGCAGGAGCTCCATTGCTAGCAGGTTCACGAACAACTTAGGGAGCAGCGCTGGTCATTGTAGCAGAGTTCACGGAATGTGCGCAGGACATTGTAATTTCATTCTTTTAATCTCAAAGGAAGAAAACATATGCTATGTATAAATACAGCAATACGAATAGCGTGCATCCTGAAATAGAGCTAATTTGCTTATGATTGTTTCGCTAACGTAACTTAAAAGAAGCTGATAGGAAGTTTGTTGGATACAAAAACAAAGATGCTGACTTAAGAAAGACTATTGTCCCAGATTGAGTTTTGATTAGCAAGGTGAACATAGGGAATTTTCTATACATACAGAATAATTCAAATCATTAATCTCTGCTTCCATATTATCAGATTTAGATATGCTAGCTAGCAGAGTGCTGTTTTAGTTATTATCGCTATATTTGATAACTCGATCTGGGGTGTGTCGCGATCACGCCAAATCCGGGCTACCACAACCTAAAAAAAGGTTAACGTAACCCGAAAAGTGGTTGTGAGAGTGCCACCTAGCGGCAAACAGAGCAAGCTCAACTTTATTTTAAATTCCGTTCTAATTAAACTTTATCAATATAAGTTCCAAGTAACTGATCTAATTTACTTATTTTCTTGTACGGAGCTTATTTTTTGGGGGGATTTAAATGAATTTATGGCTCCTTTTATGCAAAATAGACGTTTGTGCTCGGTGACCTACATCGCCGTAACCCATGTCGCAGCGTCACTTGAACTAGGATTGCGACACAAGTTGCGACTAGCTGGGTCACCGGTGTAGCACCGGTAACCAAGAAATGCTGATTGCGACACACCCCAGGTAACGGAAATTGCCAATTGGTTGACAACTGCTGTGTATGCAGCAGCAGTTAAGATTGTACCGAGTGGGCGAGGGGTGGGCATACAGTATTCTTTCTTTATTAGACTCGAGCTTTTTGTTCAGCTGTTAATAATTCAATTTAGTAGAAAGCTCGATACATGGATTCCCGATTTCTCATATTTCATCGTTTGCAGCTCACGATCAACTCATCATAGAAGTAAACAAAGTTTCTCCATTAATTCATTAAGCTAGTTATATATGCACACTGATAAATAAATTTGGGAAAGAATGATTTAGGGATATCAGGCTTAGAGACCTGTGCCCTTCTGATCTTCTGTTGAATGCCGGTCTAATCATTACCCTTCTTAGCCGGTAACGGAGACCACAACTCTATTGATTGATTATTGAAATATTTATGAATAATTTTACGATTATTTCGGTAAATAAACAATCACAGTTGATTTATATAACCTTTTTTTGGCGCATCTCTAATAAAATCATCAACTGATTATGGACGGTGCCGAAACAAAATACAGTAAGTATTTTTAGGTATCGGTACTTGATAACTTATTTCGCATCTCGAATTTAATTTCTTAACTGTACCTTTATTTCAATCTTCCTGTATATTTATGATATGCAATAAGCGCTACACAACTATTGCTGCTTCATTACATTGATACATGCTTTTAATACAAGATATTTATTTTTCAAGTGCTGACGTCTAATTTGTAATCACGATTTTTATTTGCTACAGATAACGTGCTAGAGCTAAGGTCCAGTCAATCCGGAAACTTCATGGGTTGGATACTAAGAACTTTGCTAGGTGTACTTAACTCACGACTGAATCTTAATACTATGAAAACACACTCAAACAGAAACAAGTATAAGCTAAAACTTCATGAAGAAAGCTCTTAGCTTGATTTCACCCTGTTTTTCTATTAAGCTTTACGGGTGAACCTACCCTGCTTAGCTGGCCCTTAGCAAATCTGCGACGTTAAGCCAGGCTCACACGATTGCCATGCGAACGAGTCAAGCCCTTGTAAATCTACCAACAAACTTACTTAAATTGGAGCCGTCCAGTCAGCTGGCGTAGCAAAATTTGCTGGCCAATTTCTAATTTTTTTCGAATTTGGTGTGAATTAAAACTCTGAACCATTGCGCTTTTGTTTTGCTTCAGGCCGGTTCACACGCTAGTCATATGCAACCTGATCGTAGGTAGGAACAATTGATTTTTTCAACCTAAATCTAGCAAACGTTACTGAATGTTCGATGAAAAAATGCTCGTTGAAATATTGGGTATGAGGTCAGTTTCCTAATCAAGTTATAGGTATACTGCCAGGTGTCTTAAATTTTTTAGTGAACTAGAAAAAACTGTGTTTTCTGCCAAAGTTTTACAAGCCAAAAAACTACAGTCTAAACCGGCCTTGAAATGGATACTGCAACGCTTTCAGGCCCACAGCTGTAAGAGCCGTTTCGTTTGCTGCATTTTACGTATCCGAGCCAAAGATTTTGTTGCTAGCTCTGAAGGAAAAAACTGGGGTCTTTGAGTTATTAGGGTTTAAAATTCTTCATTTACTGTCCAATTTTCTACAGTCCAAGGGTAATTTTTTTCCAATATCTGTAAGCCAGGTGCCTAGATAAGTATTACTCGTCTGCGTAACTGATCAAGTAAACTGCACCCACCGTGCAGATGACGTCACACAAAGTAGTCGCTACAAAGATACATTTCCCGCTGGGCAAGCTGAAGGAACAACAGAGTCGCCTGCAACGGTCGCGCTTGTCCTCCGACTGTGTTGTGACGTCATCACCAGTAGTCATTTCCCGTGGACCGTCGAGCTCCCCAGCAGACGGCGACTGTGGCCGCAGGTCCTCGTGCCTCTCACGGCGCCAGTTGAGGAAGGAGTGATAGGAGCACACCAAGAAGAGCCGCAGGATGATGTACACGAAGAAGATGTCGAGTATGGTCGGGTCTGCAGACATGGGCATGCTGGAGGTGGACTGTGAGAAC
>LQNS02276499.1:4003622-4015737 GCA_001587735.2 Parhyale hawaiensis
GTGCTACAAGTAGAAAGCTGTAGACTTTGTGCAGTATTCTAATGAAGAGGTTGTTGCGGGAGGCGGGGATTGATTGGACGGATGTGGAGAGATTGAGTGCAGACAGGGAGGGATGGGGGAAGATTGTGAGGACAAGAATGGAACATCTGGAGAAGTGGGAGCACCAGAGAGGACATGAGTATCAGTGGGAGGGGGAGGAGATGGTGGAGAGGATTGTAGGTGGAGTGGTAGATTTGGTGTGTAGATACGAGGGATGTGGGAAGTTGTGTAGATCGAAGGCGGGGCTGACGGTGCATCAGAAGAGGATATACAGAGTGGCGGAGGAGAGGGTTCTTTTCCGATGCGGGAGATGAGAGAAGGTGTGCGAGACGGAGGCGGCGAAGGTAAACCATGAGAGGACGTGTACGGGGGGAGGGGAGGAGGGGAGGGGTAATAGAAGACAGGGTGGGGGATGTGGGAGATGGGTGTCCAGACCCAATTATGCGAGACATGTGAGGGGGTGTGTTGGCGCTGAAGTGGGGGTGGGGTGGCGGTGCTTGGGGAAAGGGTTAGGTGTGGGGGATGTGGGCGGTGGCTATCAAAGGCCAACATGGCCCTGCACCAGAGGGGCTGCAGGGTGTGGGACCCTGGAGGGGGACCTGACCCCTGACGGGGGTGTGGGGTCGAAGGAAGGAAGGATTAGTTGGTTTAGCATTTAGCTGCTAGCGGCAGCAAATATGGTTAAGTGCACACCGGGCGTTGAGAGACCCACACACTACACATGCCACCAACTCAAACTCAGTGCGCAAACCCCAACTCTTGCCAATTTGCGCCGTGTGTAGGTACGCCCATGCTCCAACTCAAGCCCAATTCCTAGGCATGAGCTGGAGTTGGAGTTGATCTGACTCTCCTGATACTTTGTGGGAGGAGCTTAATTTGTTCTGCCCAAGAAGGGATCTTGCTGCGGAACTGAGAGATTGGGCTTGCGCAGTGTGTGGGGCAGCAAGCTTGCACAAGTCGCAGCTCCAACCTTGCATGTGCTTGAGTTGGAGTTGGCGGCAAGTGTAGTAGATGGGGCCCTTTAGAGAACTTACAAGACACAGCAGAAAGGAAGCTATTTTATTGTCGCATGTAGTTGTTGTGATGTTCCGTTCGTTGCCTTCATTAGCCCTGCACTGACCGCTATCTCTTGCCGTTGCCAACCAGAAAATTTTCTCTTTGGCCTGGATAAAAATTAACAATCCTTAACATCGAAATTATAGTATAGTATGTAGTTCACTAACGCCCATTCAAATTAGCTTTCATCTAAGTGGTTGGTATATCGGATACTTTAGTCTTTTCGTTAGGAAAAGAATCATTGCAAACTTTTCGTAGCCTCATATAGAAAATGGTTTTTCCTGTTTACATTGTTCATATTCTGTATGTGTTCCTTCAAAAACCATATAATAAAAATTCATTTAAAGGACAATGTCAAATTAATAAGAAGGCAAAAATAAACAAAGGCTCTCCTCTGGAAAATTAAAAAGTAAATTAATACACTCATTAGTGTAAAGTGAACACGCTGTTACCAGCAGTAGCGTTTGAATGACAAAAAAAAACTACTACTAAAAATTTAGGCTCTTTTTTATTAAGAAATCAGGAAATCCATACCAACAAGATTTCTGAAAAATTTGAAAACAATTATTTCCAAAGTGGGCTACTTCTCAATTTTCTGCCAAACATACCAACTCATCTCAACACAGAGGAGGCGGCACCCCATCTACACACAAAACTTAAGTTCCTGTTGTGGTGCAGAACTGAAACCTATTTTTATATCCAGTTCAATTCCTAACGTCAAGAGTATCTACTATAAAACCATCTGACGCCTTCACTACATGTAAATTCTTCCTAATTGCTTTCCATATACAAATTTCTACCTCAAAATTGAAGAATGTTTAACAGCTACTTGCCCAAACATATTAATTTGTACTCTAAAACTTCAATGCGATTCTGACGATGCGAAGGAAAAAACCTTTAAAGGGTTTATCGCAAATCTCTGTAGTCTTAAGCAGGTACACATTAGGTAGTGCACTAGCTATTATAGCCTCCACTTTTCCACCATGGCAAGAACATTACAGCTATTTAACAAACAGTATTGTGAGCAGCGAACGCGCTATGGTTACGATCTCCAATGTCACGCTGGATATTTGGCGTAGCAGTGATGTATATGCCGTAGCTGTTCAGAAGCTTAACAAACCTAAAACATATATAAACAGCACACACACATAAACGGTATATACTGAAATACACAAAATATATCTTTATTTGTCTTTATTACACTGTTTTGATAGGTACTATGGTAATTTAAATCATTTGTATAGGCCATAGGGAAAAAAATTAGCTTTTACTACATGAAAGCTTAACAAAGGCCTTTGGCTGCATCACTCACCTCAATGGCATAGTACTTTTCCCTCAGAGTTTCGAGCTGATCTTCAGCGGGCAGGCTACCACGCAGAGCGCTGCACATTAGCGAGGCCTTCTCATAGTCCAGACTTGCCTCCCCTTCGAATGGTCGCTCTAGGAGAAAGTGATCGTTGCGACGCGAACATGGACGGACTCGACGGTCTCTGATGGTATGAAAAGTAGGGCATAAAATATAAGCAACTAGACCGTCTCGTGGTGTAATTGAGGTCATCACACGACCTGTGGTAAGAGGGAGGGGACTGAAAGTAATGAGTCAGGAGTTACAAATTAAACGCCATCATTTTTCTTATCCAGCGGGGTCTAGGTCATCTCAGTCAACCCACCTGATTGCTTGAAAAAGATTGTGGTGATGGCTCTACTCCTGCTTCTTTTTGGGTGAACAGACAAACAAATACATAACCGTAAACGAAAACAATATCACCACTCTTCACTTCACATGCAGGTAATAACACGGAGAGAAACAGATATAAACTAGAGCATTCTAAGAGCGCATACCTCCGCCAAGTAACGATAGCTAAGAATTTAATTAGCGCTGAAACCATGATATTCTCTGTGTCTAGTTCAAAATGTTATCATTTGTGCCTTTTGATAGTATTTACACATTCTGCAATTTTCTTGAAGATCCCCTTATAACTTTTTGAGTTATGCTGGTAACAAATATTATGACAAACACAAATCAAACAAACGAACCAACTGATCTGCACCAAAATTTAATCATTTAACAATCGTTTGATGTACACACAGTAGTGTTTGCAAGGCCACGACGAAACAGTGTGATATTTTGAAGCAAAGTGTGGTGCAAATGCTTACCAATGAACTCGGGCTTACAGGGGGTATAAGCGTAAACATTTGTTAATTTTTTCACGTTTTCTTTCGACAAAGTTGATGCGACGTACACACGAGGCGTACACACGTCCTCCTGGTATGTTTTTGCGCACACCAAAGAAAATCAATTTTTGACCACCTAATGAAGCACTTACATTCTGTAAGTCTCGGAGCAGGATGAGGCATTCCTGCAGTTCTTCCAGCCGACCGCGAGCCCTGGCACGGAGGTGTTGCACTCAAACGAACTCTGTATCTGTGATACACGTTCGTGAAGTGAGTCAATGTTTACCGAATGGCATGCACGCTAGGCGGAATAATTCAATTAGGCTTTCTTAGTGGCACGCCTGCTCATACCTATATTTTTTTGTAAATATTCTACCGAAGGGCGCCTCTAACTACCGTCACTAGTAGCGCTTGCCTTACGTTTTGGCTTGAACTTCTCCACTCTTGATAGCAGTTAAATACCCTACCTTATCAATACAAGCTAGCCCACAGAATATGCTAGCTAAAGCTCCAAGTAAATTTTTACGCTATGAAAAAAAAAAAGAACGTTCAAGGAGTGATGTAAACTTAAGGGAGTTGGTATATAAGATATCGAGTGCTATTTTAGTCGCCTTCTCTGGAGAATTGACAATCTAAAATTTAGAAACATTTAGACACTATGTACAACTGAAACAGGTAAAGATGATCATGAACCTGATTTTCAACCTTCTCCTTCTTTTCCACTACAATGAAGCAGAGTTGAACGTGAAAGGTACTCAAGCTTCTCTAGGAATTCGTGAACGTGCGGGCTCTAGTAGTAAATTTACTCTTAGGCTCATATACAGTATATTGGAACAGGAGCGTGTTGTAATCACAAGGCAATTTGGCGACCGCAACCTCACCAATTGTGACAAAAACCCGATATACTGTTACTAGGGCGCCATCTGAAGACGCACCGTGTGAGTTTCATAGGTGGTAATGAAATTGTATGTTAATTGTGATTTCATTGATGGGAGCTCGGATTAAAGAAACTTACTTACTTACTCTGGGCTACAAAGTTTACTTACGATTCCTTTGAATAATTTTAGTGCCCCATTTATTTGGAATAGATGTTTCTGGACAATCCTGTGCGGCGCCACTACTAGTGAGGTTGTGATTGCAACACAATTCGTGAGTGACGAGGTAACTGGTGCAGTACATGTAACCCAAAAATTTATGCAGCACGCCTCATGTTGCGCTTAGCATCTCTTTTGTGAACTTACAAGTACTATTTCCCAAATGCATATACCCTCCATTTTTAAATAACTGTACTCACTATTAGTTATAGTTTACTATGAACGGTTGTAAAACAATTATGTACATCTGTTAGCTTTGTCATAGACCACACCATACATTAACTGGACACTGAAATCGGACCTTTCGCAATTGGACCTGAAGGCCGATTTACGTAAGTGTTAATAAGATCAGTTCTAAGAATCATAGATACCTCAAACAACGATGAATTTCTTCGTCGTACCAAAAAGAATGCGTTGCCCAGCAGTAAATCTAAATTCACAATCATATATCTTCAGTAGGCGATATATAACATACATGCGGACACCAAGAATAGGTGAAAATTTATTATAATTTCTAGGAATATTATAATTTTATAAAAATAATGGCTCATAGATACTACACGTAATGTACAATAATATCACATTCAATTGAGTTTCATTCCAATGACGTATTTGAAGCAATAACCTCAGAAACTGATGTACGTAGAGCTTTCGGTAGACGTCATCCCAATAGCCGCAACAAAAGTGAGGTTAAGAAAACCCAGTAATATTGAAGCAATTAATTAAAACCATAGTAACACTACGTTGGTACCTAGCAATGAACTAAAAATACTTGTTTCATTTTGAGATAAAGATACCAAGACAGCCAGTAAATTATTCTAAAGCAAAAACTATGGCTGAAGCAACCCTTCATTACTGGAGCCATATCTAAAGCAGCACACCGTCATCGTCAGTATCATTTCACATAACTGCCTAAGTATATTACACCACTTTGTGGTTGCCTGCGTTATATTACATCACGTTTTTCTATGTTGCATCACTTGTTGGTTGTCTATGTCGAAACACATCATGGTTGTCGGAGTAGAATCACTTCACAGTGGCATACATTACATCACTTCAAGGCGGCCAGTGAAAAATCCCTAACAGCTGTCAAAGCTACATCACGTCACAGCTGCCCATGCAATATCACTTCACGGCGGCCAAAGCTCAATCACTTCACTGCTTTCAATATTACATCACTTCTTGGCGGCCAGTGCTTCATCATTTAGATCACATCACTGCCGCCAATGCTATATCACTTGGCTGTTGCCAATGTTGTACCACTTCACTGCTTCCAATGCTAGATCACTTCCTGGCGGTCAGTACTTCATCACCTGACTGCTGGCTGGGCTGTGAACTTTTTTCCTGAACCTTTCAGCAAGTATACAGTCTCAGGCGGCCAATGGCGTGGCAGGTCACAGTGGGAGGGGCGAAGGGTGATGGTTTATGATGGTGTTGCACTCAAATGCGTAAACCTTGAAAAACTATGTAAATTCACAATTTACGTGCCGTGAAGTTTATTCTCATAATTAATAAGCATCAATTAAGGTGTGTGTGATGTACTTGAACTTCGTCGGAGACGAAGCACAATCGGGACACGATTGTGCTTCTCACATGATTTGAAAGAGAGAGCACTTATAAATTATCTCTTATAAAAATTTGAGACGGCTGTTGTAGCGTATCCTTCAGAAGCATATTAGTGACAAAGGTATATAGTGAATGAAGACGGGTCGTATCAAATTCTTCACTGTGTTCTTGACACCACGGGCACTCTAATCAACACTTATATAATAAACACCTTCGTGTATTTATTCATTAAAATGTTTCGTGTCAAGCTTTTAACGGAATAGATAGGCAAAAATAGACCAAGTTACAGATTTTGTAGCGAAGTTGCGTTTTCATGGGAATCGATTTCACCTTCTCTTAGCGTGGTTAATGTATCTGATTTTTATCACTTTTTCCATATATCGAAACACATTTTTATTCGCTTATGTTGATTTGAAAACTGATCGGTAGAAAATAGTCCAGGTTGCAGATAACGGCAAACGCATATCTCAGGGCAGTTCTTTCTTTTCCAACGTTGAACTACACTCACTGCAGATACATACAGCTTCTCTAAGCACTCTGTTGTATCGTGCTTCGTACTCTCTTCTGTGTTTCCCTTCATCCAAACTTCAGCTGCCTTGAGCTTACGCTACGCTTTTATTGGCTGCATAATAGTCGAAATAATCGAAGAAAGTGGCAAGATATTCTCCAGCGGTCAGACGGCGGGAAAAGAACATGAAACTTTCTTGGCCCAAATAATTTTCTCCAATTAGGGTTCTTCTGTCAACGTAACAACATTACACTTGAGGAAAATCTTCCAAGCTTTATGAAAGCATCAGTATTCTGGATACAGAGCTCAGTATTTATTAGAACACACTAACGACAGCAAGTAAAGAAAAAGACAGTGCTTTTCAGAGTATAGCAGAATGACAGCTAGGTGCTGCTCAGCCCCAGACTAATCGCAAAATTAAGATCAATGAAAACGGGGATCCCAAATTCTAAGCTGTCATTTTGAAAGCGGGGCACTCTTTTACTATATATTAACTACCTGTCTGCGAACGCCGAGCTAAAGAGCTTTAATAATATCGGTATGTTCTACGGTGGAAATCCAATTAATATGCATAAACTTGTACTTACGATCAAAGGGAGCTTTGCGCTGTCGTTGACCACGTTGAAAGTTGCACGCGTAAGAACCAAATCAATGATTACGGCAGCGTCGGTAAAAGGCCCAGATCCAGGCTTGGCACCGACGTAGATAACCAAATCTTTTTCCTGTACGAACACGTTTTATGAATTACCTCCCGGTGCCAGTTTCCTTACATGTCACATTACCTCCTGATACCTTAATGAAATATTAATTTTAAAAAAGTACCACCTGTATTTTTCGGAGACCTTTTAGCAAAACGATGAGGGTATTTGTATTAAAATTACCCTGATGCCGATTTCTATCTCCGAAGGCTGCCTGCGGTTTACCTTACTAATGATCTTTGTTATCTATGTTGCTGTTGTTGAGGGTAGTTGCTGCGTAATTAGCTTAAGTTTGTACTTGTTTATTTGCTTCTTACTTTGGGGCTTTTGCCATAGGGAGACATTACTTGCTTGTCAAACCAACACACTTGTACGCGAACTTCCAAGTCAATGAACTGCTTACCGTCAGAAAAGAACTGTACGGGCAAGTATTGTGAGTAAACGCAATAGACTAAAATTAATCGAGGATGATGAGACAGAAAAGATCAACGCATCCTTGGACCAGATGACCATCGGATTAGATAGGCAAACATTTTCTAGGCATTTCAAGTGATTATTATCTTAACCTGTCTCAGTTTTATCGCGATAGAGGGGGGGAAGAGTCAAGCAGCGACGAAAGTCTGAGCAGGTAATACTGGCTGTGTATAAAAAGGTTTTTATGTGTAGAAATGTTGATTACGAATTTTACTGAGATCTCGAGTCATGAAGAGCCACATTACATTGTTTTGTTAGCCAGTTTTTTTCTTCTGTCAGGAAGATGACTCATGTTTCCGGTGGCTGAGTGTTTCAATCCGACTGTAGTTACAGTTTCAACCCCAATAGTTATAGTATACAGACTGACTAAAATTTCTAGCGTTCTTTTTTTAATCAAGTTTAGAACTTCATCTATTTTGATGCCTTTGGGTAGTATGCGTAGGTTGCTGTGTAAATTCGAATGCAACAATTTAAGCGATTTTACACGAATATCAAAAGAAATATTTCTCTCAGTTGATCGTTGTAATGTTTTGTTGAGTCCTGGTAGCGCCAAGCTGCGTCTACTGAGAGCGTGAAACTGAAAGTGTTTAATGAAATGCATAGGCCCCGGGGATATTATCCGACAGCCACATACATTACTTCAAGGAAAAACAATAAATGTTTTATCAGCTTGCACAGATAGAATGAGCAAATGAATTATTTTATAAAAATTAGTGTGTTTATTATGTTCAAGCCCAGTGTTGAGAAAATAGAGTCGCCAATGCAAAAATATTATAAAAAGAATATATTCATTGCATTGTAGACAAGATTAAAACCTTGAATCTCTTTTAGCAGACATGAAATTTATACTGCAGGCGATAATATTTCTGCAATGAGGAGGCAGTGCAAGCGTAAGCAATACTCACCAGGGACACAACACGGCTCGGGTCCCCCGCAGGGACCAGCGCCACCTCCTGCCCCTCCACATAGAGACGCGGGGTCCGTGTCTCGTCCACCACGAGACAGATGTGCACCCACCGGTACAGGGGCACCACCCAGTCGCTGATCCACTCCGTGCCGTTCGAGACGAGACTCAGCGTCTCGTTTGCAACTACGGACAAAATTATTTGTTTCTGTCAGCGGGTGCTGGTACAGTAAAGGAATTATGGACTGTAGAGAATGTCTGGCAGCGGCCGCGGTCAAATTAGGCAGTTAAATTACGCCTTCAGGACTTGCCCTTGTCTGAGCTTCCATTTCCATTTGACGTAGGTTAGTAAGCGCAAGTTCTTAGAAATCTGTCTGGTGGTGGATTAAGGGTCAATAACTTAAACTCCAAGCAACGAGTCGAAGTCAGGGTACTTGTATAAAAGATTCAGACCAGTCAAGTCTCGAAAGCCCAATTTTAAGACCCAATTATACATGCCCCTGCTCTACAATTAGGGGCATGTTTTGTTATTACCTGAGCCAAGGAGGTTATATTTCTATCGTGCTTGTCTGTCTGTGTGCTTGTCTGTCTCTTTGTGTATCACCAAGATAACTCAAAAGTTATGAACCGATCTTTACGAAATTTCCAGAGATTGTTAGCTATGTTAACAGTAACAGAACATTACCTTTTGGTGGAAATCCGTCGGTCTGTTTGTTTGTTAGTTTGTCTGTTATTTTTCTCAGTACCATAACTCAAAAAGTTATGGACGGATATTCAGGAAATTTACTTGAGTTGTTAGGTGTATTACGAAGAGTAAAATGGCTAAATTATCACGGTGATTTGTTTGCTTGTTCGCCTGTGTTTTGCGAAGTTTAGTTTTGAGCTTGTTGACGCAGTAACTCAAAAAATTCTGATTGGATCTTTATGAAATTTACAGGAGTTGTTTGTAATGTTAAAAGATTAAGTTTTGGTGCAGATCGGTGAGTTTGTGTGTTTGACTTATGTTTGTCAAAATGTTTTTTAGCAGCATAATTCAAAAAGTTGTGAACGAACCTTGAAGAAAATTGTAGAAACTGTTACTACTATTAGAAGGTAGAAATATTTAGCTTTTTCTCTTGACANTGTAGTATAATAAGGGAATTATGGACTGTAGTATAATAAGGGAATTATGGACTGTAGTATAATAAGGGAATTATGGACTGTAGTATAATAAGGGAATTATGGACTGTAGTATAATAAGAAATTTATGGACTGTAGTATAATAAGGGAATTATGGACTGTAGTATAATAAGGGAATTATGGACTGTAGTATAATAAAGGAATTATGGACTGTAGTATAATAAGAAATTTATGGACTGTAGTATAATAAGGGAATTATGGACTGTAGTATAATAAGGGAATTATGGACTGTAGTATAATAAGAAATTTATGGACTGTAGTATAATAAGAGAATTATGGACTGTAGAGAATGTCTGGCAGTGGCCGCGGTCATTTAGGCAGTTAAATTACGCCTTCGGGACTTGCCCTTGTCTGAGCTTCAAATTGGAACTCGCTCCATGAATTCGTATTGCAGGCTATAACCCTAATCCGATTTTCCTTAAGACTACAAAAAAGTCAATCTTACTCAGTAAAATGGAGTTTCCAGGGGGTTCAACACTAACGGGTCACTTCTAACATGTGCAACGCGATTCAATGAGACAAAGCCAAAATTTCTGTCTGCAGTTGCAGACAAATCTAGTCGAATGGACTTAGTTTAAACCGACTTTTACTACCAAATCGAACGAGTCCAAAGTTTCAATTGAACATGCGGCGCCGTCTACGGTTGTGGGTCAGAAGACGCTGCAATAAGTCGTTGCATATCTTGATCTGAGTCTAGTGATGAAAATGGACAGGAAGATTGTCAGTAGGGGCGCTCTTCATTACTGGTCATACTAGCTTTATTCTGGTAAAAAAATTTCAGGTCCAAGTACTCGATGTACGTACTCTACAATTCGCTTAGTGCGCATATTGTAGTAACACTATTTTCAAAGGCACACTCTGTATATGCTCGGTATTAGGTTTATTTTGCCTCCACCGCTGCAGATCGTCTCACGCCACTAGTCATCCCATTTTCCTATGTTATCAATAAGAGATCTGAACAGGGCGGCAGTTCGGAGCTAGCCTTGTTGGGTCCCAAAATTAGTCCTTTTCAAATTTTAGATTGAATTATTTTGCCATTATCAGTTTGAATCGTGTTGCAGGTTATCACAGCAACGCTATTATGTCGAGCCGACGGAAATTTCCATTTGATGTAGGTTAGTAAGTGTGAGTTCTTAGAAGTCTGTCTGGTGGTGGATTAAGGGTCAATAACTGAATCTCCAAGCAACGAGTCGAAGTCAGGGTACTTGTATAAAAGATTCAGACCAGTCAAGTCTCGAAAGCCCAATTTTAAGACCCAATTATACATGCCCCTGCTCTACAATTAGGAGCATGTTTTGTTATTACCTGAGCCAAGGAGGTTATATTTCAATCGTGCTTGTCTGTCTGTGTGCTTGTCTGTCTCTTTGTGTATCACCAAGATAACTCAAAAGTTATGAACCGATCTTTACGAAATTTCCAGGGATTGTTAGGTATGTTAACAGTAACAGATCATTAACTTTTGGTGGAAATCCGTCGGTCTGTTTGTTTGTTAGCTTGTCTGTTATTTTTTTCAGTTCCATAACTCAAAAAGTTATGGACGGATATTCAGGAAATTTACTTGAGTTGTTAGCTGTATTACGAAGAGTAAATGGCTAAATTATCACGGTGATTTGTTTGCTTGTTCGCCTGTATTTTGCGAAGTTTAGTTTTGAGCTTGTTGACGCAGTAACTCAAAAAATCCTGATTGGATCTTTATGAAATTTACAGGAGTTGTTCGTAATGTTAAAAGATATAGATGATTAAGTTTTGGTGCAGATCGGTGAGTTTGTTTGTGTGTTTGACTTATGTTTGTCAAAATGTTTTTTAGCAGCATAATTCAAAAAGTTCACTTGCTTGGAACTTCTTTTAACATCTTTGACAATGATGATAATCTTCCATCTTTATAAATCGAAAAAGAGAACTGTAAAAGAAAATCATGGTTTGAATGCCAATTTGAATTTTTCGTTACCGTTGACTTGCTTGGCGGAGGTTGCTCTCTTGCAACAACTGAATCTTACTTCATAAAATAGAGATTTCAGTCGTTTCAGGGTAATCAGACTGAGTCTAATTATGCAGGGGACACACTAGGCGTTCGTACGAGCAACCCGCAGCTCAATCAGAAATCCTTGTTGTGTATCGGAACGACAGTACGTGACCAGGAAGCAAAGAGCGTAACATTCTTTGCTTCCTGGTACGTGACAGTGACACACTAGCGACGGGCAGCTGCTCTTCCGCCACACAAAGTCCCGTCCCGACTACCACGCACATGTTCCGCTGAACTTCGTTGATCATGCATCTTGATCCAAAGAAATTGCAGTTTTTCTCACATGTTATACCTTATTTTACTTCTAGTATCGATACAACTAGGAATAAACAATCACTGTAAATGCAGATACCAGTTATATCGTGCTACAGCAATGCCCGTACTGCTAAGTGAGCTTAG